>CM064879.1:7140945-7573302 GCA_003313485.2 Penstemon barbatus
GAGGTCTTTTTATATGAAACGAGGTTTCTTTATATTTTTACAAGCTAAATAATTAAATTCGTAAGATTGTGGAACATAGGGGTCAATTTGCAAAATTGTAAAAGTTAATTATTATCAAATTTGGGGGTAACGATGTCTTTTTATATGAAAAGAGGTTTTCTGTATTTTTTACAAGCTAAATAATTAAATTTGTAAAATCGCGTAACATTGGGGTCAATTTGCAAAATTGTCAAACTCAATTAATAAAATAGGGGTAAAGGGTAATTTAGGTATATTGTAAATTAATTAAAAGTCAATAGTTACCAATTGACTTTGACCAAGTTACCAAATCAACGGTCCAGATTAATTTGATCCAAATGTACGGCCCGATTAACCCTCCCGCATGTGAGGGCGTAACTCGAGCGCCCGCATCCTAGAAAGATCCGTGTAAGATATGTAAGACTTTATGTCAATTCATGTTTGTTGTGAGATAAATTGTGTAAGAGATATGTTACTTTATGTCAAATCAGAGTAGAGTTTATATATATTTTGTTTAAAGATAAAAATATTGTTGTTTGTTTGAGTTTTGAGAGAGTGATTTATGAAAAATGAGAGATGAAAACTTTTTCATAAACCACTCTCTCAAAACTCAAACAAACAACAATATTTTTATCTTTAAACAAAACATATATAAACCCATCCAACCATTCCCATCGCAGGCCTTCCCTATGCCCCGATCCGGTGAGTAAAGCAATACATCCAAAAGCCAAGGATATTTTTCAATTGAAGGGTGCTTTTTGTAATTTTCTTATTTAATATTTTAAGACACTGAAAATATAGAATGTACAATAATCTATTGTACATGTTGCCATTAAAAAAGTTGAAGGGTCCTAATAGCATAAAAGCCCAACTTATTTTTGTATAAGGGTAAGTAGTGGAAATAAAGACAGTAATGAGGTTATAATGGGTATAAAGAAAAAGATTCTCTATTTCTAAAGGAAAAAGGAAAAGAAAATAAAAATAATAACTCTAGAGTTTTCCAATTTCCAACACTTGGAGGACTATATAGCAAATACAAGAAATTATCCATCTTCGCTGCCCTCTCTCGACTTTCAATTTACTGCATTGTTTTTTTTTTTCTTTGATTTTTTTCATTTCATCAATCTTATTTTCCTTCTCTTTCAGCCATGGCTTCTTTCCATCAAAATCAATTGCAACAGCTACCCTCACAAACGCAGCAATCAAAACCCCTTTTCAGAGATTTGTATGAAAACAGCAAAATCAACATGGAGGAAGGGGGTCAGATTTTACAATACTTCAACAATACCCTTGATCATCACCCACCCTATATTCCTCCTTGTAATTTTCTTTAATCTCTCTCTAGTTTTCCTTAATTTTTAATTGGATTAAAAACTAAATAGTAATTACTGATTTTTTTTCCAGTTCAAGTCGCAGGTTTGGCACCTGGCCCTGTTCAAGAAGAGAACGGGCTGGATTTAGAGTGGGGTTTCGGGCTTGAGCCTAAAAGGAAGAGGCCCAAAGAACAAGTCTTTCTGGAGAACAATAATAATAATTCCCAGATGTCGTCGTCTGTGGAATTTTTGCAGGCCCGATCAGTGTCAACCGGGCTCGGGCTTTCACTGGACAATCCTCGGATGACTTCTTCGGGTGATTCGGCTTTGATCGGGCTCGTGGGCGATGATTTCAATCGCGAGCTGCAAAGACAGGATGCTGAGATTGATAGATATGTGAAACTGCAGGTGGGGTGCTCTTGATTTCTTGTTTTTGGTTAATTTTTGTTTTAATGATTCTCCATTTTTTGTATCAGTTTTTGTGATTTATTTGATATTTCTTCAATTTTTGTTGTTGGGTTGACTTTTGAGGTTTTAAGGACTTATAGTGGTTTAGATTAGTAGAGTTGCATCGAGACTGCAAATTCATGTATCTAAGCTAATAAACAGTGCTAAAAAGAGGAAGCTTCATGAATTTTTATTTGCTTATTTGGTTGTGAATGCTGATTGTAGAACTTAGTATTTATGATCTCTATATTGGATATTCTTTGCATTTCTGTATTCGAACATCTTTTGTGGATATTGCTTTCTGATTTAGATAACTTGAAAATTGATTACGAATATATCATTTTGCAAATGCAGTAAACTAACTAATTACATAAATTAGGACAGCATATAAAATGACTTTGGTTTAACATTTTTAGCTCCTAAAATCAGCTCACAACTGTTCTGAATGCCATCTTTTAACACATGTTTCCTCGTCTATAAACTTGCATCTTGTAATGGATCTAACAAATCCATATATCTAAAGTTCAAAGCTCAAGAATCATCAACTGTTATCTTTCCCTCTAATTCAATAACTAATTTCCCAATTTTGGTAGCTTCGAAAAACTGGTGCATTAAAAGTACATTTATTATTCATCTAAATCGCGATTCTCTCTTTAATTCTTAACAAGAATATCCTTATTGGTAGAACAAAAAGATCTCTCATGATTCAATTGGGTACAGCTGATAATTATTTATCCTTTGATAGGGGGATCGGCTGAGACAAGCTATTTTGGAGAAGTTTCAAACTAACCAACTCCAGACCATCTCATATATTGAAGATAAAGTACTACGAAAACTTGGTGAGAAAGAAATGGAGATCGAAAACATTAACAAGAAGAACATGGAACTTGAATTGCAGATGGAACAGCTTGCTCTTGAAGCCAATGCCTGGCAACAACGTGCAAAGTACAGTGAGAATATGATAAATACCCTCAAACTTAATCTACAGCAACTTTATGCACAAAGCAGAGATTGTAAAGAAGGGTGTGGAGATAGTGAAATTGATGATACAGCTTCCTTCTGTAAGAACGATAGCAATGGAATGGACAAGTCAATGATTTGTAAGGTATGTAGAGTGAAGGAAGTATGCATGTTTTTGTTACCTTGTAAGCATCTTTGCCTGTGTAAAGATTGTGAAAGCAAAATGAGTCTTTGTCCTCTGTGCCAGACCTCCAAGTATATAGGCGTGGAGGTTTACAGGTAATGGGATGACGATATGAATGTCATTTTTAACAATGTAGACTCTTTTCGTGCCTTTATGATGGTTAATTGTGTGTAGTTTTCTGACATGAATAGATATGTGGAATATAAAGTTGGTTGTTCAAATTTTGCCTCGTTAACTTCTGAAATGTCGTGTTTCTATGATGGATTTTTTGACTCAATTGACTTGTGATGATATTCTCTCAATGATCTTGGGCAGCTCTGGGTTCTGAGTCCAACTTGACTATGTATTTCTCTTATTTAATACTACTAGTTTTTGTAGTTGTTTTATCCTTGTACATTAATCATAGTAGTCAAAAGCAAGAAAAGCGTGCTCATAGCTATGCGCTATAGCCCAATGTCATCGCATCGCTGCGCTATGTGCAATCGCTAACCATTAAGAGTATGCCACATGGCGCTATAGCGCGTTATGTGAGACACACAAAATAGCGCGCTATGTTTTCTGCCTTGTAAAGGCAGAAAAAAAAAAAAAAAAAAAAAAAAAAAAAAAGACGTTGTTCTTTTTAAGATTTCAAACCTTTTAACCCTAATTTTGTTTACAGAAGTCAAAAGTAAATATCAAGAAGCGGCTGGATGAACCATATTCACTAGTTTTTCAGAGTTTTTGCTATTGTTATAAATTATTATAAATTTCTAGAACTTTTAGTTTATTTGCTTGTTTTTGTAGTTTTTGCTATTGTTTCTGGGTGTTTAGGACTTATGTTGGAATTAATGAATTAAGATGTTTTTGTTTTATTGTTTTTATACATCTTAGACTCTTAGTTTAAATTTATAGTTATCATTTTTTAAGAAAGATATATATATAATGTGCTTTATTTTCAAAAAAGTCCGCGCTGGCCTTTGCGCGTCGCTGCACTTTACAACTTTGAGTACTATGAGTGTGATTGATGAAATGATTTAGACATCACTGCACTCGAAAGAAAATGATATGGTAGTTTTGTTACTTGTTCGGTCTAATGAAACGAAGCATTCGGCTTTATCTGAATTATAGTATAGCATTTATGAAATTTCCTTATCATGAATTGGTTGACATTAGACTCATTATTGTTTTAGTGATTGTTTAGGCCTCTGTGAATATACCATAATCCATAAGTCCAAACTTTTGTGATTAATTAGATGAGATTTCTCGCATCAAGTAAGTAATCAGTCCAGACCCAACTGAAGATATTTAAATGGATCTATCAACCATAATCGATGTTGGGCTACCAAACAACCAATGTACTCAAAGCCCATTTTATATTGGAATACTAAAACTGAAGTCTGAGCATAATTTGGTTGGTTTGTATCTAGGCAATATTTTATGCATGGCCTTATGGTGTGCCTGTTTATTTAATTTTTTTTTTCTTTTTCCCTGGCACATGTTTGGATTATTTTCAAAAATAGCATTAGTAGTTCATGACATTAATTATTCAAACTACCTTTCGGTGGTTCATGATATCTCAAAATCTGGACAGAACTAACTAACTCGATCAACATATATATAGTATAGTATTAATTAATTCATTTACAGTTTGCATATATAATAATAATAATAATCCTTGTGGAACAAGTTTATACATAGGACGGCAAGTACTAGGTGAGATGGATGAAACAAAAAGGACAAATATTCGATCAACTTTTTTTGGTAACAATGCTGTAGAAAGTGATGACAAATATATATGAAAGTGAATATGATTATATATCTATAGCTAGGTTTCTTATTGTATCTCAATAAATCTATTGTTAATATTGATGATCGATCATATTATTCCATCTTCCACTTCCACCTCCCAGCCGATTTCTTGTCCTGTCAATGCTTTTCCTACCCTCTCAAAAAAAAAAAAAAAAAAAAAAAAAAAAATGCTTTTCCTACCTAAAGTTCTTCATTTTGGATATATAGTGAAGTACTGCAAGAATATTAAAGATTTAACCTTTTGTAATTAACTAATTCGTGTAACGTATGTCTTCATGACTAATGCTTATAATTATTTGTCTCAGTGATAGATTTATTAACAAAATTATAGATTATTTGCATGAATTTTTTTAAAAAAAAGGCCGGAAAGGATAACATTTATTTACGTAGGTTCAATGATTACACAAAATGCAAAGCCCTCCCTTATTCCCTATAAAGCTGTTTCTTTTTTGGTTTTGGTCACGTACGAGTGGGGTATAGATCTCCTCTTCTGAATTTCCACTTTGTATATCTTTCTCATATTCATTAATTCCATTGGATCATACTTATAATCATCGATAAATAGTTGTACAGATGTGGATTTTGTTCTGGAATCCAAATAGCTAGCTAGCTAGCCAATAGCCATATCATTTCTTTCTATACCCTCTGTCAAATTAAAGTTACTTATTAATTCCTTTCACAATATCTATTTGTAGGTCCATAAAGTGTAATTGTCAGCACAGCAGCATATACTACACGATCTTATACCTATCAGTCCATCCAGTATATGCATGCAACTTCTTTAGAATTAATTTGCACAAGAGAAAAAAGGGTCGATGCACTTAAATTTTGACCAGCCAATAACTTAGACCTACATATATATTAGCAGCATCGGTCTTATTTACTTATGATGCATGTATGTACATATTTTTCACACATGTGTGTGTTGAGAATCACATTAAAGTACTAAACTATACTTCAGATTCGATTCAAATGCTGATTGGAACCCAATTTGAACAGTTTATTCAAGCTTTAACTATATTATAATTATAAGTCCCATAAGAAAATTGTATTAATTAGTGACAAAACTTTTTGCATGTATCTAGTGACAAAAGATTTAGCTGACGAGGCAGTAGTTGTTGGCTAAAGTTGAGCTTGATGCTCCATGATCAAAATGTCATGAGTTCAACTCTCACTAGTGGGTATTTATCTAGTTTAATACTAGAATCTTTCCAATTAGTTCATCTTTGTACTTTGATACTAATGAAATAGATTTCCAGATATAGTGATTAATGTAATAATGTATTCATCGTTTGAAAAAAAATACAAAATATTTAGTTGCACAATAATATGATTCTAGCTAACAGATGTAGTTTGACATGCATAAGTTAATTTTAAGTCATCAGTTACCACATCTCAAGAGCCCAAGACCATATCCCATTCTACCATACCACATTTTAAGTAAACAGTTACCACATCTCAAGAGCCCAAGGCCATATCTCATTCTACCAATGTGGGATAAGGTCACATACCTTTCAAGTAAGATATTACATTTCACCATGCTTCATTTGCCAACGCCCACGTTGGCCCTCTCTAAGCTGGGCTTCACTCGTCTTTTCGGTAGCCCTTTCTTAGGTCGCCCCTTCCGCATGCATGGCAAAGTGTGTGGTGGTCTCTGATACTAATTGTTATGACTCTGAGAGAACCACAGCTTAAAAGCTAACTATTGAAGTTGGAGAGTTCAATGTCATATAAACTCCACGTTAATATATATCTCATTCTATCAATGTGGGATAAGGTTTTATACCCTTCAGCTAGGATCATTACATTAACAATTTAAATTGTTACTATTGACAATAAAAAACACAGTTTTAATGAGAATATAAATTATCTAAATGATTTAGTAGTAAAATTTTTATTGTGACTTTAAATATATTACAAATTGTCAATAGTGATATTCAATTAATATTTAATTAATGTCAAGATCTACACTATTACCTAACATTCTATCATACGTGTACATTTATCATTGATATAAACTTAATTTAAGTTCGACCCAACAAATTAAAAAAAAAAAAAGTCATAAAATTAAATAACTTTGTCTAGACTCGTCTTTTGCTTGAATATAATTTACTTGAGTTTGGTTTATATAAGAACCA
Organism: Penstemon barbatus; assembly: GCA_003313485.2. Classification (NCBI taxonomy): domain Eukaryota; kingdom Viridiplantae; phylum Streptophyta; class Magnoliopsida; order Lamiales; family Plantaginaceae; genus Penstemon; species Penstemon barbatus. The sequence goes on from CM064879.1 coordinate 7,147,794, forward strand.
AACTAAATTCAGTCACAAACTTGGACTAAAAAAATCAAAAGCATTCATAAATGCAATACTTAACTCGTTTTCCTAAGATAAGATATAGATCAGCATTGTGTTAATAAATGTAAATTTCGGATTCTTGCTTTAATAGCTGCAGCCATCTTTTAAAGGAAGGCCATCTACACATGCATCTTGACACTGCACCAACTTCAATTCCTACTTTATGTTATAATTAGATATGCATATACTAGTGGAATGGCAGTTGTGATTGTGCGCAGGGACTAGTAGTTCAACAATATCAGAATTAATTGTCGAGGAAAATCGGTTCTTCCCAAAAAGGAAAAAATTGTTGAGGAAAATCTTCAATTGTACTAATTAATTTGTCGTAACCAGATGCAAAATATGATTAATCAATCCTACTTCTTCCAGAAGAATTTGCTTGCTATATGAAATTTGATCATGCATGCACGTTAATTGGTCCTGGTTACGACTGTGTATTTTAATTTAATTTATATAAGGATTTTAGTTAAAAGATCTATAAGATGATTGTAATTTCACCAAATTTTAGAGATACACGTGAAACTTTTATAAGATTACAGAGATTAATTTTTTTTTTTTTCAAATTAAAGAAAGAAATTATACATTATGCAAATTAAAAGGGAATAAATTGCCCTTAACTCTTTATGATAATGAATATAAACACAACTTCACTCCAAATAACATAATGCGGTGCAAATGATATAGCGATAATATTGCCGTTCTTTCCCAAAAAACCAACATATCAATCCTAAACTCCCAATCAACGGCTGATATATATCTCATCAAATGATGATATGTTCATTACCCAATTTAAAAAAATAGAAAAATAAAAAAATATAATTATAACTAACTCCAATATTTGAATTATTGGTAGTGATCAATGAGAAAAGCAAGAAATAATGCTACTTTTAAGTATGCTTTGCAAGTAAAATTGAACGTGAGAGGTGGGTCTTCAATTTAGCATGAAATGATGGTGAAGATGATATTGGAGGGACCCATTTTTTTCTAAATTTTCATAATAATTAGAAATGGAATCCCTTGGATTGGGGGATAATTGAATTTGCAGCAGCAGCCTTGAGAAGTGGGCTCCATTTCTAATTACTAAGCTTTAAGCTTTTTTTTTTTTTTTTTAGATCTCTTAACGTTTTATTATCAGCCACACTAGTATAAAAAGAAGAGAAACAGAAGGAGAAAAAAAGAAGGTGATATGCATGTGATCCAACAGCCTTTATGTTCCCCTCTTATTCTCTAATAATTAATCAGATTTCCACCACTTCTACCTTGTCTTTTCTTGACATTTAAGTCACTAATTATGTAACTTTAATTAGGTTATACGTTAAATTGTTGCGCTTCATCAATTAAGACATGGGAAAATTCTTACCTTTTTATTTATTTGATTTTACAATATATAAATGACGTGATGATAATTTATTATTATTTCTAGCCACAGGTACTATCAAATCCATGTAAAATTTTCCTAGCATGTCTAATATGCAATGTGCATTTTGAATGCAATGGAAATGACACTAGAGAATTCAAAGAAAATAAAGGAAAGTTGATAAAAATAGGAAAAATTGAATATTTGTTCTTAGAAACTTTCATTACATTTTGGTCCCTTACTAAGTTTATAAAAATATTTTGTATTTTATGTTCCACACTTTATAAAATTACAGTTTTAGTCTTAACTATTTTAAATATATTTTGCATTTCACACAAGTGGCTCAATTTTTTATTATTTGTCCCTCCGGATGAGTTATAACAAGAAGTGTAAAACATCTTAAAAAGTGGGAATCGAAGTGTAACTTATAAAATGCAGGACTGAAAATATTGCTAAGATTCATCATGTAGGATTGAAAGTATAATTTTTTTCGTGCAAAAATATCCCAATTAATTTTAATTAAATTATAAAGAATTAAGTATAATTTTGTGAAAATATATATATGTGTGTGTGTGTCTGTGTGTATATATATATATATATATATATTAAAATAAAGGTAAGGAAAGAGAAAAATTAAAGGAGATAAAAGAAGGAAGCGAGAAAGATAATGAAAGAAAGACTAGTCTTGTGTTATCTCTCCTTTTAATGCATAATAATATATATATCTCCAAAATGGACTTTCTTTAATTGATTAGAAAGAACCAGCCATGTAAGTCTAGCTAGTGCCTTTAACCTTTGGCATGGAAAATTCCTTTCGGGCATGTATATATATATATATATTTATATATATATATATATATATTTAAATAAATAAGTATGCATACAATACACAGTTTGATTTTTTCCTGACGAATTAATTAGCCTGCTTTTTTTCGTTAAAGGAACTTTTGCATGGAGACTATCACTTTACTATTCTAATAATTTCTATTACTTGTTGCTTTCACTCCTATACGACTTTTAATTCTTTTCGGTTTTCATGTTTATTTAAATTGCCTTTTCAAGATTTTGATACCTTAAAGTACATAATTTCTGGTAATTCGTATCCTAAAGGGTTGACAAATGTATAATTTGGGTACAATTGGGGTTTCTATATGATATAAAGAGAGCATATATATATATTAAGTTAGTTGTTAATTAATGATCATTTGCGTCAAATTTAGAATAAAGCTGCGAATCAAAATAATAACTTAGTGTCATGTCTAAAGTAAATAAAATACCTCATTAGATATACTGTAAATTCAATTTAATTACAAAGATTTATCTGTGTGAATTTTGGTGAAATTGGTACTGAAAACTCTCATCTGTGCATAGCTTTTTACAGTACTGTTTAGGATATTAAGTTGGCCCATTTTGATTGGTTAGAAGAGATATAACTTTAGAATATATTGATAAAACATTTAAGAAACTGGATACGGAAGTAATAGTAGATCAAATACAATTCTGAATATATAAAGAAGCAGTAGTAAGTAGTATATAATTTCATTTATCCCTTTAAGCTTCTTATGATTCCACACGGAAGAGGGGTAAAACAAAGAAAACCGATCGAATAAAATAAAGGCGTATAAGATTGATTCCTCATGCAGTTTTGTTTTGAAAATATAGCTAAATATATGTATCTATCACATAACCATCAGTTTTACGATGTAATTAAGATGGTAAGATTATATCTTATGATCAGAATGATGAACATTTACTTTTTTAATTTAGTTCCATAATATAAAATATAAAAAATTTAATCTAAAAAAAAATTATGCATTTTGTCATTTTCTCCATTTCTATTTAATTTTAGGCATGCACCTTTTGGTCAAAATGGGGAACTTGAAAATGAGTAAAAATAATTTAAAATTAAATTAGGGAAGTAAGAATTATGGTGCAAATGCGAAATCTACAAATTCATTCTTGGCCTTTTAAAATCTTGTGAATTAAGTTTAATTTATGCAAAACAAAATAATGAAATTAAGAAAAGACATATATATTCAATGAAACAACACGATTGATGCATCAGTGCAGGCGTATTAAATGCAAGTGGAAACCCAGTGTATACAGATGTATGTCTCTAACTATATATATATATATATATATATATATATATATATATATATATATATATATATATATGTACAAAATGTAATTAATGCTATATATGCTAGTAATGTGAATTGTACTGTACAGTAGTAGTAACAGAAAAACATTGAGAGGACAAAATGTACCACAGTCATTTGTACCATTACCTAATCATAAATGTGCCCTCCCCTCCATTTATTACAATTCTCCACTTCCTCGTGCCCTTCCCCATCATGCTAATTATAGGAGTGACTACTACTACTACTTATTATTATTAACCCAAATACTAGCTAGCTAGGGATCGATGGATATATATATATATATATATATATATATATATATATATATATATATATATATATATATATATATATATATATCATGTTATTGATACCCCTCGTGACCCATTAATCCAAATCTCTACACCATTCCTTTTTTGCAACTTAATTGCATGTACGTATTTACTATATCTATGTGTTCATCTGTTTTCCCCTATCAAAAGTTTTCCATGCATTTTTATTTCTATATACGTAACCCCCGGCCCCCAACACTCTTCATTGGTTTCATTTTCTTCTATTCCATTTCTTAAAATATCCTTTTTTTTTTAAGAATTTGTTGTAATTACAATAAACCATATATATAATTAAGTTGTACGCAATTATAAAATTCAAATCTTCCACCAACAACATAAAATAGTCTTAGAAGAGTCCATGTAGTCCAACTTTGACCCTCAACCACATATAAGAAAATGAAGATTCTTAAAACCCACCCGTACACACATAACCATAATTTTTATATATATTTTTTTTTATAAATTTAACAAAGTGGGAAATATCAATAGGTACAATATTTTGAGTTTAAGTGATTATTGTATTATTAAGATGTTGTGCTTGTTGCCCTGCAGAAAAGGTCCAACACAATAGACAAAAGAGAGTGTAAGACCAAAGAACCTTATTTCTCTCTCTCTCTCTTTTGATTCTTCATCTTGTTTTCTACTATTAGTCGTTTAGTTAGACACGGAAATCGTTCCCTAACTTTTTTTTTTTTTTAATTAATATATACACATACAAAGATGTGTACGTGCGTATGTGTGTGTGAGAGAGAGAGAGAGAGATACTAGCATATATAGGTTTTTTCGTCATTATTCGTTCTGTGTTTAAGCTGTCTCTCCTAGATATTCTCATTATCCCCATTATATAAGTATGATTACTATGTGATCGATAATGTGAAGATAAATTAATTAATTAATCAATCTATATAGTATTAGTATTTCTTAATATATATATATAGGAGTACTAGCTAGTAAGTTGTAAGGAGTATCATGCATATCGGCGGTGGTCATGTGAGAGGTGCATGGTGGGGTTCATTTCCACTGCCCTGTTAGATATTATAGAATAGAATCTTCTCGTATATATGTTCTTTCCCTCTCAAACACACACACACACATACCCCAATGTGTGAGTGTGACCGTGTTTATATATTTAATTCACTAGTCATTTGTGTGTGTGTTTGGAAATATATACGTATAGATAGATGCAGATATACACACATGCAAAGTGAGATTGTAGTGGGCTCCCTCGGATCCTTGTATAGGAAAAAAATATTTTTTGGAAACTATCACATATAAATACAATGAAATCATAGGAGTATGTAATATTTTTTTTATTAATGTAAATGCACAAGATTATATATATAGAAGAAAAAAATATTTAGTGCAATAGAAAATAAGGTTATTATTGTCATTTAAGCTGAGCTGAAGAAATAAGACAAAATATATTAAAAATCACACTAAAGTTGTGTGGAATACACGCTTGTCGAAAAATCGATGAAAATGGATTGACGGGAGATTCTATGCAGAAATTTTGAAAGTATAAATAGATTTGGTACAAAAAAAATTTAAATGAAAATTTTGTGCATAGTTTGCATAATACAAGAAGGTATAGTGCATATTTCCCAAAATTAGACAATATTTAAACAATCCAAGTTAGATACTCTTTCTCAATTTATTATTTATGGTTGATTTTCACTAAAATTATATCGAAATTTAAGTTCAGATTGTTTTTCTTAAAGTTTGAGTTTTGCTTATCCCATTTTGACATTTTGATTGTTTGGATGTGATGGTGAGACACAACATTAATTGTTACTAAATAATTTGGATTATTTAGTAACATCAAACCGCTCAAACAAGTCCAAGTGCTAGCTAGATCTCAAATATTGTTAATTAACTTCTAATTAGTTATTTAACAATAATCTAAATGGATGTTAAAATTTTCCAGTGGACCAAATGAGACTCCAATCTACAAAAGTTAAAATTTGCAGTTTGATTCTGTACATACATAGACCTGTTCAAAGAGAAGAAAAAAAAAGGGTTAAGGTATGTAATTTAGGCACCTCTAGATCGATGAAACATGTGATATATATATTCCGGATCCCTAATGTGTGCATGTAACACAAAGACATGGAATAGAGCCGTGGGAATAAATAGATATACAGAAAATAAATGTGGATAAAGAAAAATCCAAAGAAAGTATCACGAGAATGGCATAACCAAAATTAATTAATTAATTAATTAAATATATAATTAATACTATGAAAAGGCAAAGGGTCCTGTCTCCATGTCAGCCGCTGAACCTTTGCAGCAAATGCAGAAGTGTGTGTGTGAGAGAGAGAGAGAGAGAGAGAGAGAGAGAGAGAGAGAGAGAGAGAGAAAATGTGTGAATACTGAAAAACTGTGACTAGAGAAAATAGAGAATAGAAAAACAATAAAAGGAAAGGGGAGAAGAAGTTTTCAGAAGTATTTTTTTTAACCTCTTTAGATCAGAGTTTAAGAAACCAATTTTTCTCATTTGGAATATATTGAATATTGGGACTTGAAGCTGACAGTAATGCTGCTTCACTCGCTCTATGTTTCTATGGATCTTTTTATCTTTTTTCAAGTTATTATCTAAACATTAGATTTCAAAAAAATGTTATTCATAACTTCTGTTTAAGATTTATTTTTACTAGACCAGGTTAATTTTGGAGAATTATATTTTCATTGACCTTCTTCTAGTTGTAAATACATTATTATATATATCATACATTCATGCATGACATCACCAAAGCGAAGATGTAGTGTATTAGCAACCACAAGATTTAAAAAAATCTCCAAAAAGAATATCCCACCATTTGAGTCGTGGATATCTAATTTTACCATGTAAACTAACCGTACGAAAAATCATATGCATAGCATGTTTGAAAATATATGAATTTGCAGTGACCAATTAAATTGAATCCGGATTGTAAATTTAGGATTAAAATGTTGATTTCATAAGTATATATACCTAATTAATACAAAACCTTTTGAAACATGATTTACTAAAATAAATAGATTTTCCTTTTCTTTTCTTGTAAATTCAATTAGAATTTATCTAGTGTAGAGCACCAAACGAACTCAAGCATACATATGAAGTAATAACATAATTATTAGATGTAAGTGCTATAATTAATTAACCCATAAAATTTGGCTTCATACAGATAAAGTATTGTTGGACTTATAAATATTTAATGAATCCAGTTTTAATTAATTATTAAAATGGCTTCCACACTTTATTTAGTGTAATTAAAATTGGAATAGAATTTATGTAAAACTCCAATATGAAATTTACTTCATTATGTTCACTTCTGCGAGCAAAAATAGTAATAATGTGAATAAAACTTATTTTTACTCGTTTAATTCTCTCTACTTGTTCAAACAAATAGATCCTATATATGTTAATTAACAATTTACCCATATTAGTACGTACTTTCCGCAATAAAGCAAAACGTAACTAGTCTGAATACATATATATTATTACAACTATATATTTATGTTTTAAGTGGATCGGATACATTATATATTTATATATAATAAGCTATTTTTAGGTACATGGAAAAAATTAGCTTCGCATATAAGCAAGATATATAACTGCAAGTTCAATAAAGTTTTTGGACAGTCCCACTAAATAGGCAACATAGAATGTATATATAGATCAATATGGAAAACAGCCAGGAAAAAATTAAAATAGTAAATAATGATAAGCGTGGGGAACTAGAACAGTTACAACTTTTTAGCCCTATAATGAGTATCAAAACCATGATCAAAATAATCAGTTAGTGTGTGTGTATCTTTGTGAAATAATTATTCATCATTTTCCTATTGTTTTACTTTGGGTCCATGCTACAACAATTCATCAAAAACGAATCATTGTTTTACTTTTCATCCCACCATGTGAAAAACCAACCATTTAATTCGTAGATTTCATGCATGATCATGTTAATTTTTTGATAAAGTTAAGGTTAATTCAGCTAGAATATGCCTGCCGTGAACACTACTTTAATAGCTAGTATGTGCCGTTTCTTGGTATTGAATTTAATTACTATGTATCTATTTTTTGGTCAAAACATATCTAGTCTTTTATTTTTAATTTTTTCCATAATTCATTTATTAATGATTCTGATGTCACATTTGGTTCTTTATACTTCACTAGTTCGGTCCATATTCTTCTTAGATTTTTAATTACTATATATCAATCAAAAGATAAATGATAAAAGAATGTGTTTTTTTTTATGTGGATAAAAGAATATGTTGAGTACATTTATTAGATTAGATCAATGTATTTGATCTAGACAGACTAAATATGAAACTGTTTTTAGTAAAATAAAATATGACGGACTAAATCTAAATATGTTATCTTCTAAAACCAAAAAGGTGAAAGGGAAGAGAAATTGGGTTTGTCTATATTTGTTTTCTTGGGATATTACAAGAAAACAAGTGTAATTGCATGCATTTTTGGAAGATATTGATAGAAACTATTAAAGACAATAAATGTAGAAACTATGCGAGCCATCTCAAAAAAAAAAAAAAAAATTATAACATGGTCAAAGAAGTATATATATAAGAAAGTTCCTTAATGGTAAATGGTCCATATATATATGACACGCACTGTGTGTGTTCTTGACAGAAGACATCAGGAAGCAGAACAGTGTATGTATATATGTCCAAATGCATGATGTAAATTAAGTGTATTGAAGTTTGGAATATTATTGAAAAAGAAAACAAGCTAGCTATAGAAGAAGAAGAAGAAGAAGATGCAAGAAAGAGAGAAAGAAAATGTCGTCATGACTCTATGCGTACAGGCTTTAAATCCCATCACGTAATTCGATGTGTGGCTTTTCCTTATATATAAATAGTAGGAGTAGGAGTAGAAAATGATGGGGATTCGAAATTGTGTGTTTGTGCGTGAGAGATAATGTGTAGTTTGGTATGGTATATCCATTAAAGAACAAAAGGAAAGCTACAAAATGAAAGAAAACACTCGTTTGACGTGAAGTGATATTACCACCACCTTCGTCTTCATGTTCTATATTAATTTTTTTCTTTTATATCGTACATAACAAATAAGAGTATCTTAATTTCTACCATTACATACATTAATTAAATCTGATTTCAATTTTCAAACAATTTTGAGTGTTTTTTTTTTTTTTTTTTTTTTTTTTTTGTCTTTAAATATATCGAGCAAGTATATATGTTTTTAAATTGATTAAGTTTAATATGAATAAGTTGAATTACTAATCCTAAGTTGAAATGGCGCGGGTAAAAATATTGATTCTAAGTCGATGATCCATTATCCGCAATCTGATTTGTGATCTTCTTCCATACACTACAAGAAAAATGACCTTTTGTTACGAATTTTTTATTACAATTTGAAATCCGTAATAAATGGTACTATTTATTACGATATGTAAGCGTAATGAAAAAAATACTAAATCTTACGATTTTTCTAATTATTTGTTACGAAATTTTACTACCGTAATAAATACTATTGAATTAAATATTTTTTTTTGGCGATAAAATTGCAGAAAACGTCCCAAACTAATTAGTGATTTTGAATTTTCGTCCCGAACTATTTAACTTGGCAAATTTTATCCCGTAATTTAATATTTTTTTGAATATCGTCCCAAACTAATTATTAGTTTTGATTTTTCATCCCAAACTATATCAACTCGCCAAATTTCGACCCATAATTTACCATTTTGTATGAATTTAGTCCCAATATTAAAATTTTAATTTGATGGAAATGATCATTTACCATGTCATGACGGTTCAATCTCGTATTTAGTTTGGGACGAACTCTGCAATATTATATAATTATTCATGTTAAAATTTACCATGTAATAATTCATCGGCAAATGCGCAATTTTTGTCTTATAACTACGATGGGACGATATTCCAGAAAAATATTAAATTACGGAATGAAATTCGCCAAGTTAAATAGTTTTGAACGAAAATCCAAAATCAGTGATTAGTTTGGGTCGATTTTTGCAAGTTTGCCTTTTTTCTCCACTTCATTATTTTTTCCCTCCCAAATCACTTTTTCTCCCTCCAATTAGAACCCACGTTTTTTTTTTTATTTTCTTTTTCTTCCAATTTCTAACAAAACCCATTTATAACACACACTACTCTCTTACATCCCCAAATCAAAATCTCACTACAACACCGTACCTGACTAGCTATCGAAGTAACGATGAAGAGGCAGCAAAGGATTTGAAGCTTGGTCACTCTCTTGAAACGGGTAAGTCAGAATCGTTTATTCTAGAGAGATGGGTCAGCCAATTTCTGAAATGTGTGGAATCCCTAATAATTTGGGGATTTCATTTCTTGATTTTGTTCTGTATACACTCTATCTCTAATAAATTGGAAAAAGGATTTCATTTCTTGATTTTGTTCTGTATACGAATCAATATAATGTTACCTACCTAGCTAAGTTGGATTAGAATTTATTTGTCCGAACTCTCTCTCTCCCTTTTTGGGTATTCTGTTTTAAAAATTAAACCATTTTGGCGATGGATGCTTTAGAAATCAGTTCTTCACCCATTTCCTATGATTTTAGGGTAAGTACGTTTCTTTGGGTATTCTGTTTTAAAAATTAAACCCTTTTCTTTGCTATGTTTTATAGTAGTTAAACACTAATTTCTTGTTTAAAAGTTTTCTGGATTTTTTTTCTGTAATGTATCATTGATTGAATATAACATGCTTATTAAATAAGTTTGATTAAATAGAAAAGGGTAAAACCGTTCTATAAGTTGGTAGATAGTTTAGATCAAATTTTTATGTAAATTAATTTAATAATGGAAATAAAGTGAACTATTGCTAAGTTTTTTTATAATATAAGGTACTAAATTGAGATGTTATATGTTGGTAGAAAGGATATTTGGATTGAATGAAATCATTTTTTCTTAATATTTATGGTATAATCTCGTATGTTAAATTTCTCTTCTTTCTTGTTATCTTCATTTTAAAACTGTTTGGATACAAATATATGTATATATATACCTTTTCTTTACTGATTGAGTTTCTGTATAATCTTCAATGGTGATAAATTACAGTAATTTGAAGAAAATAAAGGAAGTAAGTTCAATGGCTTTTTCCTATTTTTCTGTTACTCCTATAATATCATAAAAGTCTCACACTACCCCTAATATTTTTGTAAGTGATCCTTTACCCCCCCCCCCCCCCATATTATATTAATGTTATATTTTACCCCCTTTGCTATGATAAATGTGGTACATCCCTCCCCCGCGTGTAAGGATAAATTTGGAAATTTACCTCCCTATGTGACACAAACACTTTTCACGCTCACTTTCAATTTCAGTAAGTAAATTATGATCTTTGCTGATTTTATTTGATAGGATGAAGCATATTGATCACAATAATCACAATAATTTAATTTACGATTGCAGACTGTTGGTCATAAAAAACTAGTAATGCATAAAAAGTCAGCTCTACCAAATGGAGATCAAGTAAGTAAATGATATTGATACGATATTTTATAATTAACCAATGTTTTAATACGAATAATAATTTCAGCTTTCACAGGAAGCAACTGTTGAGAATCAAAAGGTAATCATGTGCTTAACCCCTTCTGTTTGCTGATTTTTAACTCAAGTTATGAACTATATATGTTGAATAAAATTTAATAAATGAGTTCAGACTTTTGGTCATCAAAAGTTAGCAATGCAAAAGAAATCAGCCCTACCAAATGGATACCAAGTAAGTATATGACATTGATACATCATTTTTATAATTGATCAATGCTCTAATACAAATTATAATTGCAGTTTTCTCATGAAACAAGCTTGCAAACATCACGGTTTAATGGATCTAAAGATATTACTACCGTTGAGAAGCAAAAGGTAATTATTTGCTTTACATATACCTTTTGTTGAATTTACTTAATTGAAAATATGAACTATGTTGAATGTAATTTAATTTATGACTGCCGACTATGGGTCAACAAAAGATAGCAATGCAAAAAAAATTGTTTTTTGATAATATCGAGGTATGTATATTTAGGAAAAATTACATCTTGTCATTTAACTTTAATGAGGAGTAGTAACATATTAATTACTAGAATTTTTATTTTAATGTATCTCATGAAACTTAGTATATGTATTTATTCATGTAGATTGGGAGTGCAATAGCCTTATTTTGTTTTGGATTGCCGAAGTTTATCGTGGCGGAAGGTCTTCTTCTCACGAGGGGTGATGATAATGGACTTTGTAAGGTGTACATAAAGAAGGTATTAATACCACATAAGAAAGTTAAATCTAATAAAAATGGTTTAACCGTAAAGCTGAAGATAAATGTGTTCTATGGGATATTGCAAATGTGAGTTTGTCTAATCATTTGTATTGTTAAACAAGTATTGAATATTTTCTTTAGCTTGATTTAGTGTTTGTTTATCAATTTTTCTTTTTACAGGTTGCGGGGTGTTCTATCTACGTAAATATGGAAATTTTTTGATGAGCTAGCTACTAAGGTTTCCTCTTCATTTTTTGAGATTGCATATATTAATGCGAATGAATGTGTTGTGAGGAATTGGAGACTTGTCTTATTTAGGAATATGAATACGTTGAATGTGTTGTGATGATTTTGAGACTTATCTTTTTGTTGTGGTTAATTACTATGTTGTCTAAGCATATTATGCTTTTTCATAGGCCCTATATGCTATTATGGATGTATTTTGACATGATCAAAATGACTTTATTTAAAAGATATTTTTTTAAGCTCTCAATCGATATGGTATTTACTTCTACGTTAATGTGTATAAGGTATCATCTTAATTGTATGAACTAGAATAATGATCAAAATAAATACTAATTAATAAATAAAAATGCATTAAAAAAATCAAAGTTTTGCTTACAAAAATATAAGCGTAACAAATTATGCACAAAAAAAAAGGGTTTTGCTTACGAAATTGTAAGTGTAACAAACACTATCTTGTTTTTAGTTATGAAAAAATAGGCGTAACAAATACCTTTATATCGTAACAAATAATGTATTTTTTATTACGAAAAACACCACCGTAACAAGTAGTCAAATTTTCATCAACCAATCATTACAGTTTTCTAGGCGTAACAAAAGGCCTGTATTTCGTAATAAATAGTTTTTGTTACGAATGTTTAACCGTAATGAAGCATTAGCTACGCCTCCAATCCTTACGGCCCAAAAATCGTAATCTGGCCGTAATAAAAGGGTATTTATTACGAAATAAATATATTTATTACGGTTTTCCAATTGTAACAAAAACTCATTTTTCTTGTAGTGATAGTGTAAGTGTGGCCAGCAAAATTAATATGGGTTGTGAGCTAGATCGGGATAATTTAGGCGAAACCACTTTCATGATTTGTTGTCATGATAGAACTATTTTTAAAATTGATCTTATTTTTTATTGGACTGAAATTACATCGAGTCGAGCTTAAACTCAAGAACGTAGTTAACTAATTGTAATACTTATTTAGTGGTAGAATAGTGGAAATTGGAAATAAAATAAGATGATGATTTTTCATCCATATGTTGTAAGTGCAAGCTCGCCCTCTCCTTGTGCGTGATTCTTCCATTATGTGCGCGCGGGGGGGTAAATTACAGTACACACACAATTGATAAAACTAAATAGAAGAGAGAGAGAGAGAGAGAGAGAGAGAGTGGAAATTGAATTGAAGAAAGGGGATCCGGGGGTGTGTGTCACGGGTTTGTCTTGAAAGGCCCTTTAATAAATTAATAATAAAATAGAAAGATAAATAGTAGGACGGAGTAGTAATATTTCACAGTTGTAGAGAAGACACAGACACATATTCCTCCTACACTAGACAACCGAGGTCTCCTTGGTAATTACAATAATAATAATAGTAATATACTATTTCACCCCTACCCCTACACACAAAACCCCAAAATCTCTTTACAAAAATCATTCACATCACTTCACTTCACTTCAATTCACTTGTTCTTTTCCTTCCAGTAGCTACTTCATCAAACAAATTAAAACCCTGATTTCCCTTCTTCTTCTTCTAAAATGGCAGCTTTGATGCTTGATAACAACTGCGAAGGCATTCTTTTGTCCTTAGACTCACAAAAGACAGTACCAGCTCCCTTCCTCACTAAAACATACCAACTCGTTGACGATCCCAACACCGACCACATCGTTTCTTGGGGTGAAGACGACTCCACTTTTGTCGTCTGGCGTCCGCCGGAGTTCGCACGTGACCTCCTCCCCAACTATTTCAAGCACAACAATTTCTCCAGCTTCGTCCGCCAACTCAACACCTATGTATGTAAATATATATACTAATTACATGAAATTAATACTATATATATATACTAATTAATGAAGTATTAACGTTTTCATCATTATAGTAATTCATTTTTTATTGATTCATTAATTATTTCATTTTCTGATGATAATAAATAGGGTTTCAGAAAGATTGTACCGGATAGATGGGAGTTTGCTAATGAGTATTTCAAAAAAGGTGAAAAACACTTACTGTGTGAGATTCACCGCAGGAAAACTGTACAACCCCAAGTGGCACTAAACCACCACCACCTCCACCACAACCAAAACTTTTTTCCGTACCACCATAGTGCACGTGACAGTATTTCACCACCAGATTCAGATCACGAACATCAACAACTAAACAACAACTGGTCATCATGCGGCGATGACTCACCTCCTCCTCCTCCTCCTCCTCCGCCGCCCCCGCCCCTCTCATCAACTGGTTGTGGTGGTGGTGGGATTTCATACAATAATAATAATAATAATGTTACATCAGTGACGGCGCTTTGTGAAGATAATGAAAGGCTGAGAAGGAACAACAGTATGTTGATGTCTGAGCTAGCACACATGAGGAAGCTTTACAATGACATTATTTACTTTGTTCAGAATCATGTGAAGCCGGTCGCACCAAGCAATACGTACCATTCTCCAATGTTTCTTTCCAATGGAACTTCAACCAAACAACAGCAGCAGCAGGGGGTTTATAATAATGGAACTTGCAGTAATTTCCAAAAGCCTTTGAGTAATATTAATTACCAACATAAACAACAAGGTGGTGGTGGTGGTGGTGGTGTTATTAATGGGTTTTTGAGTTCTTCTTCTTCTGTTTGTAATTCTCCTGGGTCACACAGTGGTGTTACTATTGTTGAAGAAAGAACCAAACTGTTTGGTGTGCCATTGACTTCCAAGAAAAGGTTGCATTCAGAATATAATAATATTAATATTAATATTAATTCTTCGGGAATGGATCAGAACAAGACGAGATTGGTTTTGGAGAAGGATGATTTAGGGTTGAATCTCATGCCTCCTTTTCCATGTTAGTTACTTACCAGCTTAATTAAACTTCTACTCTAGCTAGCTACAGTTAATTAATTCTATTTTTGTTTTGTCTTTGTTGATGATGATGATGATGATGATGATGATGAGATCCTTTTTAGTTATGTTAATTACTCTACTTTTATTTGGTAGAAGAATTATATATATATATATATTTATTTATCTTGAAAAGAATTAAGATCGATGCATCTTTTAATTAATCCCGTACCCGTACGTGTTTAATTTGTGTGACTTAACGTAAATTAATAATATCGATCTTCTAGTGCATGGTGGTACTATTATATATGAATTGAATGCAGCAGGTGGGTTTAATTTTGGTGGTTTGAGTACTGAAATTAGGAAAATCAAATTTGAATGAATTAATCCTAATTAATCCGATCCTCATCTAATCTCATTCTAGCTAGAGCTAGAGTATTTTCAGTTCAACGTTAATTCTTTCTTTTCATCACATGTACAGTCTTCTCTTCACATTAGTTAATTCAGTGCAGCAGCATATACTATTAAATAATTAGTAATATTGATTTTTTTGGTCCCTTTTTCTTTCTTTCTTTCTGGTCTTCTTTTTTTCTGAATATTTCTGTCAGATTCAGATTAATTAATGCGCACATATATATGTTATAAGTGAGAGAGAGAGAGAGAACATGAGCATGAACATGAACATGAAGCTGAAGTTTTTTTCTTTTTTCAGTTTCGTACTGATGAGAAGAAAACTCAGAGAGAGAGAAAGAGAGAGGTTTCGGTTTCTGCAGAGCTTATTGGCAAAGTTTTCTTGTCGTCTGATCAAATGCATTTATGTATCATACGTACAATCTATCACTCTCCATATATATCTATATGTACATAATTATTTAATTTCCCAACAAATTTACTATTAACTAATACTAACTACTATTCTTGAGTTAATTTGGGATCAATGTGTACTTTCAAATTACTTAAAATAATTGTGTCATAATTATTTTTGAGGCTTAATTTTAATTATATCGTAAGTAAAGTAAAGAACTTACACCTTTTGATTTCACGATTGTTTTTGCATATGTTTCAATTTGTCATTATTGCTGTAATCGATTATGTATCACTATATAAGGCGCGGCTATGCTTTCATTATTATCGAGTAACAAAGTTACCTATATATATATATATGTATATATAGTACGTACTATCATTTGTAAAAGAAGATCATTTATATATATATATATATAGTAACTAATTACTGTGGCTTTCATTATTATGGAGTAAGAAAGTTACTACCATCATTTATATTCTAATAATAATAATTAATGGTTAATTAGAATATATCCGTTTATCTGAAGAAAAAAAAAGTACAGTGCACAGCACAGTTGTTCAAAAAGTGATAAAACAAACACAGAGAAGAAAACACATAAGCTATTAGTAGTAGTAGTGGCGTATACATTTAATTTGTGTTATTCAATGAAAGCGAAATGTACATGTGAGAGAAGCTGACTCTATCTATATATATAAATAAATAAATGCTGTTTGAAATGTTACTTTCAAAGCTGCTTCTATACTTCTTCTCATCACCAGAAAATAAAATTAAACCTTTGCCTTTTCCTACTTTAAGTATATCTCATCTTTCTCTCTTTAACACCTTCTTTGGATCCCCACCCCTCCAACCAAATAATAATTAAATAAATAAAAATCCAGTTATTGCAATTTCAAAATAAAATACATATAATGAAAATACTCCTACAAGAAAGAGACACTAGCTTTTTTGACTGTTAGGTAATAGATGTATATATGTGAAAATATTTGTGTGCATGATTCCAAGCAAACTTTGCCCAAAAAAACATCTTTTTTACCTAATTATAACTTTGCTACTTCTTTTGTCCAATTTATCATAAATGTATAGCTTTCAATGCAAGTTTTGACTACCACTTGCTATATATACCTTTTAATTGCTTTTCTTGACAACTATATTTATATTACTATAATTAAGTGTTGGTATTAAATTAATTCCATATATACAAAAAGGATATTAATTAAGTGGAAGAAGTAGAAGTATATAGAAGAAGAAAGAGACTATCATATTCAAATCTAGAGATTAGGGGAAAAAAGAATAGGAATATTGGATTAGAAAATCTTGGTCGTGCAATGATTTGATCTCATACGATTAAAAAATTAAAAAAGAAACCCTAACGTAACCCTAGTTTCTGTACACACTTAGGTTTCCTTTTCTTGTCTTTTCTAGAATGGTCTAGCACGTGACCATCAGTTTGCACGTGCACTTGTACATAGATCCAAACATGAGTAATTACAATAATACGAAAAAATTAATTGATGAGAAATTAATTAGGAGGGTCCTCGCCAAATTCTAGTACAAATCAAGTCGTACAAATCAAGTCGATCGAGTTTAAAGGAAATAAATTAATCACAAATCTGCATAATTTTCTTAGTTACCAATTCTAAAAGATAGAGGATACGGATCACAAGGGAAAGATGCTTTAAAGGAATAGAGTGTTAGCATGTTGATGTTGCTTAACAGCCCAGTTTTTTGAAAGAAGGGAAAGGGGAAAGAAAAGGGAGAAATTTTGTATTGATAAAAAAAATTTCGTTTAGTCTTTTTAGTTGCACTTTATTGACATTATATTTGGGGTATCACTTTATTGACAATTTAAACTTTGACAGTATAATAGTTAATTTTTACAACTTTATACAAGTAGTCCTAAAGTTTTCGAAAGACCTAATTGCTTTATTAGAAGGTTAAAGGTTTCTATTTTCCAAATTCAAAAATTCTTTCAATCATTTACCTAGAAATGTGGTGAAATGATTACCTAGTAGTATATGTTAATCCCTCTGTTTCATATAAATTAGTAAATTTGCCAAATTTTTTTGTTTTAAATTAATTGACATGTTTGGGTTTTAAAGCATTTTTTTTAATTTTGCCCATTTCACTCATTGAAGTTAGAAAACTCAATGATTAACACTTATTAATAAAAAATTGAAAAGTAGTCATCATTATGAATGGTATTTGAGACATTAATTTACCATAAAAATATGTAATTATAAAATTTCTTAATCTGTGTGAAAAGTAATAATGTACCAATTAATAAATATATCTACAATACATTATTTAAAAGTTAAATTTCTTCAGGATAAAATGGAGAAATATTGTTGGAGTAAGTAATTATTTTACTGTAGAGCTTCTTAATAACATCTAATTGCTACCTGTGAGGAGTAACATATATATTTTGACTTGTTAAATAGACGATGTTTGTTTGTTAGTAGAAAGAGTATAGAACTTTTGACAAACGTACACATTTAAAATTTGTGTTAAAATGTGATAGAGGATTTTTTATTTTATTTTTATTTATTTTTTATTTTTTGCAAATTTGGTATTACACATGCAATTGATTCCTTACATGCATGCATTTTTAAACTCACTTAGTTTGTAATCAAGAAGGCATGGCCATATTAGCTTTGAAACAGACACTATAGACCTGTATTGGCAAATGTGCATTAATATTATTCTATAAGATTGAACCCCGAGCCCTTTAATCCTATAATCTTATATGAAATTATACTTTTATCTCAAAATTCTAAATTTGTTGTACTTTTCAATCTCGCGGTTTTTAAAATTGCAATTTGAGTCCAAAATTTTAAAATCTTACACTTTAATTGACCACATACAATATAGACTATTTTAGCACTTCTGGTCCTATAAGACTGACTCGATATTACATTTTGGGTCTCATAAGAGTTGGCGAGACTTGCAATTCTTTTAAGTACATGACCAAAAGTGTTGCTGGTTCGATCCCGTAGCACTAAAATTACAATTTTCCATCTGAATGTTAATAAGTTAAGGATATATGGTTGGCCATCAACACGGGTCAAATTTTATTTGTTGGTGATAAATGATTATATCCATATTTATTTACTAATTAATCTAACATATATAGTTAAATCATTATAATCGATCATTTTAAGTTGTAGTACTCGCCAAGGACATATTACTTTATTTTAGAGCTCGTGCTTGCATAAAACAGAATACTTGATGATCATTACAATTGACAAAGTGTATTAAAGAGAACAAAACTATCACATATTTGATGAATGCATTGCATGTGATTTAAAAGAACATATAGTAAATAAATGCAGGATTATAAGATCCGGTCACTCTTCCACGAGTATATTTTATTTTCTAAGTTTAATTTCTAACTAATTATAATCTGTAATTTTTGGATTCTTGTAGTAATCCATTTAAAAGTACGGTATTCATTCATTAATTTGTAAGAAATTAATTTTAAGAAACTACATTGCCAGCACCATAATGATAATGATTTTTATTATATCTATCTAAATAAATAAATAAAAAATTTATATCTAAATAAATAAATAAAAAATTTATATCTAAACACACTAATGAAAATACTTTCCGAATTCAATAAGTAAGGATTTTTTTTCTTTCTTTTTGAAAAATAATATATAAAGATTCAATTTTCATGGGGATCTGTACCAAGATAAAAAGAATTTTCTTTTTTTTTTGTTTCCCAAGGGTTTAATCACTTTCGAGGCGCGTCGGACACATAAAGTGGAAACCTCTCCCAACAAGGATTAACATGAGTCCGCTACTTTATAGTGACTAGTCCCTTCCATTAAACCAATCACCTATTGGTTATTTTACCACATCATATATATGCGTTACTTAACAATTTCTTCTGATTAGACCGGATTAGGGTTGAGTCCAATAATTGATGAGCCCAAAGGTTTGACTAGATTCACTAAAGGGTACAAGGCATTAGCCAGCCCAACGCCGTACAATAGTAGAGGCCCAATTTCAACTAAGTCCAATTTGTATTATATTGAGTAATTTGGTTAGCTAAATAGGGGGGCATTACTCTTTAATGGTGGTGAAGTCGATTTTATGCTCGTCACCTTAATTATGCATTTGCAGAAAATCTTTACAAATAGTATAATATAAATTTGTAATGGAGCTCGATATAAAATATATAATCTGACCAAAATTAGTTAGTAAGTGCAATGGAAGAGTTAACTCGTCAATTCCTTTTTAAATGGTTTCAGAGCTCGTATTAGAAAATAATACTGTATTATATTTGTGAAAAAGAATGGACTAAAGCTCAAATGAGCAGCACGATTACCCATATAATCACTTCATAATAAATATGCAGAAAGCAAAACCAATAGAAGCATTAGAGCAAAATTCATACTCATTAACTTCATTAATCATAGAACAAAATTCAAGCTCATAAGCTTTACTCATCGTAATGTCGTTTTCAAGTATTATCAAAATCAAATAACGCTAATTTGATAAACGGAATTGTTCTCTAAACTCAAAAGCAAAGTTCAAATCGTCACAGGCTGCACACTAAATGATGCTCCCCCAATCCACTGCAGATAAAGAAGAAGAAATTTAGATAATTCCGATATGTACTTGGGAACTCAATCAGTTAAAATGAACACATAAACTTATATTGTGCGAGTCCAAGTAAATATGTATAAAACCATATGAATTATCATTTAATACATATCTAAACTGGCATGTTGTCTGGAAAACTATTTAACCATTTACACTTAAGCTTCACATTGTACCTGAGTCTAAAGAAAAAATAAAGTTGGAAGTTGGAACTGTGGAAGGACATACATAGAAATTCACATTTCTGTGTGCAGAAAAGGACTTTTTTTGTAATATCTTGTTCAACCATTATTCTTTCCTAGGTAACAAAGCCCGACCAAGAGCAAAAGAAAAGGGAAAGCATTATCTTAGTGACTAATCATAAAAATATATTCAAATCATCACCCGCACAGCCCTGATTGTAGACGCTGAACATAACATTTGGATTCACATATAACACAATTCATGCTTATCAATCTGATTACTTTAAACATTGACTTAATCAAAGCTATGAAATGATAAGTTTTTACCTTAGATGTTGCTTGGATACATGAACACTCTGACTCTAGCTCCCTGTTCAACAAACAAACAAACAAACAAACGAAAGTACAATTAATAAACTACAGCATCATACTTCATAGTGCAGTAGGATTTTATTCAATTTTTTCACCTCATACTAAAAGAAACATCTTGAATTCAGATCAAAACTATACCGAAATTAAGTGCTGCTTCAAACTTCAAAAAATTCATAAAGACTATCGCTCTAACCAATTTTGGTTCTATAGGTTTTAGGTATTACATGTTTGCTTTCTTTTCTTCTCTTCATTTGCTTTTTAATGTGGTATATTCTCTTAACCGAATTTACTCGAACAAAAAGCAAGCTGCTGCTAAGCAGCAAGAAAATCAATAAAAAGTGCCCAGTAAAAATTAATACACAGAAGATTTTATCAATTTACTACGCCAAGTAAGCTTGCGCCAAATTCAGGGATTCGGTGTATGAATCTCAGCTTGTAATATAGGAGTATTACAACATTACACTAGTTCAGGCAACATGAAATTTAACTGTATACTGTTATAGAAAATATAGTTTCAAATCGAAAATCTACTACAACTTCTCGTCAAGTACTTCTCCACGAGCTAATTCTACGGATTCATACACACTAAAGCTGCATTTGATTACTATAAGCTAATACATATTGCAGAAACATATAAAATTCCAAATTACCATGGATTTTGGGGGAAGATTAGACTTGAACTTAGCGCGAACAACACCACTGTTTCCATGTGGCCTAGCAACCTTTCCCCAAATGCAACGGTAATGAGAACCATTCTTCTTAACCTTGGCCTTGTAAATGTACGCCATCCTCTTCCCAAGGTACCATGCCACTTCTTCTTGTGTGTTCACTCCCTCTATCTGTACCAAAGACGTGTTTGGATACTGATTCGACTTCGACCTATAGTCATTCATTCACAACATTATTTCTACATCCCAAAACACTTAGCTGAGTTCGGTTCTTAAAACCCAGTGAGTAGAATGACAGGGAACATGAAAATAGAACCAAATGAAGATCAATGTTCTATCAAAATGAAGCACGATAAACATTTTACTTAATATTTTAGTACTCACTGAAATCTAAGAACTATTTTTTTCCGGCAAACCAATCACTAGAATCTAAGAACTAAACATTGCTTTAAGGACTTGAACAAATTCCTTTGAATCTTATATACCTTTTGTATCCAAGGATTGTTCCACGCACGTACAATCTGCAAACAAAATTCAAAAAATAACAAACAAATAAATAAACAAGCATGCGGATGTGACATACGTATTTGAGGGATTGGTTAAAGGTTAAAACCTGACGCGCTCTCCTTGCCGGCCTTTCACCATTGCTGCTGTTAGGATAGTTTGGCGGAGCAAAAATGTCTAAAACCCTAATTTTTGCGAGAGTGAGAGATTTTGAGTATTGTTTTATTTTGTAGTATGTGTTGGGCCACATAAATTGGGCCGGAGTGAACCCTGTATGTTTGCATCCATTTTGGGCTCATCGATCAAGTATTTCAATCCAATAAATGAGCTGGTTGAACTTGGAACCAATGACATCAATAATTTAATACGCTTTGAATAACACATCAAGAAATCATGTATTTAGTGATAATATACTTAATAACAATATAAAAGTTGTAATTTCTACATGTATTTTATGACAAGAGCACTGATTTCGCACAACAATATAAAGACCAATAGCATTGGTAGTAACAAAAAAATATTAACTAAATAGTTATTTCTCCCTCCATTTTATATCGTTTAAGTTTTTTATTTAGAATATTTATGAATTAAGTCATTAATAAGAAAGGGTAAAAATGTCAAAAAAATAAATCTTTCTTGATTTTTAAAACCACATGTATATATATATATATATACTAGGGGGATTGCACCGCGCTATGCGCGGTGTAAAATACCCAGTACTTATGTGGTACAACAAATTAAGATAAAGTTGCCAAGATGTACAATTTTCTAACACCAGTTCCACACAAAATCTAATAAGTATGATAAACACAAGAAGTTGAGCACAAGTATTGACAATGATCCAAGAGCTTTAAACACTGTAATATGCTTATTCCAATGTGTCGAACAAGTATGGGTTGCTTGAATATGTAGTGGAGCCAGTATGACAAGCTTCATTGGGGTTGTCACCTAAGATATCAGGTAACGAAAGCATAACTTATTCTCCGTGCTATGCACTGAATATGCAAGTGCATAAGAAAAGTCGAAGTGAACACCTTGAATTTTCAAATAATTGAAATTCAGATGTTGTTTAGATAATGGTATCTTTAAAGTTTAAACAGAAACTATAGGATTTGTTGAGAATACATATTTTTCAAAGGCATCATTGATCACCAATCCTAAAAGTCTCCAGTAAACATGAAAACTATCGAATAGTTCCAACTAATAAAGCAATATAATATGCTGGCAAGCCTCAAAGCAGTATTTATTGGATAATACGGCAACAAAGAAATACTTATAAGACCAAACTTAGACGGTTAGACCTTATGGATCTGTAGCGTACAAGGAAAGTTCTTGTCGCATGCTCAATTCCAACGTTTAAGTAATATTTGGTTTTAGTATGTCGCAACAAAAAAATAAAATGGTCCATTAATACCCATTAGCTAAAATCACAATGCAAACAATTTTGTATGGAACCCAAAGGTCAAATCCGAGAATACAATATGATATTCCACCAATGATTTAATATTGCATTCTACATACTTAGGATCAACATATTCTTTCTACATTAGTACATGTTATGATATTTTTTCCTATATACTACAATATTTAAAACAAAAGAGTCAAAATATAATTTGATCAATGAGATCACCTTCCAACATCCTAAATATATTAAAGTCTGCTCATGTTGTTCATGTCCTCGAGTTCTTGGTGATGCTCTGTGACTGCAAAACAGAACAAAACAAATATATACACATACACTGCTTATAATAATTCTCACAACACATGAATATAAGAAAGTTAAAACAAAAAAACTACCACATTGCAGATACATCCTTGTTATTAATACATATAAAAATGCGAATTAAAAAGACTAAGTTCCAAACAAAATTTTCATTTGAAGTGCGGTACAAAAGTAGGAAATAGAGTAACTAAAGGGAAAGATGAAGACCCCACCCACAACTCTGGGGTGATAAAAGAATTGTAACAGATTATTCATGTAACTTTTAATATAAAGATAGATATTTCGAGATAAATCTAAGTAATTTGGATTTGACTATCATAATCATGGAGTATAACCATATTTATTGTGAAACACACTCTATTCAAACAAATTTATTGTGTGAAATTCTAGTTCGTTAGAAATTTAGAATTAAATACGGGCGCATTTTATTGATCATTTTCATAATTTTTCAGTATATAACATTTTACCTAAAAGATATGAATGAATAAAATATATCAATCAAGATAAACTAACCATTTTTACTCTTTCCAGCCACAAAGTTTTACCAAGTTCACATGATGCTAAATAATTTATTTCAAAGATTGTTCCAGATTTGAGCTGCTAAAAGATTAAATGAATTCATTGAGACAGGAAATATCAAATGATTCACCGAAGCTATATAACTCCCAAAAAAATCATGCCTAAAGAAACGGATCGGAAGCTATATTATTAAAGACCTATGTAATACAATGAGAACACCTACTCCCAAAAAAATGACTATTTAAGGTCTCATCATCTTAGCAACCATAATATTATATAGGCCACACATGCGATTCAATCAATTGCGGCGGTCTGGTCTAATATCTGAATGCACATGATAAGTTGTAATTCCATTGTATCACAGAATTTTTTATTGCTTACGTTAATTGAAGGACAAAATATGAAAGAGTAATACCTATAATAATGTACATTTAGAAGTAGCATGAATTTTTTTTTCTCTATCACTTTCAGTTTTGTAAGAGGTTAGAATTCAAGTTCAGATTTTCTATTCTAAAGGGATTAGATAAAGGGTGCCTTAGAATGTAACAACAGCGACAAAAGAAAGATAAGAAGTAACTGCATTAAAAAAACCTTGGGAAGTCCCAATGCAGCAGTTCTTCCATATTAGAACAATCAAAGTTAGCAGTAGAAGTTACCTGTAAACCAAGTTACCAATTTATCCATTTCATTTCAGCTGGATACTATTTTACGCAAGCTGGATATAGCTGGAGATTAATGTTACCACTATACATATAGATTTTATTGATCACATCACTGGAAAAGCACAACCTCAACGAATACTATATAGACAGAACAATAGTGATAGCAACAAAACAAATATACTCTATAATCAATCCAAGCAACAAGCCAACAACCAAAAAAAGTAGGTGCAACCTTCTATTCCTAGAAAATATACACCCATTCCTTAAAATAAGAGAGAAACATGAACAAATATATCTATACAAAAAGTAAATAATTAAACAAAAACATCTTGGGAAGACGGCAAAATTCTTCCGAAATCAAAACCCAACGCCACATAAAAAAATTAATTGAAATCACTGTGGATAGGGTAGACAGAGCAGACCAAATTTCCAAAGCAGCTGAGTCGATGCAGAAATGGTTGATCAACATAGACATCCATCTTAAAGGAGAAAGAACAATGATGATAGCCATAATATAAAGTTGTGCGCACATAGAAGAAGCAAGGAGGAGGGCAGTGCTAGCCAATGACCGTTTTGTGAAACTGAGTCAAGTGCTTGATTCATAAAAATAGAGCAGTCATAATAACCATACATCAGATCTAGCTACGCGAACTGCCTCTCTCTTGCAAATCACTAATTTTGACAGAAGGAATAAAAGAGGGAGAAAAGGAGAAAAAAGAGTGCAAAAGGATTCTTGTGGAAGAAAACTGGGACTGAGAGATATTTGTTCGAGAGAAAAGTTGAATCATAATCTGCCTTCCACTTTACATCGATGTCTGGAATTTTCCCCCAAACGTTTACTTTGAAAGATAAATTGAAGAAGACGGTAAGAAAAGAAAAATCATTAAAAAAAAAAAAAAAAAAAACAGTCTCAAATACGACGTCGTTTCACTGCTGCACTACAAATAAAAAAAAAAAGTAAATGAAGCAGGCAGTTGGACAAAAATTAACACTATTCATTAGAGGCATCGCCTCTTATATATATGTAATATATATATATATATATATATATATGTATTATTAAAACAACATATATTATAAATGGAGAGAGTATTATAAATGTTTAACTTAAATTGTAACTATCAACAATTAGTGACACAAATTTAATGACAATCTTAGTGATAAGAAATATTGTCAATAATTTAGTATTATTGTTACGTATCACTACTTGTCAATTATCACAATTTTTGTCACTAGAAAATTGTGAAATTTATTTAGTAATAATATGTAAATTATTGTCATTTAACATATAATAAATATATAGCAACAAGTAGGCATCCTAAAACAAAATTTGGATCTGAAAAAAGAACTGATAATAGTATTAATATACGTTCCACTAATATCTAAAAAAAGTTGGAAGGCAAAACTTCTCATTGCTCAAGGTAAAAAATATAGCAATTGTTGTACCTCAAAAAGAAAAAAGAAAAAAAAAAGACAAAGCTAAAGCAATCAATATCGAAGAGTTAATCTCCATTTCATAAAGGGTGTTAACAGTAATTAAGATAGAGAAAGAAAACTAATGATACAGTGGTACAGGAAAAAACTCAAGAAGCTCATTAAGTTTCTCATCTACTGCAGCAGAACAGCCTCTG
The DNA here is from genome assembly GCA_003313485.2 of Penstemon barbatus. NCBI lineage: Eukaryota > Viridiplantae > Streptophyta > Magnoliopsida > Lamiales > Plantaginaceae > Penstemon > Penstemon barbatus. The sequence goes on from CM064879.1 coordinate 7,174,657, forward strand.
GTATAAGGGTGCACAGGTCCATTGACTCCGAAACAGTTGTGGGTCATAATATTCACAAATCTATGGAGCAGGGTTCATTTATCTTCTTTTCTCTCTGTCACGAATGGACCTATTGTCCCGTTCCCTGTCAAATTTGTCTTCCCTGTGATAAGATTCGGAGTCGTACTTTCTTGATCTCCTTTCAGTTCTCCAATCTTGCTCTTCCCCAGAATTTGGTTCATTATAGCTTGGTCTTGATCTTTTATCGGTCTTTGTATTATCGTGATCATTGCCCCTTGCTTGAGAACTACGTGAGTCTTTGTCACCGCTTCTATGCCCTCTATGTGGGACAGGTGGTCGTGATACATGACTAGACTGATCAGTCCTCCCATCCCTTGTTGAATCCTCATACTTGTCCAGCACCGACCTTGTAGGCCTATCTTCCTTGGCTCCCCATCCCGTGTTTGCTGCTCTCTGAATTATGAATAAAAAAAACTTATTAAATACACAATGGAACTATGGGTAATGTATAGCTTTAAATTGCAAAACATAACCAAAGCTGAAGAAAACAAGAAAAAGCTAGTTTTATGAAACTAACATCGACAAACAGACACCAAACAAATTCAAACCTCCCCACATGGTACACTTGGAGAATATGTAAGTTTTGATTATAAACATTACAATCGACGTCAAAATTCTTATTCAAGACAGATACACTGAATTTGGTAATGGGAACTTCTCATCAGGCATTATAAACTTTACTGTTTAGGAACCAAATCAGACATCAAATTCGAGGTTTGGAGTTATTGGCTCATGTTCTGAAATGATAGTTTAAATGGTGTGAGTCAACGAGATATCATGGTTATGTAAAACGTGCGCACACATACATATGATTAAATAATAATCTATAAAATGCCAGAAATTATGCTAGTCTGCTAAAAAACAATCCCCTCCCTCCCCACTCTTCCCACTCTTCATATTCCATCAACTCTTGGGAGCTCTTTTCCGCTAACTCCGAAGTTCTTCATTATTTCTACTGGCTGCACAGATTTCTACAAATCCTTTTATATTTCAGCCTTGCATTTGACAAGTTTGATGGCAATCTCTACACTAAAAATCCTAGAGACTGAAATGCTACCTTCAACTCCACCACTATCACTAGAAGCAGCACTTTGGCAGACGACTTCTAGTTTGTGTGGAAGAGATGAGCTTTCCATATTTTCAGATTTTACATGCATGCAAATTTTCGTATTAACTCATAACAAATGCATTTTGAGCTTGAGTAACTCAGAGCACTTTCTTTCTAAAAAATTTAAGCAACAATGGCCTACAACCTACTCATAATTTGGCTATTACGTGACCAAAAATTAATTAGAATAAATGCAATTCTAAAAGTTCGTGATTCATTACTGGACATTTATGTCATCAAGGTATATAAAAATACAATATATTTCAGTGGGAGAAGACGCAGGAGGAAAATGTTTAGTTCATGTAAAGAAGATGAAATACTGATGAGGTTCTTCAAACTTACTTGTTCATCGTGAGAAAATTTGCAGCCATCTCCATAATTACAATTTCCTCTTTGAAAAGCACGGCATACGCCTCTTTCCTCCCTCTTCTGTTTCTTGGTTTCCTCATCCTCTTCCTCTAATTTCTTGTATTTATTGACATGATCAACTCTAACAGTGCGGCCCAGAATTTGAGTTCCATTTAGATTGTCTGTTCAGTCAACGCAAAAAAAATCTTTTAAAAAGTACTAAACAGAAATCAATATATTGTGAGTTATGTAAGGCGAAAAACCAACCTACAGCAAGATTGGTGCTTCTTTGGTCCTCATATGCTACAAAAGCAAATCCTTTTGATTTTCCAGTGCCTTTGTCTCTAATTAAGTTAACGTCGACAATCTCCCCATACCTATAACGCCAGAGAAAGCTTCATTAATCAACGTCCCACTACAAATAGGGGTACTAACTCAAGAAAAAAAAAATATAATAAGAACATACTGAGCAAAGACAGCTAGGAGATCGCCTTCAGTCAGATCAAACGGGATCCCCCCTACATAGACATAAGCGGAATCTCTATATTTGGCGTGCCATGATGCGTCTTCGTTTATGCCTAGAGCTGCTTCTTTCTTGTTGATATCTTGAATGCGTTTCACCAATGTCAATGGATTCATCCTATAGGAAAATTTTATCAAATTAACAGACATTATCTACTAACTAGTTGACAAATAAATGAAGTGCAGCTCAGATCAAGTACAATCAGTGAATTAGTAACTAATTATTAGTTTGATAATGAGATATGAATTGAGTGAATGGGGTTAGGAGTGGCAGCGAACTAATGAATAATGATGGATGATAAGATTAGTCCAGATAGCTTATTTGGGTTCATTATAGAGTAACATCGAATATCTTATTTTGTGTTCGGTTAGTTTTAAATCAAAATATATGTTCTGGCCCATTAAATTATACTGGGTTCTGTTAGCTAATCGAGTGTGATAAGACTGAAATCTCCTTTATGCCCCTGTCCATACATACACAAATTACACACAATACTTTCTTGTTTCGTCTGATTATAAGACCAAGTGTTCCTTATTCTGAGTTGTTTAAATCTAAAGGAGCGTAATTATTTTTTCAAAGTTGATTTGTTGTTCTTGATGGACTAATATTATTTTAGTAATGCAGGTAATAATAGTGAATCTTTGTTATATGAACAGGGAAGTATTCAAAATCACAATTTACAAAGAGTCATTTCATATGCAGACAATAACCAAAATGTCATGTGATTGTCATGTAATACTACAAGAACATATACAACCATTAAATAAAATCCCAACCCACATGGACACAGATAACTTTCTTTTCTTCTTTTTCCAGATACAAAAACACCTCTAAGTTGATGGTGGATTCGCTTTAATTTTTAATTGGAACAAATGTCAACTCTACAACTACACATGAATAACAAATTATTAATCTAATTAACCAAATAGCTACCCAAATCAGACATATCAAAATACTCATAATTTTTTTAGAGAGAACCTGTTTAAAACGGGAAAAAGAAGAAGCCCTAAAACAACATCACTAACATAAAAACTCGATTTTCAGATACTTAACACAAAATAAAATGCTGAAAATCATGAAATTACCTAGAAAAGGTAGGTCGTAGGTATTTGGAGAAGAAAACCTGAAACAACGAATCACAAGCAAGAACTAACGATTAGTAGATTTAATTGAAGAGAAGAGACAACTTTGAACTTTGAAGAATAAAGGAAGAAGGTTTCACACCTCAAAATTGCAGCTAGGGTTCCAGCGCGCCCAATTTGTCAGATCAAATAATGTAGTTTAGATTTGCAGGTGCTCTGAGTAAACTTACTTGGGCTTTTCTCGGGTCAGGTCCCGTTTGTAGTTAGGGCTGTCAATGGGTCGGATTCTGGCTCACATTTTCAAAGTTTTTTTACTATATTCATATTTGTAGAATGAATATATTGGTTTATATAAATTTAAAAACGAATTATAAATTACTATCTTCTTAAATTGACGTTGAAATATTATTAATGATACTTATTTTTATAAATCATTTTGTATATATATCTTTCTTTTATTTGTTATTGAATACGAATCTTTAACGGATCGGATCGACCTAAATCCATATTCGCTCCATGAGTTTCGGATTTCGGATCTTTATAATCGGATCAGGTCCATCGAATCTCTAATGGGACAATTATCCTAATAAATCAAACCGAATTCGGACGGATCCGGATTGAAATCCGCCCCATTGACAGCCCTATTTGTAGTGTTTAGCATCAAGTCCACCTTAAAATTGGGATATTTGGAGATAAATTAACCTGTTACCTGCTAAAAAAAATTGAGTTTTTGACGAAAAAACCATGTATTATAAATATAAAATAATGAAAGAAAAAGACATAAAGAACTCAATTTCCCTTTCGCCTATTATCGGGTCAAATGATGAAAGAAAAAGATGTCCCCAGGGGCATTAGCGGAGTGGTAAGGATTAGGGTGATGTGGGAAATCTTTCCTCCGGCAATACAGGTTCGAATCTCGTTTGGCACTATTCTCCACTGAAATATTGTGGGGATTGTGTTGGGATTGATATCCTATTTGCTCTCTCCCTCAGAACCCTGTCAACATCCCTCGATTTAAATTCTTCCTGGTCAAGGGACCTCTGATAAGGAGGAGGGCTTCTCCTTGGGGATAAACCTTTTTTTTAAATGAAAGAAAAAGACATAAAGGCAAGTAGTGGAATTTAAAGACAGTAATGAAGTAATGAGGTTATAATGGGCATAAAAAAAGAAGATTCTCTATTCCTAAAGGAAATAGGCAAAGAAAATAAAAATAACAACTCTAGAGTTTTCCAATTTCCAACACTTGGAGGACTATATAGCAAATACAAAAAATTATCCATCTTCGCTGCCCTCTCTCGACTTTCAATTTACTGCATTGTTTTTTTTTTCTTTTTTTTTTTTTTTTTCATTTCATCAATCTTATTTTCCTTCTCTTTCAACTATGGCTTCTTTCCATCAAAATCAATTTCAACAGCTACCTTCACAAACGCAGCAATCAAAACCCCTTTTCAGAGATTTGTATGAAAACAGCAAAAAAACAACATGGAGGAAGGGGGTCAGATTTTACAATACTTCAACAATACCCTTGATCATCACCCACCCTATATTCCTCCTTGTAATTTTCTTTAATCTCTCTCTGGTTTCGCTTAATTTTTAATTGGATTAAAAACTAAATAGTAATTACTAATATGTTAATATTTTATTACTCACTGAAATCTAAGAACTATTTTTTCCGACAAACCAATCACTAGAATCTAAGAACTAAACATTGCTTTAAGGACTTAAACAAATTCCTTTGAATCTATATACCTTTTGTATCCAAGGATTGTTCCACGCACGTACAATCTGCAAACAAAATTCAAAAAATAACAAACAAATAAATAAACAAGCATGCGGATGTGACATACGTATTTGAGGGATTGGTTAAAGGTTAAAACCTGACCCTTTAGTGGGAGATTTTGAGTATTGCTGATTTTGTAGTATGTGTTGGGCCACATAAATTGGGCCGGAGTGAACCTTGTATGTTTGCATGCATCCATTTTGGGCTCATCGATCAAGTATTTCAATCCAATAAATGAGCTGGTTGAACTTGGAACCAATGACATCAATATAAGAAAAACTAAATAGTATATATTAGAAAATTTAAGGGCTACCAGGATTTGTTCTTTTATTTTAAGTTTTATTTTATTAAGCTGGAGAAAATTATAGTGGGACCTGTGAGTATTGAAAATTATGCAAAGCTACTATTAAATTTCACGTGAATCCACTTCGAATGGTTTGGAGTTAACTCAATTCTAAAGATATGTCAAGAGGTGAGTATTTATCGAATACTTTACAATGACGACGTGGTCATATTATTCAATCGACGTGGAAAAACTTTCAACAATACTTTTATTTAATAACTTTCAAAGATTGATTCGAATTCAACTTGATAAACTAAAAATTGACAAAAAAAACATATAAGATACATGCTACTAGTATAATATTCAAGCTAGTATAATAAAAGTTTTTTTAAAGTTCAGTTCATCTAACAAACAAATTAACATAATATTTCAAACACGACATAAAATTCAAACTAAAATTGAACAATGTGTTGTTTGACACTACTATGCTCATTTACACCCTTGTCATGTCGAAGTCACACAATGTTGAAGTTGGCTTTCAATTTATAACGAGCTTGAAATTATATTTGAGTTTGATTTGATTGTTTATCAGATTGAACTCGAACAAGCTTTAACTGAGTTGTTGAATGAGTCAAACTCACATTACTTAAAACTTGTTTGAACTCAATTCATCTAAATCATATTTAAAATACAACTAAAAATTGATAAGATAATGAGACAAGACTTGAATTTAAAATACAACTGAAAATTTATAAGATATGTGGACTCTAAATTACTCACTGAGTACTCCATGCACCAATCCATAATCTTAATTTTAGACTTTTAGTGAGAAAATTTGTGAAACCAAGGTAGAATCCTGGGTAAAACAGAAACAGCTAGAAGGTCAAAGAAGTTGCAAGGCACAAGCCGAATATGTACCCTAGTGCTATCCTTTTTTTTTTTTAAAAATACAAGTCATCCTCAATACGTATTCTCGTATCCACAAATTCTTTTAAGCACAAAAAATATGAATATTTGTTATAGGATTAATCCAGAAAAAAGTGAAAAGTAATATTAATTTAATGAATGTAATGGATGAGTAAAAAAATTACAAATTTAGATAACTTTGTATGACAAGGGTAAAACAGAAAAATCAAAAAAATTGTATAGTATGACATAACTTTTTTTTTTTTTTTTAATATAGAATAATAATTGGGATATTTTGATGCACAAATATGCAACTGCGTTAAGAAAAGTTCTTGTCCATAAAAGATTTAGCAGAACCCATTAAATTACTATACACTTGTTTTGGTATAATTACTAGTGGAGTTTCCAAAGCAATTACTATATTTTTTTTTTTTTTTTTTTTGATAACCCAGGTGTAGTACTGATTAAAAAACATATACTCCTTTTGTCACGTATTCTTCTAATTAACTTTGCTAAAATATAAAAAATAAAAAATGATTAAAAACAATTTTAATTATTGAATTTCTAGGTATTATATATTATTTTGGCTGAAGATTAGTGAATAATTTGCGTTATTGTTTTACGTTTGTTTTACGTGACGGAATCTTATTTTGATACTTGATGATGAACATAGGCTACATAATGTCAATTAACAATTAAATAAAAGCATATACTGTAATAAATAGAGAGTAGGTAGTAGTATATTTAAAAAATAAATAGGTGGGGGAGAGAAGATAAGGTGATAATGCAAAGTAAAAGAAAAAAACCACCCAACATCAAAATCTCTCTCTTCTGGATTCTTTTATCCAATCGAACCTCTTCTTGCAGAGAACATGTCTCTTTATTCATGTCTTCTGGATAAAATTTAATTTTTTAATATAAGGAAGTTATTTTTTCTTTTGCTCATTCTTAATCTTTGGGGAACGCGATTGCGATTTGCGAGTGAGTTTTAAATTGGTCGACATTGCGTATTGCTAAGATTTTCTTGTGTCTAGTAAGTTTTGGAGATAATTAGAAGGCAGGCAAAACAGCCTAAAGGACAACGAAATATTATTCTTTTACGTTGTCGCTTTCATAAGTGATGCATCGATTTAAATTATATTTTTAATTATACATACATAACTTAATGTAAGAATAAAGGATTATGGATCTTATCATTCAAAATTATTTGACGTACTAAAAACTTACTCCATTTAGCAACCAAATAAAATATTATTTGCCAAACAACACATGCTTATTTACTTTTCTCTCTTTTTCACTTCCCATTCTTTTAAATCCCTGTGCAAATATACAACTGGCATGGCATCTTGAAATAATTTTATCCTCAGGACCGGGTAATTATTAAATGTGATAACGAATATAGGTAGATTAGATATTATATATATATACCTTGTATCTGGAAAAAGAAGACAAAATCATGTATAAATCTTTTGAAGTTCAAGTATTTTTCCCATCTAAGTTCTTTAATGTTTGAATATTTTCCCTTATTTTATTTTTAAAATCGTTGCATATTAATTTTATTACTTTTTTTTTTTTTTGAGAGACCATATTAATTTTATTACTTGACGATGTTTAATTCTAACCTTGTTTTTTCTAACGCTGAAAGTTTTTTGTCATTACTTCATGCACCTAACTTTTATTACTTGTAATTGTTAAAAATCTCCACGTCATAAAAAAAAATCATGCATATTGGTCAATCAATAGCACACCTCACTCAAATATGTACGAAAAAATTCATGCATATTGTCACTAGGATGACTGCAAAAATTAATTTTTTTTTTATCACTTTAGTCCTATAAACATATAAATGAATTTGAAAGAATATTACAAACATCACTTCATGTTTAAGTAGAGCCTTACTTGCATCACACACGTCATGTGAACATCATGAAGAATGTTTTTGCCTTAGACCATATAAGAATTCTTTACTAATTATATAGTGGTTCTTATTTCCTATGTGTTACTATGTTACATAAGTAAAATACTATTGATTCTCAACTACTATTTTTTATCGCAAAATAATACATCATTTCATTTTTTAAATTTAATTAGAACTTCATGACAAAAATAAATAAATAAATGGCCGGTTGAGTGGGTACCATACTACCATGACAAATTTCTGATCGAGGACTAATTTATTCTGGAAATCCAATAAATTCAAGGATCAAACTTTATCTTGTATTTTCCCTAATTAATTATTTACATCTTCAGGAATACTGACTCTATTTATTACATATGTTAAGATATATTGTCAATGGATTAGATTCAAATTTGATCATGTTAACATCCATGTTCTATTGAATGCTACTAAATTCAAATCTAGTAATGTCGGGTTCACAGATTTTCGCAATAGGAATTTGGGTTCACAAAATATCCACCAACATATATGTTGACAAAAAACATTCCTCGTGGAATATAATCATTCATCTAATCAACTCACGAGCTTCAACTTAATTTAAGTCTTCATTCACTAAGGGGAAAGTGGCATTTTTACATACATGATCGAACTCAAAAACTTTTGTCCTCATTTATAAAATTGCACATTTTGTCCCATGGCATCAATCCCATCAAATTTGGTACCAAAATTGCAAAGTAAAACAATTATATTGGACTGAAAAGTGCTAAACAAAGAATAGACCACCAAATGGGCAAATATATAACACTAAAAGTGATAAATACAGAATATTATAAGAGATCAACAAGTGTAAAATAGATTTAGCTAAAAAAATGTAAGATAGATTATAAATTAGGACCAAAATTACAATTTTATAAAGTTATGACTAAATGTGCAATTTTTTAAACCAAGAGACGAATAATGCTGAAGATCCAATCTCAAGTGACTTAAAAGAAATTCTACCTTGCACTTGCGCTAACTTGGAAATGGAAACAATCAGTCATCGAACTATTTAATTATAATTTGTTATAAAGTATTAATTAATTATACCTCAACTTACAGGACTTGATATTCATTTATCTTATTCATGTTGTAAGTTGAGGATTATTGTATAAAATGATAAAATGAATAAATTTATTAATTGATGTTTTGTTAAACTAACGATATATAAGACACTGATTTATCGTCAATAACAGAATCTCAGATAATATAAATAAAATATTGCTGTTCCTTATATAACTAAAAAAATTATGTATATATATTATTAATTTATTTATCATCCAATTCAAATTTCTAATGAAAATTTCACAGGGTAGTTTCTTGCAGGTTTAACATAACACAGGGGAATATCCTGTATTTTTCTCCTACCAAACACTAATATTAGATTAAATAAATACTCACATTAACTTTGTCAAATTATCACTAAGCTAGGGCCTCATGTTCAAAATTCACTCCATTCGCACATTACTGAATTTGGTCACAATTAATTAATACTCATTTGTCCTATACCATGATCAAATTTTGTCGCCTACATAAAAGTAGTCTTCTTAAGTAAATTATTAGCAACATTTATTATAAACCGTTAAATAATGTCTCTTTCAACGTCCTCATCTAAATATGTTCTTATTGGAATATAGTTGCAGGCTATTAATCTCAACGTTGCCACTCTCTAGCTCTAATATCTCCCCACACACACCCACAGGTCCCATACACCCCAATATTATTTTTTATTCTTTGTATTTTTCGTTGACAATGTGGTACGTACGTTTATATTGTCATAATTTACCATCAATACCCTGGCCAATCTACACACAAATGCCGAATCTGACATCAAAATGTTAAGAGATGAGCGTTGTGTAACGAAGAATTTAATTTCACTGTACGTGTATATTAATTAATTTCCATCAAGTTTTGTAAATTTATCATCGTAAAAATAAAATCTAAAAGAAATGTGGTGTTTCCTTAAACAAATGTAATATTATAATCATATTTACAATTTAAATATCTCCTAAATGATGCAATATATAACGAAAACGGCAAAACATATGATAAACTGGTGCTTTCATATGTATTTCGTTTATCCCAATATATTACTCATATTTCTTTTTTGGGAAATTCATAATAAAGCTCAATTTTTAAAATTTAATTATATTTCTTAAAATTATTCTTTTATGTAGGTATATTTGACATCATTAATTTTGAGACAAAATATGTAAAGTCTTAAATTCATATTTTGTTTTTGAGAAATCGAAAAGATTCTATGTTTTTAATCCTTCATCTATTTATTTTTGTTCTTTTTATTTTTTTTATTTTTGAATGTCCAAAATAACACTGTCTTTCCTAAAACGAAATTAAACTCTGCTATAGAAGTGGAGGGTGGTAAGATATGCGAGATGGGGAGAGTATTTTTTAGCATACATATCTTTGAGAGCAGTTGAGATTTATAAGTCAATATAATTACTTTAGTAATGTGAGGATTATATATAAATTAATTAGAATTTGAAAATAAAAAAATAAAAATATATAGTACATATATGGAAACAGTAGTTGTAGGTATGGAGAAGCTAGGATCGATCGCCTGTGCTTTTCTGAGAAGTAAATAGATGGAGAAGTTATAAAGTTAGTTCACCGCTGGTAAATCCGTTAGCTATATACCAAACACATGAAACAGTTGTTTGCAGTCATAAGTAGGAGTAACATAATCTGATCCTTCTCGACAAGTGTGCCCACCCCAATTTCTTTCAACCTATATTAATTAATTGTGGGTTGGATTTTGGGGGTTTTGACCTTCCATAATAGTTGGTCCCTGAATTAAATTATTATTTAATGTACATATAATTTCTTTTTATTTAAATTCTTGGAATTTATAAGACTGAATTTCATGGGCTTCTTTTTTCTTTTTTTTTTTTTGGTTATGTTCATAGTTAAATATCAATTGCAAATTATGAAGGAATTTTATGAAGGAAAAAAATGAGGGTTTTTTTTTTTGCAGTTTTTCCTATATGGAAATAAGCATATCATCAGTTACAAAAAATAATAACGATCGCTAGACATTCTTCCTCGACTAGGTATTGCACACACATTTAAAATTGTGATTGAAACTTTATTTTGATGCGACAAATTAATGATCGATTCAATAGTTCCTTGTTAGTGTACTCCTTTCATTTTTACCATATGGGATATTTCTACTGGAAATTTTCTCCCTAGCTATGTGAAACTCTTAATGAAAAATTTACTACATCTATCTGATATTCCTTATGAACATTTTGTGAGTGAGGGTAATTTCGTTTAATAATATTTCGTGAAGATGTACGACTAGGAGGAGGGAATAAGAATTTTTATAAAACAGAGGGGCAGTGTATTGCTATTTAATTTATCGGAAGGGTGTAAATAGTACTTTAGAAAAATAAGATAAGGGGTAATTTGTTATTAATAATTTTGGTTGGGATGAATGTAGTATTATTTATTAAAAAAGAATTGTAAAATTGAATAAAAAATACTAAATTGAGCCACCGGCAACGGCAGACCTTAGCCGAGTGGCTGGTCATTTATACTGGGGCTCTGACGCCTGTCATGTGAGTGGGGTTTATAGTTCTTAAAAGAAAGTAAATTTTAAGCCAAAGTTAGACTCAATCAAAGTTTCCACTCAACCAATATTTCACATATATTTGTATGTAAGCATAATTATACATATATATATATAATTTTTTTTAATTTCGTCACCACCAAAATCAATTATGGCAACCCTGGAACAGTTGGTAGATTAGATCTCTGCCATTGGCACAGTGGGCCAAATTCTTCTCATAATGCAACATCTTCATCAGTAGATCTTACCTTACCCCCTTTAATTGTATCATATATTCATTCATCTGCTGTAGGAAATTGAAAAAGAAAAAGTAATTACTAAGACTGTAACTAGTTACAAAATTACAAATTAAAGCATATCTCTTGAAATTAATTAGTTTAAATCTGAGTTCTAAGATTCGGAATTGAATTTTGAAACCATATGCATTTTGTGTATATATAATAAAATTACTTTCCAAATGCTACAAAATGGTTCAAATTGAATGAAACCCGTGACAAGTAAATTTTAGAATTTTATAAAAATGTCTCATATTTGTGTAATTCGGTACTTGAGCTGGAGGTCTGACTAGTTTAATCATTGCTTAATCATAGTTTAATCAAGTGTAATGATTTGAATACTAGGTTGAATATATTAGTCTAGTTTAATGAACCCTAATATTGTCACAATTAGTATATTAATCTAGACCTACTTAACTCCTCTTATTAATAAAAAAATAAAATTGAAAAAAAAAAAAGCAAATACTAGTATATTTTATGAAAGGCCCGGTGGTGATGCTTTTCTACACAGCATATAATCATACAGTACCCCAATTTCTGACATTTCTCAATTATTGCAGCTAAGGTAGAGAAGATATTGTTTAAATTAATATTAAAACATAAAAGATAAAAAAGAAAAAGATAAAAGTCCACCAACTTTGTGATAAATGACATAATATAATAAGAAGAAAGGGGAGGATGCATGTATATATATATGTATATATATATATATATATACATATATATATATATATATATATATATATATATATATATATATATATATATATATATGTATATATATATATTTTAAATAATATAAAATAATGAACAACTTGTTATATATATACCTTTCCCACTCGATCCCACTGGCTCAATTAGCCTGTTCCCAATATCACACTATATAATTTTATTATATATATATATATATATATATATATTCCTCTTTAATTTTCATTTCTTCTTTGATCTCTTCCTCTTCAGTGCCAGTTTGATTCTGATAAAACTCTCAGTCTCCAGTCTCTTCTCTTTATCTTACCCATCACTCTGTACACCACTTATACTCCTCTTTCAAAAAAAAAAAGAAGAAGAAGAAAAACATCTTCACAAATTTCCCTTTTCAGAATCCCATTTCCCATAAGCAAAATAAGAAAAAAAGAGAGAGCAGAAAATAAAATGGATATTGACTTTATGAAATCTGATCATCAAATGGAAATGATGTTGATGCAAATGGACAAACTCCCCGATTTTTGCGGTGCTTATAATTCTCATGACCCCGTTATGGAATTCAATAACAATATGAATACTAATGCTAATACTGTTCTTGAAAACCTGTCTTCATCACCTACTACATTCATGAACCACCAGTCATCCAACATTTCGTTTTCGGGCGGGGTGCACCAAGACCCGTCCACAGGAATGAATTTCCCCGGCCAGGCTTCTTCGACCCAGAAACGCAATTCCATGGCTGCGATGCGGGAAATGATTTTCCGAATCGCGGCAATGCAACCGATCCACATTGACCCGGAATCGGTCAAACCGCCGAAAAGAAGGAATGTGAAGATATCTAGTGACCCACAAAGCGTGGCGGCACGTCACCGGCGCGAAAGGATAAGTGAGAGGATCCGGATCCTGCAGAGACTGGTACCCGGCGGAACTAAAATGGATACTGCTTCCATGCTTGATGAGGCCATTCATTATGTGAAATTTTTGAAAAATCAAGTGCAGTCTTTGGAAAGGGTGGCGGCGAGTAGGCCGACGACGGTGGCGGGGATCGGTTTTCCGGTGCCGATGTCTAGTGGGAGTGCTAATTATTTTCCTCTTCCTGCAAAAGGGTATCATCATCAGTCTAATTCGCCTCAGCATTAATTGTTACTCTATTACTCCTATATATGTTGCTTAATTATGTAATTGTAGGGGCGTTGTAAAAAACATATTAAGAGAAAGGTTCTATCCATCTTTCGCTCGCTATCAAATTGCCAAATTAATTATTTCATGCATGTGTATTTGGAGAATAATACTAGCTACATATCAATCAGTCTTGGCATATAGATTTTCAAAGTTTGGGTGTAAACCAGCTGAATATTTTCAAAGAATTAATATATATTATTTGAGTTCATTCTGAATTTTGTATCGCATTTCTTGAATTTTTTTGAGTTAATTTGGCTCGTTAGTTAAACAATCAAGCTAATGTTAATGTTGAATATTAATTAGTTTGATATTTTTTTTATATTGACAGATTAACTTTTAGCTTATTGATTCGAGTTAGCTCAAACGAGTTTTTCTTAAATGAACTCAAATTGAGTAACGAGCAAAGTAAGTTGATTTGATTTTTATCAGTTTTACTCATGTTTTGGAATTGGAAACACAATGATAGCTTATTAAACTACTATATATACGGCAACAAAACTTGCCACTAATAAAAAAGGTGAGCAGCAAATCTAAGATGAGTATTTAATTAGTAGTAATAGAAATTAGGATTGACAGAAATGGCAATTAAACATACTAGTATTCAGTGCAGTTACATCTTTAAGTAGAAAGGAATCAACACTGATTATGATGTGGGCTTCAGACCATTTATAATAATATATGCATCATGTGCAAACTATCTCCACAGCAAATAAAATTTGTCATGATGTAGTATATAATTAATTAACAAGTTAATTAAAATCTTGATATATAGATATAGATTGATATATGTGCAAGCTAGAAATTGAAGTGATTAGTATTGGGACCAGTACTGTAAGAACAATTTTGTTTGGGGATTTCAATGGCATCCAAGGTCAACTAGAGAACACATGCTCCTTAAACAGGTTACTTGTAGGTCCACTTAAAATTTATAAATGTTGAATGTTTTAGGAGCACAGGTCAGATTTTTAATTTTGAGGCCAAAACATCATATCACACATGCATGTAACTAGGACATATAAATGATTTGGGGAATTAATGAATTTGTTTGTAATTGTAAGAATCAATCAGAGACCCTCCAATTGTTGGGCTGCACCCAATGTGCTATCTATGTATGAACAGTGAAGTACTAGTGGGCAAATATTATCAAGTGGCAAAATCATCTCAAGGAATAGGAAGCTTTTACTTCACTTGCAAGTTACAATTAAATGGGAGTAAAATGTATAATACTTAAATATGTTGACGATCCAAGGGTTAATTGATTTTTCTTAGCCTTATTTAACAAAATGCTGATCAAATTAAATTATTATAGATGATCGATATCAACTTTTATAAAAATCAAAATCTTGTGTTTTTGAAATAATTAATGCTTTATAATTAATCCAAAAGAGGTATACCACGATAAGATCATTTGTTGGTCCCGTGGAGCCCCCAAATTAATATAAATAAGTTTTGGGGTGGTATTATATTGCAATGTAAGATTAGAAGGATAAAATAATTGTGATTGGGCTATATTCACGTGAACACTGACCCTGCGCGGTTGTGTTTTACAATTCATTTCCTTGAATTGGCATTTGATTATCACGTGAATAAATCTACGTGGACAAACTTTTCTATCCCGCGTGTCTGTACTTGGGAATTTTATATGCATATATGGGACACTAATAACATGTTAATATATTGGTTCTTGTTAATCAAAATTATTTATATATTGGTTCTTGTTCCATTAATATCACGTACGGGCATGTTCGATAATTTCTTTTTAATGACGAGGTTTTATTAAGATAGGGAAACTAATACGAGGCATTAATTCTTTCGCAATTCTTCATCAATTTTTAACGACTAGCTACAATCACGTGAAATTAATAATTTAATAAATTATATAGGCACGGTTACGAAATTAAAAGTCATGTAATGAAACTGCACTGTTTTCAGAATTTGCTTCTTATTTTTGTCCGCTATATATATATACAAAGTTATGTTCCCAAACTCCATTTCAATGGTTTGTACTGTTTAGTTGATTTATTTCATCGAAGACGCTTACAACTCTTTCTTTCAATACTTGTCTTTATTGTTACAAACCATGCAGCAAATGTTCATTGCTTAACAATGCACATAACATTAATTTGTTTAATTTGTCTCCTACTAGATTTCACAAGGTTGTACTAAATCCATTTATATGGTTTGTGCCTATATGATTCTCAACACTCATCATTCACCTGTAGACAGAATGAACGTGTGGATGAAACAAGTCCAAATGTGATACTTGCGAATTGGGATCGGACATGAGGATAAAGGTCAAATACAAGAAGAATAATGACCGTACATGCCTTGCTAGTTACTGGACAAATAATGACAAGTCAGTCTTTGATCTTTAATTTTTGAAGTATTTTATATTTTTCAAAAGCTTAATATTTATGAAAACTGCAATTTTGTTAAGTACGTGACAAAAAATGTTAAGAGTCCAATTATGTGGGATTTAAAATGCAACCTTACCTTTCCAATATATATATACTATTAAGCAAGAAAACCGAGCCAATTATTTCCCTATTTTCCCAAAACAAGCAAGATAACTAGTGTAGTATTTTTATTCATATTTTTCCCTTATAGGAAAGATAAACAATCAATATATTAAAAAATTAATAAATTGCAAAGTCTTTTGTCACGTATCAATAAATAGAAAGCTTGATGTTAAAATAAATAAAATATCAAGTAGATCTAGAATTCTCTCTGCAAAATGGTGAAGAATTGAAGTATATAATATTTTTGGCAAAAGGGTAGGTTGCTTCCTATATATATATGTCAAATGGAAATATGCAGGTAGTGTTTGTGTCTAAAGGATCATGTTTCACTAAAAGCCATTTATTCTTCTCATCTAGATCTCAATCCAATCCAATCAAATCTAGGAACAACGAACAAATACTATATATATATAAAAAAGATGATCAAATTGAGCACACGAAATTCATAATTTGGTCAAACAATTTCAGGGGGAAACCCATGTGGGAAATCCACAAAGGTCCCAACATCTTAAAATTTTTATCATCAGAAGTCTCTTTTGTAACGGTGATAAAAAGGGATCGATACTCCCTTGTCCTATGGTAATAGGGCATGCACCTTTCTCTTCAAAGTGCAATGAATCCTTCCACTATTCCCAAACGATCGATCATTTTGTTATTCTATTTCGTATGATTTTTTAGGAGTCAATTGCGAAATCTTATACGAATAGACATATATATATATATATATATATATATATATATAATCGTCAAATTAAATGATTAAACATAATTTAATTTATGACTTAATTTCTTGTACGTAAATTGATCATGAGAGGTAATTAATTAACTCTTTTAACATTCAACTACAATTTTTCTGGATAAGCAGATCGATGGGTCAGGCATGGATTAAGTCCAAGTATGTGTTTTTATTAGTGGGTCTTGACATGGTCCAATTAGGATACATAAGCAATGGAAATGTGTCTTGACCGAGTTCGTTTGGGTCCGGGTCTAGGTCCATAGTAGGCCTATTCTTATTTGATTGAATGATTCATAGGCGAAGCATCTTCGATACGTGATGGTTTAATATTATAAAATTAGGACAAAATATACATGTACTGGTGGTGTAGCTCTAAATACTTTTTTGTCCTTTTTATGTGTATAAAGAACATAATAGAGTGATTGACATATTAATATTGACCCGACCCATTTGGCATCTTGAAATGGAAATATGAACAAATTACACTCCCGAATTTTTAGTTTTTGGCGTAGTACACCTCAGTATGGGTTGCGAAATTTAATTTTCATTGTTTTGTTAAAGATTTGCAATTTAATAAGGATGCAAAATTCCATAATTTAAAGTTAGAGTGCAAAGTGTATATTTTCTAAGCGCAAAATGTCAGTAATTACCCTACGTACATAATAGTAGTATAATGTTATTAATAATATTTCATTGGTCAAAAATAGGGCTGTCAATGGGGCGGATTTCAATCCGGATTCGATCCGAATCCGGTTCGATTTATTAGGATAATTGTCCGATTAGTGATCCGACGGACCTGATCCGATTAAGAAGATCCGTAATCCGAATTATATGGAGCAAATATGGATATAGGCTGATCCGATCCGTTACATATCCGTATCCGATATATATTACTATATGTTGTTTATATATTATGTATTTAAATAAAAATAAAAATAAAACTATCTATGTTCCACTAAAATCTTTTACTATATTAAAAATAATTTTAAAAAGAAATGCATGAGAGATGTTGGTAGACTGACCAGATAACTAATTGGGTCTACAACATATTAATTTATACTATTTAATAAGAAAAATCAAACCATAACCATTCACCCTTCAATTTTTATCTTCTCTTCCATTTCTCAATATTGAGTTTTCTTCTTCTTTGTTCCAGTTTATATCTTTTTTACTTATATTTTTTGTTTATTCTTTTGTTCTAATTTTTATCGTTTATATTTGTTCATCATATTCCATCTTCTACAATTTTTGGCAATAGTTTCGATGAAGTAAGTAAAATATTACATTTTTAATTCATGATGGTGGAATCTGCAAGTGATTTGGAGGAAAACGGAAAAAAAAAAAAAAAGAAAAAAAAAATTAGCTTGCTAAATGGATCCGGATAATTTATCCGGATCCGAGATATCCGTCGGATTCGGATCCGGTTGCTAATATTCCAGATCCGAGCGAATTCGGATCCGGATCCGGATAGTAAAAATGGAAATCGGACTCGGATCCGGATCTGCCCTGATCCGGTCCGAGTCCGACCCATTGACAGCCCTAGTCAAAAAGGTTATTTACCCAATGCTATTATTACTCAATTAATTGATCATAAGAAGAGATAAATTCAGTACGTGATAAATCACTAGCTACTAGAAAAAGGCAAAATTTTGATCCATATATTTTTTTAGACGGAAATAAATCTAATTAATAACTTAATCTTTGAAGGGCTTGAGATTATAGAACACTTTGAGCTCTCCTAATTGAAATCAGTAATTGTTAATTGCGTGAAGATCAAACTCAGTACTCAATGATCTTGTTAGATTTCTAATATAGACATTTTATTAAAACTAAGACAACATATATATTGATTTGGACAAAATTCAAATAAAATTTACAGTTTACACTAGAACAATTTTTTACCACACCGTCTAAATTCTTTGAAGAAATTATTATTTGACCAAAACAGATCACGTACGCTCCAAATTTGCTCATATAGTCATCACTATGCTCATTAATTCAACACATAAAAATAAATGCGCTTGTGGTTTTTAGTGAATTAATGTTGATGTGTTGAACCTGTAGCAAAAATTCCGGAAATGGTCTGAATAAATAATTTCTAGCTATCTCATGAGGCTTTAACTTGGGGAACATAAAATTGTCTTCGAGAAGCTTCAGTACTAAACTCAGAATAACTAACTTTATAAAAGAACATCAACTAAAGGGGAGACTTATAAATAAGGCATTAATTAATAAATACAATTACTTTAACACTAATTAGCCGGAAAATTAATAAATATTCGTTTGTCACGTAATCAACTTAAAGTCTTATACAAGAGGTAAGATCATAAACCCCTTAACAATAAGTTCTATTCTCTATTTTACTTTTCTAATTAATTTGACAAAAAAATATTTTTAAATAATACCACATTTTTCTTTTTGGTAACCGGGGACTTGCACCTAAGATTAAAATATGTGGAGCTTAGAAACTTCTTTTTTGACGTATTCTCTTCGTTGTCTTAAATATAAGGTGGTAGTATTTTTTATTATCTTGGCCGGTCGTTTTTATGATTTCCAGTTTCCACCAGCATAGCACGATTTTTATCACAGGATAAGACTCCAAATTCTATTCGTGTACATGCATGTGACCTTTATTGCGGACACCTCGTGATATATATATATATATATATATATATATATATATATATATATATATATATATATATATATTCATATATTTTTCATTTTCAGATAAAGATCAAATACAATTCAATTTTTTTTAACTTATTTTTGCTTATTTGACATCTTTACAGTTTAATATTTCTCTTGAGTTGTGTTTTTGGAATTGTGGAGGTATTTTTATGTAAAGTAAAATAGCGAAGATCGCTATGTGTCTCCTCATAAATTGTGTAAGTAAAATAACAGGGTTTCTGATAAATTAATTAATTGTAATATGGTCTCCCATAATTAAAAATAATTGTATTATTTCCCTGTGATATATAATAATGAACGATTTATCTCATTTTACGTGGATGTGAAGCACATACTCTCTATAATAAAAAACACAAGGGTGTACCTAGCATTTTTATTTATTACATGGGGTAAACTGCCGTCCTCCAATGATATACAAGGGGTAATTTGCTATTATGTCGAAAATTTTGTAATAAATTGATATAATCACTTAGTAATGCATTTTTGTATAGTCAATTTATAATTACTATTTTAACTTTTAGATAATTATCATATATATAGGTTACATTTACAAATGAAATTTGATTATAATAATCACAATAGCAAATGCATGTGGATTTATGCAACGGGTAACTGGAAAAGAAAAAGAGACACCATGTTTACGAACTACTATAAGACAACGAAAGAAAGAAATATGGTTGGTTAGATTTGATCTTAATTAACTTGGGGACCTCTTGCACCAAGGAAAATGACAAAAAACGCCAATTTATCCTAAATTCTTTCCTTAATTGTTCAATTGTGCGAGGTGGGTCTTTTTTCTTTTATTTTTTGGAACCTTGTCCTCATGAATCAATGCATGAAAGATTACAATTGCTCAATGTTCAATTGTTTCTTCATGGCATTCATATCAACCATTATAAGTCTGATTTCATTTAATTTGACCTACCACCAATATTTTCCTTCCTTCCTTCCTTTCATTTAATTTTCTTTTATGTAGATGATCAATTGCTGCAGTCAACTTCATTGAGGCCCAGTGCTCTTCATATATATATATTACCATATAAAGATAAAGAAGAGTATTCCGTTATAAAATTCACTCAATAAAATGGATGTGTTATTTATTTTTTTTTAAAATGTTTTAATGAATAATGCCTTAATTTACTTCTGCAATTGTAGAAACTTCTTAAAGTGAAATTTAAATTACTGAAAGTTTAAGTATCTATTGGAACATCATGCATGGGTTGATCATGTAATTTCAATCAATGTGTATGTTCTTTTAATCTTGTTGAAATTATATCTAAATAAAAAAAATAAAATAAAAAAAAGGAGGTAATCAGGCCCGCACATGACATCATACCATCTTTTAAATCGAGTAAAATTTGGACTGAAATTTCAAAAAATTGAGATGTTAATGGGGTAAATTAATAAACTTGTCATCTTTTAAATCGAGTAAAATTTGGACTGAAATTTCAAAAAATTGAGATGTTAATGGGGTAAATTAATAAACTTGTCGAAATAAATGTGGGGTAAATTAAGTTGTCAGAATTGATACTTATGGGATCATTTTAGCAAATATATATATATATATATATATATATATATATATATATATATATTAATTATTATGAAGTAGTAAAATTCATTATTCTAAATTGCATTTATCATGTCCTTTATAAGAAAGAAGAAAAAGACTGGCCGAAGCCTAAAAATAAATTAATAGGTGCTATGTATGTAGACACACAAAACCAAAAGTCATATTAAATTGGTCGATGTGATCTGACTAAGATTTGAATAAAAACATAAATTGATGTATTAATTGTTTTGTGGATAATAGAATTGAAATTTTGAGGATCCATTTTCATATAGAATATGAGCGCATCTTCAGATAATTAGGATGAAAAACAAAGTGTGAACCTTGAACCCATGTATTTTGGAAAAAAGCCCAATTCACTGAATACCTTTATGTAACTTATGCCGAGCAAACATTCAGAATCCAATGGGCCGCTAAACTTGAGAAACCCAATTAGTTGAAAACATTCTTCAACATTTCTAGGGAAATTTAGATAAACACCCTAATTATTACCCTAATTATATATTATTAAAATAAATTTATTAAAATTTAGATTGGTTTATTTTATTTTTGTAAGAAATTATGTGTTATTAAAAATTTATTTATATATTTATTAAATTTAAATTGGTTCATTTTATTTTTGTAAGAAAATATATGCTATTAAAACTTTATTTACCGAACTGTATTATTACAAATAAATTTATTAAATTATAATTTGGTTTGTTAATTTTTATAAGAAAATATATGTTACTAAAACTTTCTTTATCGGATTTTTTTATTGTAAAAAAATTTATTAAATTTTAAATTGGCTTGTTTTATTTTTAAAGAAAATATATGTTATTGAAATTTATTATCGAATTGCATTATTGTAAAGTTATTAAATTTTATTTATTGAATTGTGTTTTTGTAATAGATTTATTAAATTGTAATTGGTTTATTTTAATTCTTAAGTTTAATAAATTTATTTACAATATTTGCTAAATGGTGACAAAGACACTCATGTAACATAAAAATATTTAACAAATAAACCCTTGGGAGCAAGTCGAAAAAACATTAAAAGTTTTTTATGATGTCATCAACTACAATAAAAAGTTGATGTCGTAAGGGGTCTTCTTGTAATATTGATTTGGTCGAGGGGGTGTCTTTATAATATTTAAAATAGAAGAATAATTTCCTGTAATTAAAGTAATAATCAGGGAGTATTTGTAAATTTTCCTTCTACTTAAATCCAATTTGATTTGGCCATTAGGGGAGATTTTTTTTTTCTTTTTCTTTTGATAATTTAATTTGGGGAGACTTTGAAGACGATCATGACAACGTTAATTAGCTAAATTAACTCAAAGATTTCTTTTTTGAGATGGTAAATACGTTGTTACATCAAATACTATGTCGAATCGAAGCTAATACAATGATATCAGAGTGAATTACTAGTATTAAACTACAGAAAAACTAGTATGAAACTAGAGAACATACCCACATTTGTGGGAATTGAACTCATAACCTCCTGGTCATGGAGCCTCATCCTTAACCACTTGGCTAAGGTCTCATCGGCAACTCAAAGATTTTAATATCTTATAAAATCGCAATATGAAATAATTTTGTTCACATCAGGAAAAAAAAAAAAAAAGTATGATATAAAGAGCAAGAATAAGTATGCACACTTTTGTGCTCTTTTCTTAACAACAAAATTGTTAGCGTAACCGATCATGCCAAAAGTGAATATAAAATAAAAAAATTCATAGTTATGCTTTTCTTAACAACAAAATTGTTAGCGTAACATTTAACTTGTAATTAGGATTTATAGTTATACCCTTTTAAGAGAAAACTAAAAGGAAGAAAATAGAACTAAAAATGAACTCTTTAACTATCCTAGGCCAACTCCCTGACTTGCAAATTTTTTACAAGTAATTAAGTTTACCATAGTTTTATGCTTTGATCTTTGCAGCCACAAGTTAAATATTAGCCAAAAAATATCAACTAAGTACATATTAATTGCAGTGGCCAGTAGTACTTAATACTTGAAAGAGCATAAAATAAAAGATCTTATTATTATCTTAATTTTCAAAATTAAACTTGAGACTCTGCTAAAGCAAAAACATATATAAAATTAGATACTATAATATATCACTTGAAACAAGGAAAATAGTCTACTTCAGTTATTCCAACTCATATATTAAAAATATATAGAAAATTTGCAAAAGGGAAAATGGTATGTGTATGTATGATTTATTTATTATTATTACATTCGGATATTCACGAATTGGATAAACAGATTCATGTTTTGCTTCACATGCATGTTAAATATTGTGAGTTTTTCAAATTAGATTTTAGTTTGTTAAATATTATAATCAATTTGATCGTACGTCCATTGATAACTCTAATTTAATCGTTTTATGCTCTTTAAGAGGATTCCCAAAGAGATAAGAATATAAATTATTGTTTTTAATCATCAAATTAAAGTGAACTCGTTCTGTTAAATATCATAATCAGTTTGATAATCCATAGACAAATGACAACCCTAATTTTATTTTCTAATACCCTTTAAGAGAATATTGAAAGAACGAGAGGAAACCTATTCTATATTTTTAATCATTCAAAACAAATTCACTCCGTTAAATATCATAATCAATTTGATCGATCGTCCACTGACAAGTGACAACCCAAAATTCTTTTGGTTCTATACCCTTTAAGAGAATACTGAAAGTGAGAGAGAAGAAAAATTAAGAAGTACTATATTTTTAATCATCCAAGGAAAATTCCCAAAGTTGCAAATATAACTTCATAAGTATGTACGTTTTTAAGAGTCACATGTCATGCATGTACTTAATTTTATGTATTTGTAGAGGATATAAGAATATAACATGTGACAAAATAATGCAGTGGCCAATTGTGAACACATTTTATATTTCCGATATATTGTAGGAACTAAAATCACATTACTAGCATTCCCTAAAATTTAAAGTTTAACTATATATATATATATATATATATATATATATATATATATATATATATATATATATATATATATATATATATATATATATTAGAAACTTAACTTTTTTTTTTTTTTTTTTTTTTTTTTTTTTTTTTTTTTTTTTTTTTTTTTTTTTGGTAACAAAACTTGACTTTTAATGAGAATACTCTTTAACACAAAAATGAACAGAAACAAAAATAAATTACGTACATCTAAGCAATAATATATTTCCTTTAATAATCAAAACTATATATCCTAAATGATAATATATATAAATTTATAATCTATGGCCTCTTATAAATGGCGCAATTATAGAATGGCTATCAGAAAGATCAAAACTTAACCTAGCTAGTTTCAAAGCAGCGAAATAGTATAAAAATAGTAATAATAAATTATTTATTAAATACTAAATTCAAATTAGTATTCCTTTACGTAAGAATAATAATAATTAACATTATCTTGGACGTGCAATTTAGTGATTACACGGCAATGAAAAAGAGGAACAGTACTATAGACTTTAAATATTTAATTACTGAACTTCAAGAATAGAAAAAAGGACAAGATTATATCTTAATCTAATTAATAATCTTGATACTGATCCACGATTTATTATGACAATGACTTAAATTAATTAATAATTGAGAAAATTTCAGGTAGGTATACTAATTTTATACCATACACAGAGAAAATATAGTATAAGAATTCGAAAGTCTAGTGTATTGATGTGAACAACTCACCAATTCTCAAAATCATATATATATTATTATATATCGTGTAAGTACATTGCTTATAAGCTACTCATGATCATGACTAGCTGCAGAGAGAGCAGTACGTTATGAAAAGAATTAAATAAAACTCATCAAGATGGGTCTGCAGGTGACGAATATGTGTGCGAATACTATCTAGAGCTGAAACATGAAAAAGCCAGCTTGTTTGATTTAATAAGAATATTGTATTCGAGTAATATAGAGAAAAGGGGTTTTTGCGATGCCAAACTAGAAGAAAGGATTAGAGGTATTCGACACCGATGGATTATCTTCATTTCTGTGTTGTTGCAAAAAGTATTTTTTTACTTGAAGAAGCCAGTGGGCGCATTGGGGTTAGTTGTGGAGCTGTTTCTCAATTTTGTGTCTTGCAATGCAGCTGGTTACCTCCGCTTATTCTTCAATCTTCTCACGGGTACCTCTACTCTCTTCTTTTACATTTAGATCTCTAATTTATTACTTAATACTATATATAATGCTGCATTGCATGCTTGTGCGTTTGGATTATTAGTGTATCCATTGGAATTAATCTAGATTCACTAGCTATGAAAATTATATTATATATGGAATTCTTGAATAAAAACGTAATTTAATATATAGATTTTAATTCATGAATTAATTAATTTGTACAGTTGCTTCAGTTAATGTTTTTGATAAATCAAAAAGTAATAACTATTTGGTATATGTGAATTAATATATATATTTTGGAAGACCTGCACGTATTTTCTCTTTCTTAATTACGTGTCTCTTTTTATTCCATTTTTATTTATTTATTGAATATTTGCTCCAAAATCGAGCATTTAAATTTAATTATAGAACTGTCAATAGATGTTGAAGGTCTAACTATTGTTCTAAACTGAAATGATTTTTACCAAAAATTAAAAAATAAAAAAAAAAAAAAAGAAATTAAATATCTGAAATGATGATATTGAGGTTGTAGACCTAATTTAATCCATTTTGAAGATGTGAATCATTGAGAATTCGATGGGAGATGGGATTAATAGTAATACCCTTAATTAATTAATTAATTCCACTAGATGGACTAATTAATTAGCAATTGATTTCCATATATATATATAACAAAGTATAGTATAGTATATAATTAATGTGATTGTATTGCATGCATTAATTAGGGAGGGTGGTGTTGCCTGATAAATCATCAGCATGTTTCCAATCAGTGATTGGGAATCTGGACAGGAGAATAGAATTACCCGCCGAAATTAGAACTAGCGACGGAAAATACAATGCATCTCTTGCTATGATGGCATCCAAATTATCCTACGAGAATCAAGCCTTTGTTCAGAATGTAGTCACAAATCACTGGCGGGTACGTACTTACGTACAATTTTTTTCATTTTAATCGAATTTGTAATTTATATTCCATTTGAAATTCTTTTTCATTTTCCTAATATATATGAAACAGATGGAAATGTTGGACTACTACAACTTTTGGAACGGTACGTACGTTCGATCGGAAGAAATTAACAACACTTCTAAATATATATTAATTCATCTAATTAAGATGATAAAAATTAATATTCCAATTACATAAGTGATCAAATATGTCTGTCTGACTTAATTAATTAATTGAGTGACAGATTTCCAGGAAATGTACACAACACACGCCTTCATGTTTCGAAACAAAAATATCGACCCCAATCTAATCATGGTAGCATTCAAAGGCACAGATCCTTTTGACACCAATGAATGGCGAGTCGACATAGACATCTCATGGTACAAATTCCGGGGCGTCGGGAAAATACACGGGGGGTTTATGAAAGCCTTGGGGTTACAAAGAAACAGAAGCATGCCAAAGGAAATCCCGGAAAAATCATTTGCTTACTATACAATCCGTGAGAAACTAAAAAACTTAATAAGTGAAAATGAAGATGCAAAGTTTATAATTACAGGCCACAGCTTGGGAGGGGCATTAGCAATTTTGTTTGCAAGTGTTTTGGCGATACACGGGGAGGAACTATTGCTAAGAAAATTGGAGGGAGTGTACACTTTTGGTCAGCCACGAGTTGGGGATGAACAATTTGGGGAGTATGTGAAGCAAAAAATGATTTTATATGATGTCAAGTATTTTAGGTATGTTTATAGCAATGATTTGGTGCCTAGGGTTCCCTATGACGATAAAACTTTCTTGTTCAAGCATTTTGGGCCGTGTTTGTACTTTGATAGCTGCTACAAGGGCCAGGTGATCAGATCTAGCTCTTTAATTATCTTATCTTATTTATTATAATGAGTATTCTAATAATAATAATAATTAAATCGGGAGTGCATGCAGGTTCTAGGAGAGGAACCAAATAGGAACTACTTCTCATTGCTGTATGTTGTACCAAAGATTTTAAATGAAATTTTCGAGCTGATTAGAGGTTTTATTTTACCTTGGATAAAGGGGAAGGAATATAAAGAGGGATGGTTTATGAAATTGCTGAGGATCACTTTGCTACTAGCTCCGGGGGTCATCAATCATTGTCCCGTTGATTATGTTAATTCCACAAGGTTGGGCCAATTACCTTCCTCTATTTATTCCCAGGGGCCAAATCTTAATCTCAAGCAAGACTAAATTCTCATACATCTAATAATAATTAATTATTAATAATGCTGCTCTACAGCGCTATCTATAAGTAATAATGTGTATTGACTATTGAGTATCTAAATAATCTGAGTCCGACTCATTACCAATAAATATTTGAAGTGAAATAATCTCATTCATATATTAGTGGCATGTATCTATTATATTTTCAAACATTTTAATTTTAAATATTTAACGACCACCTATACATGATACATTTGTCAATGCACACATTAATTAAAGAAAAGGGAAAGGAGATGAGAGTACCTAAATATTTTGTCGTAAAGAATTCTTGTATTTGTTTCATTATCATGAAAATAACGTACGCATATATGTTTGTATAGTTTGAATATTGGTTAGGAATTTATGGTGAACCCAAATTATCATCACAATAATCTATTGAAAATTAAAAAGAAAACAATCTTGTAAATCACAATAATTAAAGAAACACATTTAAAATAAATCACCATGCATGGAAAAATAATAAAGATATAAATGCGAGTAATATAAACGTGAGGGAGGAAATATTTGAAGTGAAAACCAAAAAAAATACAAAAAATTTAAAACTCTCCTAATTTTTCCGTACATTTCTAACAGCCCCAAACATGATACTCGATATGTATCTTTGGACAAAGACAAATGGTTGATGGGCCGTACAACTATTGCTATGGGCTTTCGTATTCAGCCTTTAGCTCTTCAACAACAAAAAAAGAGTATCTAGAGAGAAACCATAGCTAGTTATTAGTCCCTAACAATTTATAACTTATATTTTAACACTTTCTCGAAAAAAAAAAAAATTAACACAAAATGGTAATTAATCAACTATACCAATCTATTTTTACACCTTGAAGGAAATATTGATATAAATAATTCATGGTAATTAGCTCAGCATAAAGTTTAAACAATATATGGATTAATTAGTTACAGCATATATATATAAACAACACCAGCCCTGATTCATGACTAGTACAGTTTACTTTAAAAGGAAAGGCCTGGGGTAGAATAACTAAGTCAGTTAATCCCCAACATGATGGAAATTAAAATGATCTCCTTTTCACTTTCACATCTGGATAAATAATGATATACATACTTACAAATTACAAACATTCCTATTAATTATCTGAAATCCGGAAAACCACTACAGATTCTTCTCAAAATTGAATTGAAGTGAAGATAAGTTTAATAAGATATGTTAAGGTTAGTGCACTCAAGATAATACCTGGTACGTACTTTTGTTATGCACTAACAAGCCTTACAGGTAAAGCATCCACTCAATGAACGAGTCTTTCGGAATGATAATAATACTAATTTGTTCGAGGACTTTACAATATTATGGTGAGCCTGGTTGTCCAGCTGCACTGAGCTTCTCATTTCTTGGGCCTTCTTTTGTGCAGTTCGCAATTTATTCATTATTTTGTCCATTGATGATGACCTCTTCTTCTCCAATTTCATCTAATAATTCCACATAAATCAATCAGATGAGAGACCGTAGAAATTTTATATGTATATAAATATTGACAGTAATTAGTAGAGCAATGGAAGCTGAAAGTACCTCTAGTTTCTTTATCGAAGCCTCAGCTTTTGCTTTCTGTAGATTCTCCCATGCTGTAATTTTAGCTTCCTCCCTCCGAATCCTGCATCAAATGCACATTTTATCTACTTTAAGTATAGATTCTCAGATATACCAAAGGAAAGAGAGAAAAGTATATAGAATTACTTTGAAATACTCGAAGACCCTATGCTAACGGCTTTTATTTTATAGTCGTCCACATTTCCGGTTCCTGGATTTTTGCTCTTATTCTTCTTGGACCACGTAGTTACAGTGACACGTTCATCAATAGGCACGTCCCTTATTTCTGACCTGGCGGAATGCTTATTCTGCGATTCTACAATAGGTAAGATGAAGGAGTTGATAGGGTGAACGATGACCGTCTCCTGGGAGAGGAATTGATACTACTCTCAGGGCTCATCTGGGTCGCCATATCCCTTCTCGAGACATCACGAGATATGTTGTTGGAAGCATCTTCAGTGCCGTCATACTTCTCGTCTGCATAAACAAGCAATAAAAACACATTCGACATTGTTAATAAATTAGCTATATATTCTTGACAACTAAAAAAGATATTACATTCAGGGCAGCCCATGGACTGGGCATTTTAGTTACTTAAGAAGGCAAAAAGAAAAGAAGAAACAGTTATTATACCTTGGTGTTGAGGGAATGATGAATGGCCCAGCATTTCAGAACATCCATGTACACTAATCGACCTCGCCATGCAAGGCTCTCCTGTTACAAGAAAGTTTCCACTGCTTTCACAACCTCTATACTGAACCGAAAGGCCATCTGCAGCCATGACTCCAGCTGAAAATGGAGAATTTGCTATTACTTTCCCAGTATACCCTCCTTCAAACATAGGCGCTGCTGGTGAAAACATTTGATAGTAAGCGACACCCGGAGCCCCAAGAGGCCCACTTTTTGATTTGGGTCGCCTCTGTGGCTGCTGCTGAATTGAAGTCCTCGTATTTCCATCTCCGGAAACTGGACTGAAAATCCATCTCTCTGCATCTTCCCATTTCGAAGGCAAATTCTTTCCATTATAATAGGGCAACAATGCCGTATTCACATTCCTTCGACTAGAAGATGTATGCAGTGGAATACGTTCGGAACTCCAACCCTTTTGAACCCCCACACTCGAGTGCCGATAATTAGGCGTTCCAGGGCTCGGAAATGTTCCGGTTCTTTGAGGATTAGCAGATAGTTTCTTCATTAGTAATCGAGGTGAAACAGAGTTTGGAACATTGATCGTAGAATTGTTAAGATCTAGAGAAGCTGGCCTTTGATGATCAGATTTTTCTAAAAGAAGTTCCGATTTCAATCTCCTTTCTTGACATTCTAATCAAACAAAGTGAATAAATTAACACAACTAAAATCTGACATTCTTGATTTAGGAAGTGCAACTTATTCCATTAAGTATGATTATTGAGTACCTCTAAGGGCTTGAGAGAATGAATTTCTGGAGGAAACTATGGTCATGTTTTCATCCTCTGTTGTCTCAGCCTCACTACTATCCAATTTTTGAACTGTATATAGTACAGATCAAAATTAATTCAAAAGCCAAGTAACCACTTAAGAGTTATCAAACTCTGAAAAGGGGTTAAGAGTACCTTTAGCTTTTTGTTTTCTGATGAGGTCAACACTATTCTTGTGTACCAACGTGGATTTGTTTGGATCTGGATCTGGACCACTCAATACTTCATGCCCTGCTAAATGCTGTTTTCAAATCAAAGGTTTCATCTTTTTAGCACCTTCAAACTACACATATTCTCAAATTGAATGTAACTACCACATAATGCTCAAAAATTCAAAACCACAGCTGTGAAAATCTAATCCATAGATTCTTCCCAAACTAGACAAAATCACATATATAGAACTACTTTTTGTTTCAGGTTTCACACCATTTTCACACCTTAAAAGTCAAACTAATAGGCGGAGTACCATTTTGCAGACACATATATACAATTTTCAACATTGCATGTGAAGCAAAAAGTGAAATGCAATAAAGAAAAAGATTTAGTAGAAGTATAATTTAGTATAAGTCAGCTTTACTTGAGAAACTTGAGAGGCAAGAGAATATTGATCAGCTACATCAGATGCAAAAGAAGAGCGTTCCACACTACCGGAAGCAGAAGAGAAGAGGCTGAAAATGACAGAGTCCGGGCTAAAATCTCGGGCCCTGAAGCCCGATCTCGAATCTTGAAAACCCAGCTCTGCCATTTCTTTTTCGAGCAAAGGGAGAGGGAGAAGGGTGTAGCTACATGAGAAATCTGAACACTATTTTTGTTGCTTAGTGGTAATTTTAGCAAGAACAAATTAACAATAATAAAAATAATAATTGTTGTTGTTAGAATAAAGATGGTGTCTTTATCATGTTTTTTTCAGATGGTGGTGAAAGTATGTAGCCTATGGATTTACGTAAAAGACAGAGTATTTTTTGGAGTTTGAGGGGATTAAGAAAAAGTGTTCGAGTGGCGAATCCTTTCTATGTTTATTGAGAAAATATTGTGGAGGTAAGGGTTCTTTGTTTCATGTATGGAGGAAAAATTGTTATGGGGGGTCTATCTTTCTTGTCTTGACTACAAAATTTTGACTAGATTTTGGAGGGTTCTTACTTATTAGGAATAGATTGAGGTAAGTGAGAAATGAGAGGGACAACCGGGCAAGAATTCAAGAAAAAGATCAGGGGCATTGGGCAAAGGAATCTAATTGGTGCGAACGTGGAATGGTTTTGACCCGGTCTTTCAAATGAGTTTTTGTCAAATTCATAAAATCATCAAAAATCTATTCAAAAACTCACACTCAAACCTATAAAATATTTATTTAACATCTACCATTTGTTTTTTTCCCCAAATTTTACTAAAATATATATTGATTCGGCACCTATCACCTATTTTTTTTTCCCTAAACCCCAACATTCAAATTTAATCCAAGTGGGGTTTTAACTTATTCAAAGTTTCAAACCACAAAACCCAACCGTCAAAACACATTCAAATGATGTCCCAAAGGTTTCATTGATACCACTCAAACCATTATTTTAAAACCGAGTCAAAACTCATCCAAACAGACTCATAGATCTTTTTACTTTTAAATAAATAGGATCACTCTTACTTTTACTTTTAAATAAATAGAATCGTAATACTGAAGTTGTAAAATATCAACTAAAATTTCTTATTTAATGATTACTTATGTGGGTTATTTGATTTGTGAGTTAGGTAAACATTCATTATAACAGGGTTCATTCTCAATTAGAATTTTTAATATCAACTAAATCATACAGTATATTCAAACCAACCACAAAGGGCAAGCGCAAGACCACACCACATGAAGCAATTATTGCCTCGTGCCTTTCTTATTTACATGTGTAGATGAAATGTCACAATTTGCCGTTACGAATCATTTACATGCAAGGTCTCCTGCACTCTGTGTCATTCGCATAGATTTTATCAATAATAATAATAATAATAATAATAATGAAAAACTATTTGCCGATCCATTTGGTATTTCCCATGTTCATACATCAAATTCTATTTTATTTATTTTGTCATTGTAATTTTGAAGTTAATTTTCTAATGGCATGGCACATGATTTTGTTCTTTTCTTGAGCATTTATTATCAATTGACATGTGGTGGAGGGAAAATAAATAAGCTTCCCTCGTGACAGGCCTATCTATATAGACTAGGACTGGGCTCATGTCATAACATTAAGAAGTGTGTTTTACTTGCAGTAATTAATTTTTATTCTAGCTAGTCCAAGAAGCATGTGAATGAATGAATGAATACTCTTACAGACAGCCTGGCCCTGGAATGGGACTCTCATTCATGTCTCCCTGCCCCTGCCCCTGCCCTGGTCAAACAAACCGCGTCACTAGAATGTAAAATAAAAGTGACAATCCTAGAATTAATAAAGAAGATCGTGCACAGACGAGGATGTATTAATTCAATAATGTCAATAATTTTTCGTTTTGGTATGAAAATTAATAATATGAACCTGCAACTGCATAGAAATATCTACATACACACACACACACACACATTATATAAATAAATGTGATGAGAGGTTTCCGCATTGTCATGGAATTCCATTGAATACTCGAGGAAATTAATGGTTGTACAAATACCACATGTGAAAAGGCAAAAAGGTGGTGATAATAATGTAGACAGTAGAACTATACTATATGTATAACAATGTCCTCCAAGCAAAGCACATGAAACCAAATTGTTGGTGCATTAAATGTATAATGATCTAACTTAACGGTAAAAAAAGTTGTTTCACAATATTAATTAAGTACTAAAATACGAGTATATAGTATATGCTAATTGCTAATAGGAGAGGGGGTTTTAAGCAAAATTTATGAATAATGAATTTTGCAAGAACTATTCAGACAAACTACACCCTCGTCTATAATATTTTGAATACCCTTCCATTTCCGGAAATACTCTCAAGAAATCAAACCAAAAAAGGAGTCGGATTTTACCAGAAATCATCAACAAAATTTTCATTTACTAAGTATACAAATCAAAACATCAGAAATACATAATCGTCAACGATATACAATTATGTACTGAGTAGAGTTTGATAAATCATTGTCCAGAATCACGCAAATATGTTAGACTAACTGATACCACCTACTATTGGGCTCTATTTTACCTAATTTTGAGATCACTCGTCTTGCATGCTTTACTTTTGTACACTCCCAGCAAGCTTTAAGACATGCATGAATTTGTTACAAGCTACTGTAAGATACTCCTAATTTACAGAGGACCCCAAGTTCCTCGCACCAAAATGAAAGTCAAGATAATCGGATGGTACACAATCTCTCTTCTTAATGTCAATCGATTAAAGACAACACGATCCTTGGAGTTTGATAATGTGCGTTGAAACTTAGACCGCCAACTTCACTTTATTGTTGTCAAGACATGGAGGGTTCGGAAAAGTAAGCAGTGACAGCCTTTAATCTGTCATTTATGAAGTTCATTTCCACCTGAAAAATAATTATTCATTAACATGACTAGGGTTAAGGGGATTTCTGCTATCGTGTTGGTGAATTTAGCCCTATGATAAGGTGACTAACAAGAGGAGTGTACTTGTAGGGCAAGTGTAAGGTGTTCAAACGCTAGGCGGTGAACATGTAATTTAGAGTGTAGCAAAAAAATTTGAAAGACACCTCTAAAGACCATGGAGGAGTAGCTGATAAAGACAACTCTGCCAACTGATCTACATCAACATTTCTTGGAAGAAACATGACAATCTTTGGAGCAATCCCCATTCCAACATCGAAGAGAAATTGCCTAATGTACACGAGAGATGCATAATATTAGTTATGCACTTAGCATGAATGTTTAAGAAAACAAAGGAGTCAAATCCATTAAAATAAGTAATACCCATCTTCCGGCCTAAGCATGGCATTGATATCAAATTTCTTTACTTTGGAATAATCAGGACCTCCCCAAGGTGGTGACATAAACACCGTGTTTGCCTGCAACAAATATTCAATGTCGACACATGTAAACAGGTTAAAATAATAGTAATTCATTTTCCCCACAAACTGATCATTTCTTACCTTTAACTTAGGAGCCAGAGAAAAAGAGTCACCCCTAACAAAATCTATGTGGTCATCCACTCCATATATGGAAGCATTATGTTGTGCATATTCAATCTTATTTGGATCGATATCAATTGCAATCACATGTTTACTCCTGCACATAAGCAATACATATGATTCACAAATGATATTTGGTTCCTTCGCGTTTCAATGTAAAGATGAAGTAAAAGAAAGAAAATTTCACTGGCAAATGGAAACTCAAAGTATTGATGAGACATAGAACAAGAAAATCGAAACCCAAGGCTATTCTTACCTTTGTGCAAATTGAATTGCATTCCCACCTACCCCAGTGAAAAAATCAACAATCGAGCCACTGCCACAACGAAATGCATGATGCTTGGCTAAGATCTCCGGAGTAACAGAAAACCATCCTTCTTCATCCATTTTAATGCCATCATCAAATTTTGAGAACAAGCGGTACCTTTGACACCAGTATTTGCTTATAATCGGAGTAACTTCTTGCAGAACTCCTTGCGAATCTAACAAACATAAATCAAGGGAGAAATGACTCTTGTCAAGCATATTACATATCCTATAAGTAATCATGCATCAGAGTCTAGTTCAGTGGAAGGAAAAAACAAATATTCAAGCAATATGGCGTACCTTCACTTGAAATGGATAACTTCCTTCTAGAATTTGTTTTCTTTTTCCGTTTTGTAGAATTGGTGCTAGAAACATTATCAGCACAAAGAAAATTCTCCGAGATTTCTTCAAACTCTTGACCTAATGATTGGCTATCATTAATGCATTCCTCAGGGAATTGGTCATTAATCATTTCACCGAGCTCGACAATGCTGTTTGATGGCTCATCAGCGATGTGAAATACTAGGAGGTGTTCCAATCCTTTAGGAGGATTCCACTTTGACTCCTCTGTTTTGACATTATAGAAGTACACTCTCATGTAAAAATCATCCCAACATGTTATCCAGTCGACAGAATTAGGATTTTCCAACACCTCTACATCCTCTACATTGTC
The DNA here is from genome assembly GCA_003313485.2 of Penstemon barbatus. Classification (NCBI taxonomy): domain Eukaryota; kingdom Viridiplantae; phylum Streptophyta; class Magnoliopsida; order Lamiales; family Plantaginaceae; genus Penstemon; species Penstemon barbatus. Next base: position 7,210,382 of record CM064879.1, read on the forward strand.
ATGGTTAAATATTTCATTTTGGTCAAGCATTTGGGAGGTATCAAGCAAACTAGAAGGAGATTCACTTTCTTCCTCACTCAATTTTATTGAATCAAAGAAGATGTTATCGATTTCAGTGGGACTTTGCGGATAATTCTTTTTTGTGCCTCTCCTTTTCCTATTATTTGTTCCATATCTCTTCTGCAAAATAACACCAAATTCGGTATCAATCACCTGAGGTTAAAAATAAAAGCAAGAAGATATATAACATGGTAAATATACCTACACGGGAAACTTCAATAGACTGAATTTCACTTCCAGCTGAAATAGCGGAGCACTTATCTTTACAAATACAGAAAACATTATGACATTTAAAAGTACGATTTTGGAGAAGGAAAGGTAAATGCAGTAGAAATTGCGTTGTAACAGTTACCACTAGGTTAAGAGAAAAATATAGTTTAGTGTTAATACATGCCAAACAACAATCATGAATGAAAAATAATGTATGGGTATTACCCAAAACACTAATGTTATGTAACCAAAGAATGGTTGCTAAATATCAGTGTCAGAAACTCCTGATCCAAACTTAAACTTAGTTTCCAAAATTCCAAATTTAAAGTTTATTCTGCGGAATAGGATAACAGTTATCCACACAAACACAATAATTTTTCAGCTCAAGCATTCTAACAAATCATTAAGCAAATAGGACCAAATAGCATTAAACACCAAGAAAAGAAACAAAAACAAACCTTGTTAGTATGGAAGGAGAGTGGAAGCCCCAAATCATTCATTTTATTGGCTTCTTCTACATCCTCCGGCAATAAACCGAAGCCTGAGAAATCAAAAGGAATTTCAAAAGCCAAACAACAATTCTCCATCCAAATATCTTTACAGAGAATTAAACTAATTAGCCAACAAAAAGAAAATGAATAAAGAACCATCAACAAAAAAGATTTGAACTTGCCATGAATATTAGCCAAGTCATCCCTTTCATAATCTAGTCCACCACTTGATCCTTCGTCCCTGTTAAGTAAAACCAAATCTCACACACTTTGTTTATCTGGAAAAAAAAAACCACAAAAAATATAATATATAAAAAGTATATCTTCTCACCATAAGCGAACTTCAGTGAGTTTAAATAGCGGGCCAAGAGCTCTGATAGCTGGAGATTCATCTATGGAGAATTTCATCTTGAGCTGGGGCTTCTTACTTATTTAACAAACAATCAAATACAAAGGGTATATAAAATATTTTCTTCAAAAAAAAATCAAGGGTTAAATTTATTCAGGGGTTTGTTGGAAAAGCAAAAGTCTGCCCCAGTCAAAACCTCAGAGGAAATCCGAAAGGTAATGAAGTTATTATTATTATAAAAAAAAAAAAAAATTTGGGACGAAAAGCAATCAAGTAATTACCCTTTTCTATATCTATATCTATATCTATATCTATATCTATACTATTATAAAAACATGAATATTTCTTAACATTTTTGTGAAGACTAAAATACCCCTATTTAAATTGTTAAGTGATATTTAATTAAATAATAAATATATAAAATATAAAAGAATAAAAGAAATTGAAGAGGTATATTTAGACATGAAGTCTTATTATATTTATCTCCTATATAAACTCCTAAAATTTATAGATTCTCTTTTACATGAATTTTTGTAATTTTAATCTTAAGAAAACACTCTTATTTTAAATAGCCCCTAAAAAGATATAAAAATGATTATATTTTAGAATCAATATTTGTTTAAGAAATGTTAATTTAAAGATTTAATACAACATAAGTCATAAACACTCTAAATATAAATATTTAAAATTAAATTCTCTTAAATATCATTATGTTCCAAAAAAAAAAAATTAAAATTGAATCACCATCTTACTACGAAAGAATAAAATTACTTCTAACTTAGCTAATTATGTAATTTTACTTTGGCTAGAATATAAAATATGAAGAATTTTCAATAATTTCAAGACAAGCATAACCTCTATGTAATTCTTTTCGTGAAAAACGGGTGAAATTCGTGGAAAATGGTGAAATTGAAATAGATAAAATATAATCATTGAAACATGTGAAATCAATGAAAATTTGATTGAAAATGATAAAAATAATAAAATACCCCTGAAATCGATGAAAATTCGTGAAAAAAAGATGAAACCGATAAAACGACAACAATAGTGAAAAGCAGGTGCAATCGGTGAAAAAATGAATAAAGTTGACGAAAACGTATACATCAATGAAAATTCAGGTGATATTGGTGAAAAGAACATATGAAATCAGTGGAAAAAATATGTGAAATAGGTGAAAACGGATAATATAATAAAAATATTTGAATCAATAAAAAAAGTTTAGCACTCTTATTTTAAATAGCCCCTAAAAAGATATAAAAATGATTATATTTTAGCATCAATATTTATTTAAGAAAATTTTAATTTAAAGATTTAGTACAACATAAGTCATAAACACTCTAAATATAAATATTTAAAATGAAATTCTCTTAAATATCATTATGTTACAAAAAAAAAAAAATTTAAAATTGAATCACCATCTTACTATGAAAGAATAAAATTACTTATAACTTAGCTAATTATGTAATTTTACTTTGGCTAGAATATAAAATATGAAGAATATTCAATAATTTCAAGACAAGCATAATCTCTATGTAATTCTTTTCGTGAAAAACGGGTGAAATTCGTGGAAAATGGTGAAATTGAAATAGATAAAATATAGTCATTGAAACATGTGAAATCAATGAAAATTTGGTTGAAAATGATAAAAATAAAAAAATACCCCTGAAATCGATAAAAATTCGTGAAAACAAGATGAAACCGATAAAACGACTATAATAGTGAAAAGCATGTGAAATCGGTGAAAAAATGAATAAAGTCGACGAAAACGTATACATCAATGAAAATTCAGGTGATATTGGTGAAAAGAACATGTGAAATAAGTGGAAAAAATGTGTGAAATAGGTGAAAACGAAAAAAGTTTAGCAGACAAAATAAGGTGAAACCAGTCGAAAATTAGTTTAAAACGGATAAAACAAGAGGACAAAATTGTAAAAACAATGAAAATAAGTTATAATCGATAAAAATGGATAAAACGGTAAAAAATGAATAAAATCGGTTAAAACGGGCTAAATCGGTGAAAAATGAATTAAACTAATGAATGAAATAGGTATAAACGGGTGAATTTACTTTATTTTATGACATAACAAAATTAATTTTACTCTAATTTACAAAAAATACCAAAGAAATTAACTAGACACGTACAACGTACGTGCACTTTCCTAGTTCAAAAAAAAAAAAACGAAAAAGTTATTACCCCATATTTATGGATTATACTAATCAAAAAAATTCTAGACAAAATTCATGTAATTAGTAACCTATTCAAATAATTCTAATTCATATCGGAAATGATTAGTTTCCAATAATTAAATAAGTAATCATGTATTGAATAATATTTTTAATTCACCAAATTTATTTGTAATTAATTAAGAAATTTTACAATTATTTGGTACATTACTTACTTATATGGAATTATCTCAAGGAAAAGTCAACATGAGCCTATAACATTCTATTTGTATAAAATTAAAAATCAAATCAAGTTATTTATTAGTATTACTTGATTCAAACTCGCACGATAAAAATTTGTTTGAGTTCAATATGTTATATATTGTAGCTTTGAAAGTCAGGTACGAATTCAAGTTCATAACGTTGGTAACCAGAAAATGACAAAATAATTGTGAAAAATATCAAATTATGAAAAATTATATCATTAACTTAGTAAATTTTATTTCATTATGTCAAGTAATAGAAAACACTTACTCGAAAATAGGAAAAAAGAAACCAAGGAACAATAAAAATAAAAATAAAAAAGGTCGAATCTGAAAAGCGTTAGATAAAATTGTTACTAAATATAAAAAAATTCAACACTGAGGGACCCAATTTTTTTATTTTTTCATACCTAAGTGGCTAATAAGTGGCTAAGTCCGACAAAAATTTATTTTGGTCCTCTAAATAATGTTTTAAAATTGGTCTTTTATTGTTGTACATTGATGATTTACGTCATTTATTATGTTATCATAATTAATTTTGGTTCTTATCGCTAGAAAATTATAATTATCGTTGAAAATCATCAATTTATGTCTTATTTGATGGGAAAATTTATTTTTTTGCCAAAAATATAATGTGTCGACGGTCGAGTGATACTTAAAAACTGGGGATTTCAAATTCTGACTTCAATATTTGCATATTCAAGTCACGTGATAGATTTATAACCTTAATTTTTTATGAAAAAACGGTTAAAGTTCCCCCATAAATCGAAGATACTTATCTTTAGCAATTCATATTTCTCTTTACAATTCAAATATAATTTGAGGCAATCACACCTATTTAAAGGTATTTTCAATCATTGGGGAAATCTTAACCCTCTTTCATCAAAAATTGAAGTAATAGACTTATCACTTGACTTGGAGATACAAATTTTGGAGTCATAATGTGAAATCGCAATTTTTATGTGTCTCTCAATACATGATCTTTTAGCGAAATTTAAATTTTTCGATCAATTAGGACATATTGATGATTTTTTGCAAAAATAAATAAATTTTCTTGTCAAATAAAACATTAATTGATTATTTCTTGTGACAAGGACTTAAATTGACGACATTAACACAATAAATGTTAAATATTGTCAACATACTACAAAAACAACTAGTATTGAAATGCAGCCGATTTTATGAATTACAAAAATATTGTCAACATACTCAGCCTTAAAAATATGCTACCAATTGACCGATTTTATGAACTTATTAATTTAGTTAAAAACATTTTTTTTATCCTAAGTTAAAATTAAAATTAGAGTACACCGTTTTTTCCTCCTATATACAAGTCAATGAGAAAGCAAGACGTGTATTGGCGGAGTGAGAGTGAGTAATGGACGTGACAATGGCGGAGCCAGGCGAGATATTGCCGGAACGCCATGTAGACATGGCGGCACTTTACGAAATGCTGCAGCGGAGCAAGGTGTCAGCGGAGGAAATAGTCGCCAAAATGCTGGCAATCAAAAAAGAAGCTCCGCCTAAATCTCAACTTCGAGAATTGGTCACTCAAATTCTCCTCAATTTTGTCACCCTTCGTCAGGTAAATTTCACTCTATGCAGCTCAATTTTTACATGGAATCGTTAGGGTATATATGGCGCCGTCATTTTTTGTAGGGTTTAGGATTTGTTATTTTAGGGTTATAAAAATTTAGTTATAGGGCGCTAATTGAGGTGATTATTTGTAGTTAAGAACATAACTAGTTGAAACTTCTAATTCAAAAATTATTTATGAAGTTAACAAATTGAAAGTCTTAGGGGAGAGGCCATATTTTAATAAATAATTTTCTGTAATTAATCAAAAGGTTCTTTTTTATTTTGAGTAATGAAACAAAATCAGAATGCACCTACACTGATACACTTCGAGCAGATTGAGTAGTACTAACTACAGGTCAATGTCGGAAAATAGCTTACTCCAGATAATTCATGATGGAAATTGTGTGAGAACATACTTTCTTTGTTGATAAGCTTATATTATTTACTGTGCTATTGAATCAGGCAAACAGGTCTATCTTGCTTGAAGAAGACCGGGTTAAAGTAGAAACTGAACGTGCTAAAACACCTGTAGACTTCACAACCTTGCAGCTACACAACTTGATGTATGAGAAAAATCACTATGTGAAAGCCATAAAAAATTGCAAGGACTTTAAGACTAAGTATCCTGACATTGAACTCGTACCCGAGGATGAATTCTTGAGAGATGCACCAGAAGATATTAAAAGCTCTGTATTATCAACTGATAGTGCACATGATTTAATGCTTAAAAGGCTCAATTATGAGCTATTCCAGGCAAGTCCTGACATTTATTTCTGTTAATTTAAATTATAGTTACAATGTGTGCTTTCTATCTGAATGGTTTATTCATAATTCATCCTGTTTATATTGATAGGGAATTTTAAAGACTTTGGTTAACCATATACAAAGTTATAGTTTCTGGCATATGTACTATACATAGGAAATGTAATTTTGTTAGCCTTAACGTGATGCAATAAATCGAGAATACTAGTTCTGAGTTGATAAAGGTTTGCCTCACATGCTAATATTATTGTAATTACTTTTCATGACTGCAAAAGATCCAGTAGCGGGTGGATTTACATAAATATGTGATACTCATGTCTTTATATCATAAACTTTTAAGGAGGTTTGGTTTAGTGAAGCAAATGGCTATGCAAGGAGGCCTTTTACCAACTTCTGCTGCCGCGAAAGTTGGTCCTGAGACCAGTTTGAATAATCTTTTTTCTTATTTTATTGGTTGTTGAGCCTTTATGCTCATACACTGACAAAAACGCATAATACACCAGAGCTTGTTCTGTGGATTGACTCTGTGGTTTATGATAAAAATTAGTTCTCTGAATCCCAAAATACTTGTGCATAATTGTCTTCCTTGGGCTGGAGGTGTAATGCATTAGCTCATGTTTCTCCTTCGAAGTTTAAAATTCTTTGAAGTGTTGTACTAATCATTGAAATTCTGCTCTCTTCTCTCTATGAGCCCCTCTCCATATCTTTCTCTGGGAGTGTGTTGTAAATTGGCGGAATCACCATTTAAAGGTACTGATATAATTGCTTTGTCAGCGCAAAGAATTATGCAAGCTTCGTGATAAATTGGAACTACAGAAGAAATCTCTCCAGGAGACGATCACAAACAGGAAAAAGTTCTTATCAAGTCTCCCTTCACACCTCAAAGCTCTCAAAAAAGCATCCTTGCCTGTGCAGCATCAGTTAGGGGTTCTGCACACCAAGAAACTAAAGCAGCAGCAGTTAGCAGAGTTGCTTCCACCTCCTCTCTATGTAATCTACTCTCAGTTACTTGCTCAAAAGGAAGCCTTTGGAGAGAATATTGAACTAGATATCACGGGAAGCGTGAAGGATGCACAGGCTTTTGCCCGCCAGCTAGCAAACAAGGACTCTGGTAACCAATAATCACATTAGTATTACACAGGACTAGATTACATGTGTTTGTTTAATAAAGTACTTCAATAATGTGTCCTACATCCATGCTATTGCGTGTCTGTTGTCAATTGTTAGGTGATGTTGGAAAAATCTGTTTTTAATTTCCTGCTAATAATACCTCATCCATTCTACGACCCTTAGTTCTGAGTCATAGGAGATAATTAAATCATTTATATGTATGTATGTGGTTATATTCAAAACTATTATTTGTAGATTCAGAAATGAATTTTAGAACTATTGAAACGCAAGGTGGCTTTGTATGAAGATTACAAGAGATTTCTGAAAGCAACTTTTCCTTTTTATAGGAGGTATTATAGTGATAATCCACCCTCCTGTTTGTTTCTTCTGATACCTTTTCTAATTAGTTATCTTTGAAAGGTTGGAGTACAAGCTGCCAAAAACCATATAACTTGCTTATATAGAATTGACAATAAGCTTGGCTTGCTTTTGGGGCCATTAGGTTTTTCAATGTTTCTTTTGCGGTTCTATCTCTCATGAATACTGCATATCACATGATCATGCTAACTTTGAAAAATAGCCTGTTAGATGATCGTGTTAAACTTTTAACTTTTATCTGATTTCTTGATTTTTCAGCTATATCAACAAACTTAGAGAATTCTAGGGTAGAGGAAGATGCACCTGATGAGGAAGATGATGGTCAAAGGAGGAGGAAGCGGCCAAAGAAGGTTCCAACGAAGGAGAACCTTGACCAGTCTGGAATATATCAAAGCCATCCCCTTAAAGTTATCATCCACATAAAGGACGACAATGCTTCAGATCTGGAATCAGTAAAACTCATCAGCTTGAAGTTTGAGTTCTTAATTAAGTTAAATGTTGTGTGTGTAGGAGTAGAGGGTTCTGAAGAAGTTCCTGAAAGTAATGTACTGTGCAATTTATTTCCTGATGACACCGGCCTTGAGCTTCCGCAGCAGGTTTATTTTTGAGATTGTGCATCATCTGTGAACTTAATGCATTTTATATTCCCATTATAGTAATGAAATTTTAAAACTTTATGCAGTCAGCGAAGCTTTGCATTGGCAATTCCCTTTCATTTGACGAAAGGCGGCCTTCACGGCCATACAAATGGGCCCAACATTTGGCAGGCATTGATTTTTTGCCAGAGGTGTCACCACTAGTTTCAGTCTCTGAACACTCAAATAGTGAAACTAAACATGCTTCTGTTTTATCGGGCCTGTCAATATATCGCCAACAGAACAGGGTGGATACAGTTGTGCAAAGAATTCGTGCTCGGAAAAAGGCTCAGATTGCTCTTGCGTGAGTCGTGTCTCTGAAAGTTTGTTGTGGTCATGTATCCGTAGGATCAAGTTGCTGCTATTAGGCATATTAAAGGATGTAGTATAACCAGAAAACACCTATTTCACATTGAGTGGACATCTTTTGAATATGTTAACAATATATCTCTGATTTTGGTGCTCTGTCTGAAACTTTAATTCTCCTTTGCTCCTCTGTTGTATGTGTGTGTCAATTCTGCATTTACCGTCATGACAAATTTCTTTTACGTAATCTATGTCTAATTTGTGTGTTCAATTTTTAGTCCTTCGAATCTTATTTTGTTATTATCGAATGGTTCTGCTCCACTGTACGATGGACGTACTGTTTCATTAAAACTTCGACATCTTGGTTGACTTACAGGGAGTTACTTGATTCACTAGTGAAGCTTAAATGGCCAACTTTGAACTGTGAAAGTGTTCCGTGGGTATCACACACTCCACACTGCAACTTGCATGGCTGGTTGGCTACTGCTGGTAAAGGTACTACATCTCTGCCCATCAGTGAGGTAGAACAAGGCCAGGGCCCTGCAAGTACAGATGCAGACAGAAATTCTGGTATGGCCAAAGAGGAGTTAGAGGCCACAACAGAAGATGGGGAGCTTCCATATTTGGTTCCAGTTGCTAATGGTGTTAATGATGTTAAGCTCACTCCTTCAAAAGGCACTGAACTTGAACATTCTAGAAGGCTTAGTTTGATGTCCAAAAGTATTATATCACCAATGAGCAAGGGGAAGTCTCCAAGTTTTAAGAAGCAAGAGGAGGATATTGATCTCATGCTTGAATCTGATAATGAACTGGAGGAGCCAGTACAAGTGGAGGAGACACCTGATGATGCATCAGCCCTCAGAAGATTAGCAGTGGTTGATAATTCATGGGCTGACTTGGGGGTCCAAGAATACAGTCTTGTGCTTATTCGGAGGTTGGACAATAATGAAAGGAACGTGAAATTAGAAGCCAAGGTGAAACCTATAATTGCTTTGACGCTTGATTCATGTTCACCACCCACTTTGTAGCTGACTTGCTTTGATGTTTTATTTTGTCAGATAAAGATAACTCCGGAATATCCTCTTAGGCCTCCTCTTTTCAGATTGACTGTAAACAGTTCTTTTCAAGGAGAGAATTACTCTGAGGCTAATGGTTCCGAGTGGTACAATGAACTTCGTGCAATGGAGGCAGAGGTGAGCATCTAACCTTGAAGGTCTCTATAAAACCTGTCAATTATTATTAAGTTGAAACATGATTACTTATATTATAACTTAACATTGTACTTGATAATGGTTTGATGATGCCGTGAATCTACATCATTTGTAGATATAAACATCAATCAAGTAGTCTACCATCCATATTATGATTAGTTAAAATTTCGAATTGCCACATAACTTAATGGCAACATTTGGTGTCTTCACCTTGTGTACTGCTAATATGTTCTGTCCATATGCTATTTGCAGGTCAATGTTCATATTATAAGGATGATACCCTTTGATCAAGAAAACTTAGTCCTAGGTCACCAAATACGTTGCCTTGCCATGCTGTTTGACTTTTTCTTGGATGATGATAATTTGTTATCTGATAAGAGAGGTACTACGATGATTGATAATGATTTGTCTAGGCTTCTGAGTGGTGGGCTCGTCACTCGATCCTTTAGAGGTAGGGATCGCAGGAAAATGATTTCATGGAAAGACACCATTTGCACCTCTGGCTCTTCTCTCTAGAACATGATTCCAGGGTTGGAGATCCACCTATATGCATCCGTTGCCTGCTTGTTTGGCTCCACAAGGTGGTCTATGGATATTTCTTGCATGTTTTAGTTGATGGGAAAACATGAAGAGATTTACTTGCGTTAAGTTTGTACTTTAGAAAAAAGTGTGCGTGTGCTATACTATCCAATGCGTCATAAGGTAGATCACTGATGCTATCAAGATTGCTCCCGGTACCAAATATCATTTTACCAATCCTGAAATTGTACTTCAACTTTTAATTACAATATTCTGTTTAGAGATCCAAACTTTGTCTCTCTTGCAACAAGAAGCTTATATATATTGGTGGATAAACACCATTAATCGTCCTCCTTAGCATTAACTTTTTACAGAGTGATTTTTTTTGTGTTTTTTTCCCACGTTAATCCTCACTATGATCACTACCAAAAAACAAATCCTCACTATGATGTTTCACTTTGATCATTTTCAGATGGTTCATGGTGAACTAAAGTTTCAAAATATTTTTATGATGGACTAAATTAATAAATAAATAGTTTTACGAGGAATTAAATTGATACAAAATAATTTTATTAGGAAATAAAGTGTAACATTATAAGTAAAAAAAATCCTTAGTAAAATGTTAAGGATAAGGAGTTTTTTAAAAAAAAAAAACAAATCAATGTTTCCCATCACAATAAATTATAATATCAATTCTTTAAAGGTTGAAACTGCTTCATAATTTGCAAGGGATCATGATTCATGAGACAGTAGATGTGCTGCATAATGTGATGTGCGATAAGTAGACGGCTTCTGTTCAAAACCCAGATATCAAGAACGAGAATTAAATTCAGTCATCTCTTCACTCAACAGCAGTAAAGAAAATGGAAAATTATTTTTTTGGTATAATAGGATAAAACTATTTATAATTTTGGTGCCATAATTATTTTCATTGCAACTTTGGTATCAAACCCAATTTTTGTCCAAAGTTAATGAGAATTAAATATTTATGAAATGCATAATGTTCAATTTACCCTCTCATGGTTTAAAGAAAAGCATTTTACCCCCTAAAATTTTGTAAAAGTTTCACATCGCCTCCTTGATATTTTTATAGGCGATATTTTATCCACTTTTACTATGATAATGAGACATTTTACTCCCTGTGTTATGGTAAATGTGACAATTTATCCCCCTATGTTATAAAATAATTTGCATGTATATTCTCAATTTCGACAAGTGAATTACACTCTCCAATTGAATAGGGTGAATTGATTTCTTTTCAAATTATAAAAGGGTAAATTAAACATTATGGAATTCATAAGGGGTAAATTGCCACTAATTTTGTAGAAAAATTAGGTTTGGTACTAAAATTGCAATGAAAACCTATTATATGGTACCAAATTTAGATTTTCGTACCCAATGATACAAAAAGTACAAATTAGCCTATCCTATGGTACCAAAAAAACAATTTTCCCGAAAAGAAAAGAACTTTGCATTTCTTCCCTAACCTTGGTACTAAAATTGTAATGTCATGCTTGAGCTCTCTTCCCTAACCTGCATTTCTTTGTTGACGAGGGAGAAATACGATAATAAAAAACTTTGAACTTGCATAAGGCTTCCATCGCAATCTTCTCTACGAGCACATGGTACAACTTTGCATTTCCTGATCTCATCTTTATAAATTTCCAGCAAACCTTTCTGTACATCTCAAAAGTCAATAGTCTAAAACTACAATCTTATTTCTAATGTCGCCATGATCACAATCATCCATGTAAAAACTGAGACCTTCATATTTCCTTTTAATTTTGTAAATATAATCATTTCCTCCATATATTGAAAATTCCATTTGCAAAGGACTTCAGATTTTGCCACATCGAGGATTTCTGTTGAGATGCAGCTTCTGTGGGCACTTTGGGCAACTCCCTACATAAAACATATTAAGCACATTTCAGTAAGGTACAGAGCCTATGATGCTTAAAAAGATAGTGAACTTAATTGCTTGGACACTCCCACCAGAGAACTGCATAATAAACAGAGCATGTACTATTACTGCATTACATGTGTTTTTGTGTGCATCTGAAAGAGAAGGAGAAGGGTCAGCCAGTCTTCAGGCCATTCTCATTGGGTTCTCTTTTCTGAGTGCTGACATCTGATAAGTTATGTGGTATACTTATTTGACATCAGTGTCATAAAGTGGTTAGGCACGGGTTCGTCTTTTGCAAGTTCAGGTCGTTCCCACAAACAGACTCACAGACTCACCCGATTATTGGTAATCGAACCATAAGCTAACCTTAGAGGTACCTAATAGGATAGCAGTAGTCTGGGGTCAATCCTTACTTCCCTTGGCTTTTTCTTTACAGTCTGCTTAAGCATTATAAGTGTATTTCAGATTGCATAGAACCAGAGCCAAAAGAAAAGGTCCACAACTTAATAATAGGAAGAACCCCCTCACAGTGGTTGCTTGAAAACAGCGACAATGTTACTTATTTACTCAAAAGTGACTTATCTTTTTCTCATTACTGAAAGTTATTGGGTTTCATTCTAACATATGGTGGGACAAAGAGAGAGAACAGTTCCAGGATGGACGAGATAAAATTCTCATTCCAGGTATGTCTCTAAATTTAAAATTTTAAGGCTATTGTCCACAGGTCCAACTGAAAACATATCCAAAGAGGTGAGAGGTAACAGGGACAAATTGAGGGGCCGAAGAGAAGACATTTCGAATAAATTGGTGCAGGTTTTGTCCCCAAGGGAGGGACTGTTACTGGTAACTAGTAGAGACTGGATATGCCTAGGCTCAAATGGGGGTGGGGGGGTGGGGGGGAAGGAAATTAGAAATTAGGGCTTGGGCACCTGGATTTACATAGGAAATCAGGTTCCGGTTAGCATGAACCATAGCAATAACCCAATAACCATTTAGACTTCTGTGGATACAAAAACCAGAACAAATTTGTGTAAATGCTCACCCTCAAGTACAAATGCAATAGACATGGCATATAATGGAAAGTAGTTTTTATATTCCATATAAGGAAGCATTCAATTGTATTTTGGTCGAAATTTTTTAGTAGTCAGGTGCAGGTACTTCAACAGTATTAGGTGATGGGTGCTTCAATATCTTCTTGTATAAGTATTCCAGAGTAATGATGTAATGCATGCCATTATAAGATTATACCTTTGAATACCAAGTTAATCTTCCATTGTACCTTTACAAATTATACATTTGAGGTAATGAGAAAAATTACCTTTCAGATATTTCAGATTCAGATGACTGTTGTGGCTCAGCCTTGGGTTGCAGTCTCTCAAATTTCACCTTATCTTCAGATGTCTCCTGTTTTATGCTAGTCTGGGGATCAGAATGCAGGCTTCCCTTAAGCTCATCAGGCAAGTGATGAGATTCGGACGTGACATATTTTGATTTATCACTCTTGCAAAACAAATAATAGAAAAATCAGACCATTTCCAATTCAACACCAAAAAATCTGTCATTGAAGGTAGAATTTACTCCAAGTCCTTAATATTAGAGCAAAAGAAGTAGAATCAATTATAGAGCTCGGAGCAACACATGCAATACAAAAATAACAAACTTCTTACCACTGAAAGTTGATCTTCATCTTTTAACCTCTCCTCAAATGAAATTGAAGGTAATGGCCCTTTCTTTGGTTCAAGGCTCTTGCAAATGGAATCCACTGTGCCAGCTTTGGAAACTGGTTGTCCAGCTTCAGCTAATGAGCTCTCCATTTTTAATAGCTTACTCAATAAGACACTGCCATTTTGCTGAACATCATCACGGGGTCCTATACTCTCTGTTGTTTGACTGCATAACTTATAGTCAACTGCATTCAAGAGTTCAAAATCCTCAATTACTTAAGTTGCCACGTGGTTGTCATTGGTATTTTAATCTACAGATATCTAAATCCAATCTTGATTCACTGCTTGGAAGAGGATTTACATCTGTGGAAGTTTTACCTTTTTTGAGGACTTCGTCTGATTCCTTTAATTGAGAAACCTCACCAAAGTGAGTCGAGATCTCATCCTTCTTGATAACACCATTCTCCATTGAAGTTGTGTCCATTGTGCCCGTGGGCGACTTTTGGGAATTGTATTTCAGCTCCTGTATGATCTCTCTAAGAAAATAGAAAGAACCACCCACTTCTTTCTGAGCCATAGAAGCAGTTGGGAACTTCCCCGCATTTGTTTCCCTGTACCTGTAGACAAATGGGGAAGAATTAAACATTTATTCAATCTTTACAAAACTTATCACAAATTCTACATAACTTTGGTGGTGTTTTCAAGAGCTTAAAAAATCACTTTTCTGCTTTTTTTTCATCCAAAAGTGCTTAATGGTGTGTTTTCAATTTCAACTTCTCCATTAGATTCTCTAGAAAAAAAGCTAAAAAGGACAAAAATGCAGAAGCAGGAGAAGGGCAGCTTCTAGCTTTTGGTGGCCTTTTTTTCCTTCTTAATTTGCAAACACTACTCAATAAAGCCCTTTTTCTCTTAAAATGCAAACACCTCCCCTTTATAATCTCAACTACTTTTAAGTGATTTTCCAAAAATCTCAAGTCCAAGTAAAAGTTTGAAAACACCACTTTATCCATTAAATTTTAATATGTAACAGATTTTTCCATAAATTGTTAGGCAACACTTTTATCCTATTTCAGACATGAAACAAGTTTTGGCCACACAGAGCACCACATACCTAGAAAGTTGGCATCAAGAACAGCATTCATTACAAAGGAGTCATTTAATGCCCAATTTCCTGAAAAATACTAATATGTGGTGCAAAGTTTTCAAAGTCGACAGTTAAGCCACGCTGCTAAAAGGAACTTTGTTTGTTGATTACTTGATTTTGAGATCACAAACAAATGTGTTTTTACATCGTCGTCTCAGAAACAATTATCATAGTACTCACGGGGATTTCCAAATAGGCAAATAGAGTTTTGCAAGAAAAGTTCATACTTCATACCTAATCTTATGGTATGCTTGCCATTTAATGTAACTTAAAGAACCTAATAATGTAATGAATGACGGACTAAATGATAAATTTGGCCTGAATATTTAGTCTGCTTTCAACAGTTTACATACAATGTAACCATTACATTGACCTATAAGCCTGACAAATTTCACACAGTAACATTTGCCCAGTAATGACCTTAACTCTCTTCAGTAGCTAGGCCGTAGTACACACTTAAGTCACGCACGGGTGAGGACAATATACAAAGTTGACTGAACGGAGAGCTTCCATTTACCCCTTATCACTCATAGAATAGAGGAAATAAAAAACACCAACTAATATTTCTGGGAAGTGCTATCTACTATAGAAAAAGATGTGAAATGCAAGAAAGCAACTAAATCAAAGAAAATTAGAAGAACATATACTTGTTAACAAAGTTTTCCACCATAGATATGCGTTCATGTTTTGAGACCCTTCTCTGAGCCTTTCTTTCTTCAGGGGGAGTATCCGATGGAACAGGGGTAGCAGCAAATGACCTTCCACGCCACTTTATATCTGACCCTTGATAAAGATTGTGTGTCTCAGTTAACACTGTCACGCATTCACATCAAATATCAGAATATATGAACAATGGAGAACCTAAAGACTCAAAAAGTTAGATTACTTAATCATGGTGGAGAACAGTAATCAAGACAATACGAATTACTATAACATCCGAAATTAAACACAAAAAGAATGATGAAAAAATTAAACACAAAAAGAATGATGAAAAACAGATGGATAACTCACACTTTGAAATCCATATCAATTACATCAATAATCGAATAAGAAATCTCAGAATTTCAAGTAATGTTAAATAGAGATCATATAGAACTAACGGTAAAAGTAATTTTACCTGAATGTAAACTCTCATTTGAAGTTCTGATTACTTGACGCCATCGAAAATGACGAGATAAGCTAATATTAGCAGGTTGAATGAGCCTCATCTGGCTCTGAAGGTCACATAATTTAATTATACTACAAATTAAGCGAACACAGTAAATGCATTTCATCCAACAAAATAAAAAATTCAATGTGGAATTAAAAAAATTACCATGTTGCCAAGTTCGAAAAGAAGAAAATCTGAACACCTTCGCTCTACCTTTCTAAGTGTTAGTATTCCTTAGGGTTTATCAGTGGATTGTTAGGGTTTAACGAGGGATCGTAATCTCGTTTGAATATCATTTTTAATATTTCTGAGAGCTTTCTTTACAAGACTACCTATCTACTTCTTCGGGCCGAATCCGGATAGTAAGGTCCAGTTCTTTCACCTGATCTTAACCGGATAATTTCGAGTCCGGTAAAATTGCAGAAAATATCTCAAATTAATAAGTGATTTTGGATTTTTGTCCCGCAATTTAATATTTGTTTAAATATCGTCCCAAACTAATTATCAATTTTGATTTTTCATCCCAAACTATATCAACTCGCCAAATTTCGTCCCATAATTTACCATTTTGTATGAATTTAGTCCCAATATTAAATATTTAATTTAATGAAAATGACGGTTCAATCTTGTAATTAGTTTGGGATGAATTCTGCAATATTGTATAATTATTAATGTTAAAATTTACCACGTCATGACACGTAAACATCCATGTGATAATTTAACGGTAAATGCGCAATTTCCATTTTATCATTAACAGTGGGACGATATTCCAAAAAAATATAAAATTACGGGATGAAATTCATCAAGTTGAATAGTTTGCGACGAAAATCCAAAATCAATAATTAGTTTGGAATGACTTTTGCAATTTTGACTTTAGATTCCAAATGGTTTTTTTTATCGAGTTGCTTTATGGGATGGACCCTAACCTGAAGTCTGCAGCCATTGGGCTTACATGCTTTAGCTTTATCTTTTATTCACAAAACTGACAACTTTAAAATACAGTAAATGTTAAAATTCAATTCGAATATTGAAATACTTCTCTATGTTTTTGTTTAATAATTTTATGAGAAATATTATAAAATGTGAATTGGTATATAATGATATAACACAGTTTTGTGAACAAAATCTGATTTTTTTGTATATACATTATTATTATTACTATAGACCACATACGTTGTTCGACTATTGAGATGATTTTATTATGATTATGGGAGAAAAAGTCTTTAGCGTTCATACATATATAATTTATGCAGACCATTACATAAAATAATTTATGTTTTTCAATAGAAAATAGTAAAAATTAAGGTTTTTAAAATATGATACTGTAACAAAAGGGTATAAAGTTCTCTTGCCTGTTCAAGTTAGAATAGGGCTGTTCACGGTTTGGATAACCGTCTGAACCAAACCGAATCGAAATGAGTTCGGTGAAAACCGAACCGAACCAAAGCTATTCGGTTCGGTTTTCGGTTTGGAGATTTGACTTAATTCGGTTTTCGATTCGGTTCGGTTATTTTTGTTCGGTTAACCGAACCGAAAACCGAAAACCGAAATTTTGGTTCAAATAGTTAAAAAAATTTGTTCGGTTTTGTGGACTTCAAAATTCTTTAATTTTATGTCTATGGATATGAATTTTATTTGTTTAATTTATGTCAATTGAGGATTATTAAATATTAGTTTTTGTAGTTGAATTGTAAAATTCCTTAATTTTATGCCTATGATATGGATTTTAATTGTTTAATTTATGTCATTTGATGATAATTAAATGTTAACCACTTAACTATTTAGTTCTAAGTGATGTTTAATAATGTTTAGTATTATGGTTACCTATTAATTTGATTTTTTTATGATAAATAATTTAGTATATGATTATATAATTTTAATAAAGTTTGTATAATATAAAATTTCGGTTAAACCGAAACCAAACCGGACCGAACCGAAATTTTTCGGTTAAAACCGAAAACCGAATTAGGATGTTCGGTTCGGTTTTCGGTTCTAAAAAATCAAGAACCGAAATTTCGGTTATCCGAAATTTCGGTTCGGTTCGGTTTTCACCGAATGAACAGCCCTGAGTTAGAATATGACTTGAAGCAAATTCATATGTTTAATCTTGAGAATCCGTCACGCTAGGCACATAATTTCCCTTCCCTTTGTCTAAAAAAAATTATTTCAAAAAGCTGGTGTGTGGGTTTCTATGAAAGGAATTCACGATTGTGGTGCTTATGTTTCTTTTTTTGTTTTTTTATTTTTAATATATATTTTATTTTTAAGTAGAGATAAAATGATGTTAAATATAGCATT
The DNA here is from genome assembly GCA_003313485.2 of Penstemon barbatus. Lineage (NCBI taxonomy): Eukaryota > Viridiplantae > Streptophyta > Magnoliopsida > Lamiales > Plantaginaceae > Penstemon > Penstemon barbatus. The sequence goes on from CM064879.1 coordinate 7,228,576, forward strand.
GTTTGCACAAGTACACAGAATACAAACTTATATTTAGCATCATAAGTTAAAATGACATAACATACCTAAAAAGTTAAAAACAGCAATTCACAAACACTGCAGTATATAAGCTCATTGTTTTCCTACGATAAACAATATTACTACACGACAAATACACCTTCTACAAACATCTGTAATGAACTGATAACTAATCCACTGTGTTGTATTAGATACTTCAGACAATCTACCAACAGAAGAAGACAAGAGCGTTGTTGGTACATTCCCATGTCAAGGGGGACACTGTATAAAGAAGTTCGATTCATGGAGGGGCAAAACACTAATAATCTAATTCCTATTGATCAAACACCTCCCTATATATAAAAATAGAATATATACATCCCAAAAAGATATCAGTCGTAAACGATGCCTCAATCAGCGGTTACCACGGACCAGTCTGTGTCCTTCTCAAGCATCGTCTCTTAGCCCCATTCTGCTGGTTCATCATCTCCAAGACCTGCACACGTCAAATCCCAACTACGAGGTTACTTTGGGAAGAACACTATTTGAGATGTTTAGGTATTATTAAATATAATGCTTTTAAGATGATACCATAAGAAATTGTATTTAAAGGCCTCAATTAAATGAGAAACAAATGAAATACCTGATTCTTCTGCATTTCCATCATTTCTACCTACAGATTTCAAGAATGGCAATTAAGTGTCAAAATAATAATTAAAAATATTATTTGTGAAAAGATGGGAGATATATTTAATCAATTACCTGTTTCTTCTGCAATTCTTCGTTTTCCTCCTTCAGTTTAGCTACTTCTGCTTCCAACTCCACGGTGTATGCCTATTAAGTATCCAAAAATCTATAACTAGTAAGTGAAAGTTAATATGTATCGTCCAAACTAAATATACAATGCTCGAAAAAAAAATCATATTAATACTTCATTGAAACTTTTACTTTCTCGAAACAAGTTGCAAATTATTGATTCAATTATATGAGTGCATCAAGTGTCTCCTACATAATTCGATTCTACGACTGCATAAAGTGTTCCCTAACTTTTCTCTACTGATTGTAACTTCATTAATGCAACACAAGTGAGAAAAAGGTGAAGCCAAATCCTTAGATTTCATTTTGCTACAGAATCACATCCGAAAAAACTAGTTATGATAGATACATGACAGAAAAGAGTTGTTCTCTTGAATTATTGCTCTCTACCTTATCATGAATAACATGCTCTCTTGAGTACTAATATGATGAATGGAGAAACAAAGTCGCAGACAGACGTTAAAACAGAATAACCGGTTTTGGGGAAATAAATATTGGGACATTGCTAAGAAACGTGTGATAATTGCATTCATATATGGATGAGCAAGCACAAAAGACTTTCTGACAAATTAATTACATTTATCATTTTCTACCTTCTTTAGGTAGTCCAAACAAAAAGAAAAATCACGAACCAACAACTTGAAAGATTAACACCTTTCTGCTTGTTGAAGCTCCAGGTACAAGTAAAAACTATGCCAATTTCAGTCAAATTACTGAGAGGGCAAAAGCAATTAGAAGAACCTATAACACTAATCAAAGGTAAACACATTTAGGTGCTGAAGTGCAAATGTAGATCGAAAGCTTAAGAAAACAAAACCAATTGAATGAGTTACTCCCAAATCTATTTCTGATAATCCAAGATACTATATGGAAAAGAAGTCAATAACATTTCAAATTATCAAGAACAAGCAAGAGAATATAAACCACAACAGAAGTACAATTCAAAATTATCAACCTAATATATTCACAATATTATTAAAAAAATATACCTGCTTACGAGCCCGTGATCTCGCAGCTGACTCTCTGTTCTTGATCATCCTCCTCTGCCTTCTTTCAACAACCTTCTCCAGAGCAGCACTCTTCCTTCCTCGTATACCACCACTAAATACATAAGGCACAGGTGAAACCGAAGACGTGTCTCCATTACTCTTTCCAAGCCCATCTGATGAAACTGCCGGAGACCCAGTCCCAACCGACACACCATTAGCCCCTAAACCAACCATCCCTAATCCTCCACCATTTAATGCTGCATTATGAACCATTGCATTATTCATTGCTTGTTCGGAAATCCCAGCTAACCCACCCCTAATCCCTGGACTACCCAATTGACTATTCGGAATTCCCATAGGATAAGCCATAGCTGGCTGCTTTGGAAGGATTTGCTGCTGTTGTTGCTGCCTAATAGGTTGCTGTTGAGTAGTAGATCTCACTCCATTCACATTCAATGGCAAATTAGGAGATTGTATACCAATCTGATTACTGCTACCATCTATCAACCCTCCATTTCGATTCCCCTGTTGTTGTTGTTGTTGATATCCAAAACCCAATCCCAAATTGTTCATGGGTTGCGAAAAATCATTAAAAAATCCAACATTGTTATTAGACTTCGCAGCCAATTGAGCCTCTTCCCTAACAACTCCAGCTCTAACCAAGAACTCCTCTAGTGTAATCTCACCTAAAGTTGGTTCTCTTTGAGGCATACCAAAACCAGGAATTCCGCCATTTGAGTCCTTTCCCCCACCATATTCTTTCGACATGTCCCTCCAAACCTCATCAACCGTCTTTTGGCTTAGCGTTCGAGGAAGAGTTAATGATCCCTGCCTCTGTAGATTCCCACCTCCTCCTAGAGTGGCACCACCAGCACCACCACCACCGCCGCCGATTGAGGATCCAATGTTCTGATTCTCCTCGGCACTCCATATGTTTTTTAGTAACTCATCCATGTTCATTGACCCAAAATCCTTCCCAATTCCACCGACTGTACTTTGGAACTCATCAAAAGTCATTGCATAGATTGAGGGTTGCCGTGTCAAAGGAAAATTACCTGGTGGCCTTCCACCACCACCGCCTCCATCTGCAGGCGGGTCGGAGCCGAAATTCTTGAAGTTAAAATTACTCCCCATTTATAACAAACACTTGGTGGGTATGTCTGTAAAGCAAATCCAAACCCCTTTGTTCTATAAACTAAATAAATTAAGTTTAATCAATAACTCCCACTCTCTCTACAAACACATATAACCATGTGAAAGTGTATGTATATCTGCAGATTATAGCTACACACATATACTATAGAAGAATTCAGACTGATAGATAACCTTCAACATTACACCGAAGACTCAATTATGATCACACATTTCATTTCACTGATTTTACAAGAATCCCACCAAAAAAATGACCCAAAAGAGGAAAAAAGAACAGTTCAAAACGAGACTTGTAAAAGCAAATTAGCGATCCCACATGAAATATCTAAAAAGTTATCGGAGCAGAAAAAAGCATATGATTCCCACAAAGTGATGGGGAAAAAACAAACTATCTCTAAATAATTTTAAGGACAATAATTTGACTAATTGTCTAAAGGACTAAATAATCGGAAAACAGTCTTAATTAGAAGATAAGTACAAAATAAAAAATAAAAATAAAAGAAAAAAGAAATAAATTTGGAAGGATTTGACTGGGCTGTCGACAAGTGTTTGATTGTGGACTAATCAATAAGAAGTGGTATGAAAGGCCGTTGCCCGTAGCAAATATATGGATCATAAAATAATGGGCTGTGGAGCCCATTTAGATGAAGCGTGGACCAATAATTATGAAGTAGGAAGGTTTGGTGTGACTCTGAACCAATGGCGAGAAGCTAGGTGGGTGAATCCTGGCCGCCCACATACAGGCGAATCGACGGTGGATATTCGTCCGGCGTTGTTTTGTCGTTTAGTGGTTTGGAAATGAGATAGTGACGTCTGGATCGTGTACTACAGGCTCAGGTGCGCCACTAATTGTAGTGTAAGGGCTTCCTGCAGCCTTAGCTAAACTTAATTCTTTTGATACTGTGATGTACGATTCAAAAATTCAAACTTCCGCTCGCTATATTGTAGGTTTCAGTCTATTTTAGTATAGATTACTGAAATGGTGAAAAAGAAAATAACAAATATATTTGAAGAAACAAGGAGAGAAGAAGATAATTACTGCATGGTAATTTTATTTTAAACTCGACTTGATAAACATATCTATTCAATTATATGACAAATTATGTTTTTCAATCATAATGCATTTATAAGACTACAATACACTTTGTTTTGAAAATTATATGAGTCTGAGCAAATCAGATTTAAATAGTACTATTTTCTCACATAAATAAATTTGCTATTTTTTTTTTTTTTATATAATTAACAAATCTATACCAACATATTAAAAGAAAGGTTTTACAAAATAAAAAAGAGGGTAGCCCCATCGCAACAAATATTAATAGGAATTAAACTAAATGGGATACAAATAGAAGGATCCGAGAATCGGAATCAAAAATCCAAACCGCAAGATTGTGTGCAACAAAATTTGAATTTGTCGGTGCAAACTTTGCTAGTTAACATTTTAAATAAGAACCAAATAATATTGACAACTTGAACTATATCACGTCTAATTCGAATAAATGCAGCTGCATCAAGTTGACTTTTGGACTTGATAATTTGCAGCCAATGCAATAATGAAGAGATATATGTAATAGTATATTAATTGTTTTTGTATAAAAAAGATGGGAGAGTTCGCGAAATATATATTATCCTCGTAATCTCACTCAACAAGACAGAAAGGGTAGACAGGATATTCACCTATTTCTTGATCTCAATGTCGTGGTTTGACCCTCGTGTGACATAATCCTATATAATGTAACTAGCAACTTTCCTATATATATTTAATTTATTTAATACCATTTGGAAGAGGTGTCAATCAAATATTATTTCAAAATAAAATAATCAAAACTAGATCTTCATGCGGTGGAATTGTAAAGTGGAGTGGAAAACTGGAAGATTCTTCCCCGGACCTGGTCCAGGGGTTACCTCCTGGACCATGTGGTCCAGAATTTTTCCTTTTTTTTTTTTCTTTTCTTTTCTTTTCTCTTTTTCTTTTCTTTTTCTTTTTCTTCATTAATAACTAAATTGTCTTATACAATTAAAAAAATATTGACATATTTTGTGTTGTAAATTTCTAATATGATGTTTGTTTCTATTAAAATTATTATTTGCATTTTCCACGAATTATTTCTTCTTTAGAAATTTAGAAATATTTAATTTTTAAATCAATTCTATTAAAAAAATATCAATCTTAATTATTTCATAAATTATAGCACAAAATGACACAATGAATTTGCAAATTCACATCTTTGGAAATAAATAAAAATATAGCTACAACAACATTGAACAATTACGAAAAATACATAATATATATAAAAAAAACTACCACTACAAGAAAAATAAAATTTAGTGAGAAAATATTAAGTAACATTGTTGAAATTGTCAGTTTTTGCATATATTTAGTGACAAAAATGTTAGTTTTGTCACAATAACAAAAGCGACAGGTACAATAGTGATAAAATATATTTTTAAATTCAGTAATGGCTATTTGTGACAAGTGTATAAACTTAAGTTATCATTGTTGACAATTAGTAACACCCTTTCAGGGACACACTACAAGAAAAATGAATTTTAGTGACAAAATATCAAATGACATTGTTGAAATTATCACTTTCTGCATATATTTAGTAACAAAAATATTAGTTGTCACAATAAAAATAGTGATAAGTGCAATAGTGACAAAATATATTTTTAAGTTATCACTAATGACGATTAGTGACAAATGTGTGGAACTTAAATTGTCACTATTGACAATTAGTGACACCCTTTCAGTGATAATCTAGAGACAATAAATATTGTCACTATAATTTAGTGATAACTTTTTAGTTCTCACTTTTGGGGTATCATTAAATGTCAATAGTGACAACTCTTTTACAACTCTCACCACTAGTGTATCTATAAATATCATTTTAGTGACAATATTTAAATTTTTGTCACTTTCTCTTTTACTATTTTGTCCCTAAAATTTAATTTTTTTGTAGTGACAACTTAGTAACAACAAATATTGTCACTATAATTTAGTGATTGTTTTCAGTTGTCATTTTTGGGACGTCATTAAATGTCAATGGTGACAATATTTTTACATTTCTTGTCAATAATGTGTTTATGTACATCATTTTAGTGACAATATTTAAATTTTTGTCACTTAGTCATTTAATATTTTGTTACTAAAATCTAAATTTTTTGTACAATATTATTTTGAACAATATATTACTATAAATTTGCAACACAAAGTATATAAATGTGTTTAATTTATGTAAAAAATATTAGTTTTAAAAAAGAAAAAATAAAGAAAGAATGAAAAAGAAAAAAAAAAAAAAGAGAAAAAAAAGGAGAAAAAATATAGACCACATGGTCCAGGAGTTAACTCCTGGACCTGGTCTATAGAAGAATCTTCCGTGGAAAACTTTAAGTCCACTAATTACTATTAGTGGTGGCCATGTCTATCTAAACAGTGAAATGTAATTTGTAAGAAAAGTCAAAGTTCAATTAGTTTTTGGTTACAATACCTAAGTTTAATTCTTTGACTGTGGTTATTTGTTTTAAAGTATTAAGTTTCAGATCTAGTAATGGTAAAGTAGGATCTTTTTTTTTTTTTTAATATAGACTCTCATCTAATAGTGACAATGACTATCTGGCTTCATGTGATTAACTTTTATTTCTTTTTCTTTATCTTAAAGTATGAATTCACCTAAATAGGTTGACAAATATAAACCCACTTAATTATGTGATAACATGGATGCGGATACACGAAACGAAACTCCCTTTTATACGGTGAAGTTTCATACTCCAAATAAGTGTTGCACAGGCTACATTTTTTTTAATATATAATTTGTTGCACAAGCTACATATATATATAGGTGATTTACGAAATTGAAATCATAAGTTATGAGAAGAATCAAACTATTCCAGCAATAATGGTGCGCTATTAGAATTTATTCTTGACATGAGATGAGAAATTATTGAAGAGAACAGAATCTGAAAATTAATTTGTCCAAATTTTTGTCTCCTTCAATTCGCCACTAAAATATTGTAAAATTTAAGAGTGATATATGGTCTGCACACAACAAACAATTAGGTAGGAAAGACGATGTATTTAAATTCGATTCAATATCTCACAAGATCAAATAAGTATAGCTAGATGTGAATGTTGAGATGTCGTCGAATGAAATAACTTACTTTTATGAATGAACGAATATACGATTTTTTCAATTTTAACATATAATTGAATTATATGTTTACATGAGAAATATATATTAAGAATGATCCTCTTACAAAACTATGGTTATTCTACATCTAAATCCACAAAAGGAGAACTTCTAGAAACCCAATACGCTTAATTAATTATCAACGTTAGATGATATTAGAAACTAAATAATTGTCTACTAGAGCTATTTACTTTTTTTTGGTTTTTAGTTTTTAGCGAACTTCAATCAGAAGAGTATAATTAATTATTCCAACCATCACATTCAATTCACATGGTGTGTGTTGGAAGGTAAAAAGTATATATATAATATATTAATATTGCTTAATTGGTACTTACTCTAGAATTTAGTTTGGACCAACATGAGTAGCAGTTTATGTGGTATTAATTATGGAGTAATAAACTAGCACATGCATGTCAGCCTCAAGGCACAAACTGGATGTACATATATTATATAATATATATATATAGTATAGTATTAAAAGACCAAATCAACATTACCAAAAATTCCACAAATTAAATAATCCTCCCTCTTCTATGGTGATAGATGTCCCAAACTTGATAATTTTTTTTTTCTTTTAAGGCAAAATATATTTTATTGAAACAAATGTCCAAACTTGATAAATGAGGAAACCACAAATGGAAAGAAATATTGATCATGAAATAGCTAAAGCTAGCATATATAATTATATATATATATATATATATATATATATATATATATATATATATATATATATATATATATGATACATATGATCAATATCTAAAGTCTTCTAGGCCACCCTAATTATAAATTAAATGACGCCAATATATATATCATCATTGTTATGCTTAAAATGCGACACATGGCATGATGGCCGGGCCCTTTTGCAGTGGACTGTGGAGTGCATGCTGAAAGCAATTTTCTTACATTTAATGTGCTTTTTAATTTTCATTGGAGTTTTATGAATTTAGTTTCTCTTATGTTGCTTTCGATTTGAAACATGAATTAAGATTTTTGAAGAAGGGTATATTCATCATTTCTTGCAATAAATAAAAAGCATAAGGCTTTTCCAAATTCTTAAAAGAATTAATTTTTTATTTAGTATTACAATATTCCAACTCCATATTCATTGTGTTTAATTAATTTCAGTAAAATTTTGATTTGCATCACTAAAAAAATATGATATCATGTAAGTTACTACAAGTTGTGAAAATACAATGTCCCGAGTTATACAAGGTTAATTTTAATTGGAAATCGGATCTATGGGTCCAACAGATGAGATGAGTGAAAACTTATATTGTGCAGATATGAAATTAATGACCTATGACAATTGGGTTTGGTTTTAAGCATCTTTGTTTCCACCCAAAAAGGGACGTGACATGTATAAAATCATGTACACAAACGGATTACAACAAAGCTACATGTTATGTTTGGCCATGCCATGCGTGATTTGATTTTATTATTTTTTTTAAGGAAAAAAATGCCATAATATATTCATTGGATGACACAAAAGAGACACTGGATGGTGTTTGCGCGCAGCTTCTTGATCATCACTCAACAATAATTCTATTTTGAGAAATCAATGTCAAGAATTATTGATACGTATATCTTCATTTAAAAATTTCTACCAACGGTGTTAGGTACAATGAAGGGATTAATCAATACAAATGTAGTGAACTTAAGTTCGAATTTCTGAGAGGAGAAATTTTCACTGAATGTGTCCGACACACTTCAAAATGAATTTAACTCTTGAAAAACTAAAAAAAAAATTAAAATCTTCTATAAAAACAGAGACATCACTATCCCACCCACTACATAGAGGAATACTTATGTAGGGGTTTCTCACTTTGGGGGAACCAAATTTGTTGTACAACTAGTGGCATCAAAATGGGCCATAAATCTGAGTTCAACCAAGGATTCAGATCTATATGTCTTACTTCACATAACTTAATGTCAAAGTTTAGTTAAATGACTTGAATCTAATTCAACTTAAATATTAGATCAATCGGTGATGATTATCCAAAATGTTATACGGATAACTTAATCACCTTATCAAACCCATGTGGTACATTTGTAGTTTCAATACCCCATCTTTATATGTGGACGAACTGAACGTGTGAATGAAATAAGCCCAACACATGAATATTAAAGCCCAAACTTGCGAATTGCGGCCCAACACACGAATAATAACAAATCAAGTAATTGTTAACTGGACGAATAATGACAACACATATCTTGCTATATGGACAATGTGTGTGGTTGAAGAATATTCTCATCATTCGAATAAGGAGGAGACCGGTAATCCATGTTAACTTGGAGCTCTAATACCATCATGTTGATTTTCTTCACATGAATTGGACTAAGTCCACTTAAATGACTTGGACACTCAACCCTAAAAAATTTGCTCAAAAGGTGAGGATCCAGAAACCTTGTAAGAAGGACTTAATCATATTATTTAAATCATGTGGTACATTTTTAATCTCAGTAAAGTATGCTAATATTAGAACTGATGATCAAATTTGAATATGTCTCAACGGGTTAAACTACTAAAAGTATGACTTGATACTTTGATCAAATCTTAATAAAGTATGCTAATATCGGGTCAACTTAATAAAGTTAGAAAAAAAACTCTGCGTTATTATTGTTTTATTAGCTCGTTACATCTAATTGAAAATAAAAAATTGACCAATGGGAGATTAATGTCAATTCTTTAAGTTAAAGTTTTAAGTTTACAGAGAGTTATTGCCAATAATTATGTTATTTTTTGAAGGTATTTCTTTTGGTATTTAATTAAGTATTTAAGTAACAAATTTGTTTAAAAGCATGTTTATTTGCAAAATTTGATGGGTGAAATTGTGTCATATCTTCCACCCACACCCCCGCCCCAACCAAAAAAGGAAAAGAAAACATAGAAGCGGCATATACTGATGCCTCACCAAATTTGGTCATTACTGCAATGATTGCCTTTTTCTATAATTTGAAACTTGGAAGTTGATCATAATAAGAGTACGTAATACTTAATAATCCGCCATTTGGCATCTTCACAAACAAGAGACAAGGCCCTTTAATTACGTTAGACTAGTTTTGCTTCTTTAAAAGGGCACTAGTAGAAACAAAATGGTTTATATATATTAAGAAACAGATAATTTATTTGAAAAATCAACATCAAGAATTATTGTAATTTCTAGTTAAATCTGTCTCCACAACCGACCAATAAATGACTAAAAATGGTTACTTTCACATCACAATTCCACCTTATCAAGATTTATTGACAACATTGCAAAAGACAATTATTTTTCTTATCCTGATACATTTGTTTATGCTGTTTATAACTAAAGTAGCATTACAAGACATCATGGTTTATAAGTACTGGTTTTAATGGTATGGATTGCAAATATATTCGCAAAAAATTATTGCCCTTGTTTTAAAAAAGTTGGTGGAAGTAATTAATTTATACAGTATATATTTTGTTTATTGGCACATCAATCTTGATCATCTCTCCATTCCATTTATTCTTCTATCGTTTGTCAAAGGTTTTGAAAACCAGATCAACTTAGGTCTGGTTCTAAAATCCATTTAATAATTGAGCAGCCTGGATCATATAAAATGGTGCGCCAACCAGCCGGTCAATCGACGGTTCGGTCCTTCATGTTCTCTCATTTACTGATATTTTCAACCTCTTCACTTTTATTTTAATGTGAAAAATATTTATAAATATAAGATTTTTAGGCCACTTAAAGGAGGCAACTTTTGTTATTTATTCATTGGGTAATTATCTTATATATAAATTCTCTGAATTTCAGTAGCTGAAAATTAGTAATGATAACATATTTCTCTTTAAGTTAAGGAGTTGCAAATTAGTAGTAGCATATGCAAAAAGGGATTTTCATGTTAAGTATTTAAAAGATTATATCTGTATAGAAAGTTATGGTCCATCTAAAATAAAATTTTAAGGGATGGGGAACGCATAAGATAACATTTATCTTGGTGGCATGTGTCTTTTTAAAATTTAAGATAAAATAATTTATTTTTTTAAAGACAAATTTACCCTTTTAAAATGAGTGAAATTCAACAACATCCCTTATATTTTACCTAACTAAAAAAATTGTTTATTATTTTTATAGCAAAAAAAATCCTGTATCTTTTTAGCAAAAAATATTTATTTCACGTCGAAATGACAATTTTACCCCATCAAAGTATTAAAAAACATCCCTTTAACTTAAAAGATTACCAATAGTCCCTGGGAACTTTAAATTTTGCAATAACCCCCCTATTTTTTTTGTTAAAAATTGACAAAAACTTCCATATGATTAATGAAGTCCACTTTAAGAAATTGAAAAAATATCTTATTCTCCCAAAGTTACATATTGTGGCACTTTACCATCCATATGTACAAAATAAGCACTTTATCGCCTCAAATAATTTTATTTAATTTTATGTACAAAATATTTACAACACTTCTTACAAGTCCAAATACTTCGCTCATGTAAAAGAACCAAAAATCCGAAGTGAAATAGAAAAATATTTTATGTGTAAAGAGAGGAAAAGATGCACATCATATTTTGACTAATTTACTAACCTTAAAATACAAACGTGAGTAACATATATGAGTTTTTCGGCGATCAAATTGGCATAAAATCATTTGAGGGGGGAAAGTGCAACGGATTTCATATGTACTTATTTTATATTTTTGGGTGGTAAAATTCAAAATATGTAGCTTTGGGAGGGGGTATAAAGTGCATTATCCCTTAAAAATGTTTCAAATGATCTTACACTGATAGTCTTAATTGTCAATTTCATCCGACCATTAGTTTCCGAATAGAAAAGGTCACGTGTCATACACGTGTCCGTTAAATCACTATTTTTACCTCTTCAAGGGTATTTGTAATTGAGCAAAAAACACCTAAAAATTGGGAGGGGTAATTGCAATTCTCCAATCCCTCACTCTTTACCTCCAGTACCACAACCTCAGCCCAACCTTCCATTGGGCTTGTTGAACTTTGAAGTTGCGGACCATTTTTCTGCCCAAAAGCTCATATTCATGGTCAGTAAAGCAAGCACTAAAAATTATTTTCGGTCCTTAGATTCGTACCATTTTGTGCAAATACCGACCACAAATCTCAGAGATAATATATTTTTCACCAAAGTCAGAGAACATCGTGTTAATGTACTAATAATTAAGTTGTTCACAAATTACAACAGAGAAATGAAAAGCTAAAGTTTTTTTTAGGGACACATGTATATTTTCCATAAAAATAGAGTGACATATGTATATTTTCCAGTAATATACATATGCCCCTCAACGTATAAAGTAGGCAAAATTTTGATATGAAAAATGCGATTCCCTCAATTTTTTTTTTTTTTGGAAAGAGATATGAAATTAATTAGAGATTAAGGAGATTTTTTTTAAACATATTAAGTAAAGGGTTAGTATGTAATTTAATATATGTTAATTATTTCTAAATGTCTGATGCCGCATCATCATTGAACATTTGATAAAAAATTGTAGTTTAAATTTGTTATTGATTTTTTTAGTAATTGAGATGGAATATCTCATATACACTTATCTTCCATAAAATCTTATTTTAAAAAAACCAAAGTTATTTTAGAAAATAAAAATCAAGAAGAGAGCCTTGTTTAACAGTCCAAAAGAAAGAAAAGGGAATAAAGGAACTATTTTTATGTCACGGTCTAATAGTAACATCAAAGTGGAAATATATTTTTCTTCTTTTTGATAATTCAAAGGTTCATTAGTTAGCATCAAAAGGGTAGCCGTGTTTGTACAAAGGGATCCTCCATCATATATAAAATACTGAACACCGGAGGTCCTTAAGATTAAGAGCTAATTTCAATTTATCCTCTAAAATTTTTAAAGGAGTATTTTATTTCCTTCGGTCAGAAAGTGTAGCTCAAAAAAATTGAGAATGAGCATGCAAAATATTTTTTTAACATAGAGGAGGGGTAAATCGTAACATTTATCATAACACAAGAGAATAAATTGACATATTTATTATAACACATAGGAATAAAGTTTCACATTTGACATAACACATACGTAAAGTATATCACATATAAGAGGAGTAGTTTTATGAATTCGTACTTCTTTAAAGTTTAATTATCAAAGAGACTGAAACATTTGTAAAGAACATGAGGTAAAATATTATTTTTCAAAATATAGTGAAGTAAATTGAACATTATGCACGTTACGGAGGAAAAAATTGCCATTAACTCTTAAGATGAATACAACTCATTTGGCCTAATTATGACTGCAAATTATAATTCTTACAACTTGAACTTTCATTTGGGTCGACTGCCCCCAATATCGTTTAACAGCGTCAGCCTGCTGGTCAGAAGAAGTGGGAATTGTAGGCTATAATTTTGTTGCTCTCAAAATAATTAGGTCTCTCTATGTTTTAAACACGAGAGCTCATATTCATTAGACTGCAAATAGGTTATGCATCCACATAAAGAATGAAAATTAGAACTTGGAATCAGAACAAGAATACCATACATTTAAGCTTCTGATTGAAAATATGATTTGAAGCTCCAACACATAATGCAAAGCTAAAGTTCCAAATAGTATGACTGTATTAAGTCAGAACTTCAAAGTATAGAACTAAATAAAGTAAATTCCAGCTCCAAGACTAGTTCAGCTGGCACTGAAGTAAAGCCAAAATTAGAATTCCCATATGTGAGTTCAACATCATAAAACAGCAGAATTTCAAATCAAGGAAGTTTCACCCTTCATTTACACAAACTTTTACGCCATAATGTGAAATAGTTTTGATCTTGAACTGAATCCCATTCATTGTATTAGGACCAAATCAAGGGTATATAGAATTTCAAGAACTGTCGACAAGGTTTGGTGAAAGGTTGTGATATTGTCAAAGAGATACAAATGGGAGACCATTAGTTAACCAAGTACTCAATGCATAGAGGTAATACTCCCATAGGAAAAAGAATCATGGGATGACCTACACAGATCAAAGTGGAACACATAAAACCGACAAGACAGTAAATGTACCATCTGGTAGTTGGTATAACAAAGCATTTGACTGACCCGTATTAAATGGAACATGTATCAATAGAGAGGGCAAGAAAGCATAAGGCACCCATTAATTCCTGGTATTTACTACCTCTTGAACATTATTCTCCTACTCGTTCAATCATCATTTGTCTACTCAATGGTACGAGGTTTCACACCATGTACTTTGTTTGAAGGATAAATGAAGAGGATCTTAACTTTAATCGTGTACCTTCATGCTCATGCACCCTACCGGGATTGTTCTATTTCGTCAAAGTTATCTGATGTGCACCAAGTGAGGATCCTGTCATCTTATGAATCTCTCCAAATCTTTCCTAACTAGTCCGGCTAGAATGTAAATGATGATGGTGCATAGCTAGGAGACCTCGTTTGACATTCAACATTTAAGATTTCACGATGAGTATATTCACTATTCAGTTATCAAAGCAAGATGAAACTATAAGTCTATTTGTCATAAAGTGTGTTCTCACAAAGCATATAGTTTAATATCGTAGAAGAGAGCATTCGAATCTTGCAGGAGAAAAGAAACTTGCATACTTCTGCCAATAAACTGATTGTAATGTTTATACAACAAGAAACTATTTTCATTTCAAACAATCATACTCTTCGGAAAAAATACTATACCATTTTATCAACTTATAAGTACACGAGTTCCAACATCACCTCTAACTAATAAGATTTAAAACATATAAGGTAATACCATAGCCATACAAAAATAAATTCCTCAGCAACGATGAACAATCAAGCAGCATATCAATAGGTTACCTTCAGTGTTCAGTCATTACGTCTACGCTTCCTAAAATGTCTGAGGATAAAGCTGTCGGCATATAGAGGATAGTTTTTTCTTATCAAACCTTTTATGCATTTCCAATACGAGAAATCGACCAATTCTCCATCCTTACGAACTATGAATAAACATCTTGAGCTTTCAAAATTAGGATGGTACCCAACCTGCCAGACAGAAAACCCTTTTAGTCAAATAGGCCATCTTTGTAACTTTTCAGCAGACTTGCCTACAAGCAAGCGTGAACTAATACAGAAGTCACATTTAATTTCCCATTTTTCTCCCTTTTTTGCTGAGAATACTTTCCAGCATGAAAATCTTGAAAATAAAATAAATTTGAAATGAAAGTGAACTATTAGTTCATATAAGCTAATGTGACCGAAATGGATGCACGGCTCTTTTTCAGTAAATTCCTCAAAAACTTCTTTATCATAATTAGAAAGACAAAAAAATGCTTTGTATCAAGGAAATAAGATGCAAGGAAAAGAAGATAAGTTCTAGGGCTCCAATTATTTTTGCTGTCTCCACGCATTGCCTCCTAGTATGTTTGTAATACCATGCTTCGCTAATACATATGTTTGGGTAAGCTTCATTAGATTACATGATCATATATTTGTTTGGAGGTTTATTTCTGAAGATATTTCTATTCCTTTAAAGTAAACTGAATTATTATTTCAAATCAGCTAATTTCCATGATGAATCTACCAAGATAGGACAAGCACACCCAATAAATGTTTTAAGGTATAAATCTTTGCATACATTATTTGACATATAATTTGTTTTTCACTGATTTGTTTTAGAATATTAAATTTGATTTTCAAGTTGCTGGTTCCTTTTTTTTTTTTTTTTTTTTTTTTTTTTTTATGGTAGCTTATCACTATATACTGGCCAACTGTACTGGTTCATCTACTGTGGAGAGGCAGAGAAGAACTGACCTCATGACTTTAAGAGCACACTTTTATATACCAATTATTTTACCTCTACTCATAAATAACAGAATACAATTCTAGTTTAAAATGAATTCTGCTCAAGGCAGATGATCATTTCCATTCACGAACAACAAAAGCGTAGGGAAGTATATAACTACTTGTTTAATTACAACTCGTAAATCATAAAATAAGAACCCATAAAAGTGCTTAAGAATTGTCATGTATACTCACTAACGCACACACACACAAATAGAGTAAGAGGAAGAGGAGATACCGTGATGTAATCAACTCCACTTCCTATCTTCTTTTCACACTCTGGATGATATGGAAGCAACCTCTCTAAAATTGTTTTCTCATGTTCAGCACTCAACCTATCACCACTTTCATACCTGCATGGAGAATTGGTAATATCTTTCTAGTTAAACAACCATCCTTAACCTTGAAGCTAATATCCATGCTTTTAATTATGCAAGAGGAGGCCACTGTGAATTACTGTAGCTTCAAAGTTTCACACCATTTATTTCCAACACACACACACACACACCCCCAATAAACCAGAAATCAAGCTCAACCCATTGAAAAGACCAAAAGGAGCTTATATAATCATCAATATCTTGAACATCTCAATCACACAATGTGAACCACCAAAGAATGACATAAAATGTGATTAGCTTAAAAATGACAACAAAAATGAAAAATCCTAGTAACTTAATTAAACATAAAAATTGAAGTAAGAATGAATTAAAGAAGGAACTTACTTTCCAGAATGAAGAATCATTCTAACGAAACCAACAAGGGGCACAGTATCCTCCAAAATCTGGTCTTCCCAATCCACCCACGTGTCACCATCTCCACCCTTGTCCTCACTTTCATCATCCGCATCCGAATATTCCTTCAAAGCCGGTTCAGCATCATCAGGCGACGAAATTACAGGCTTCTTCAACAAATCAGCCCCACTATACGACGCCGTTTCCTGGCTCGAAGCCCCGCCTCCGTCCGACCTGGTTTTAACTGCGCACGACCGGGATTTTGACAATGGAAAAGATATTGAAAATGGTGACAGGATTAGGTTTTGTGAGATAGGTTTTCTATGGAAAGAACAAATAGTAGCTGAATTTGAACAAGCAATTGAAGATATCATAATTGTAATTAAACCTAATAATACTACTATAGTAATAGAAATTATAGTTGAGTTTCACCAAAAACAATCATTTTCACCAAAAACAATATTCACTACTCTTCAGTACCGTCAGGTTGTCCTGCAATTGAAGTGGAGTAGAAGATAAAATAGGATAATTTGTTTGGCGGGCTGAGTGTTGGATAATAACTTGATGGATCTGGATAAAACCGACCCGATATTTATAGTTCATTTGTGGGTCGAATAGAGTAGGGAGCAAATTAAAGGAAATAGGCCCATTAAGTTCTGAGACTAAGTTAGCAGACTTGCAGGATAAACTTGAATGTATATTGGGCCATTTAAATACAGTAAGGGCTTTGGTAGGGCGTATGAGATTAATGTGGATTAGATTGGAGTCAGATTGAAGGTTATATTAAAACTACGTTTGGTAGATTTGATTGAGTCATATTACATTAAAGTAATTTACCATAATATTTTTTTAGAGTTATGAGTTTAGACATATATTAATATATTTTCACTACTTAATTAAACATATTATGTTAGTTAAGATATATCAATTCATCGAAGTCATTTGTTTGATATGTATAAGAGTATGAGTTGATCAATGTCTTAGTTTGAATGCCTTCATGTTAATGATAACTTGATATATATTTTAATTTGTGATTTATTTACGTAGAATGTGTTTTCATTTTAAAGATTTGAGAATAATTTATGATATTTAATGATATGTTAAAAATAAAATATGTAAATTTGAGGTTATAAATGACATTTTATCTAATTCATATTCACCCGGATTAACTAATCCACCCATGTCTGGGGTGGATTATAATATAGTCTTAATTAATACTGGGTCGTAAGGATTTAATCTATTTGACCTGGTATTAGAGCAATGCCACCAAACGTTGTATTAGTCCATATTAACTCATATAATATGACATATTACCCCCTATTAGGTCCTACCAAACGGCCCCTAAGTATATATATTCTTTTTTTTTTTGTTAATTATCATTAGTTTGTTTGGTAGAATGGTTGTCAGGAAAGTGAGGGAAAATTGTAGGAAAAGGAAAAGGAAAATGATAAGAAAGTCATTTTCCTCTACATGTTTGGTTATGAGGAAAACTATTTTATTGCCATTGTTTGGTTGTTAAGAAATTTTATGAATAATCACGTTTTCATTAGATTAACTTTATTATAAATTAATTTGACGCTATTGTATATTTTTAGTCACCGAATTTATATCAATCTTCAAAGTTAAAAGGGGATTATTATCAATTTTTAAAGTTAACATGGAGTTATTGATGAAAAAAATTTAGGTAAAAAGGGTGTTTTTGCGTCATTTTGTGGGGTATAATTGTTATATGACTTGAGAGGGTATTATTTTGCTAATTGCAAATATGCACAAAGGAGCTTTCGGTAAGAAAAATCACAAATGAGGGATTTTAATAGTTAGACAAAGTACAAGGGGTGCTTTGTAATAAACTGTAAAAAATTTCGAAGATTTTCCCAGAATTTTCCCATCAAATTGGAGGGGATTTTTTTCTTCACAAAATTTTTCTGTATGAAAATTGAAGGAAATAATAACTTCATTTCCTACTATCTGAACAATAAATGGGAGAAAAGAAACTGACTTTCTCTCACTTTCTCGACAACCAAAAAGTGGGTAAATATTGGATACCATTAAGTGGTGAGGGAAAAGTAAAAATATGCAAATTTTGATAACATGGACTGAAATGAAATGATTAATGGGTTAGAATATTAATTTAGCACCCCGTCATCTATTGCGCATCATCAATATGTATTGTGGACAAGGAATTATGAATACTAAGAAATTCCCGTAAAAGATGGCATCAATAAATCCAAAAAGTTGGTGGTGTTGCGTAATTTTCTTCACCGTGCCTTGTTTTAACATACTCCTACAAAACATTTTCTCATAGCGGGTAACCAAACTATGTTTTCACATTTGAATACAGGTGGTATAAAGAATAGAATCATTATAAAAAAAAGCAAAATTCCTTAACTACTAGGTCAATCTTAAAGTTTACTTGCCATCTACTTATGAGAAAAATTGTTTATGTTATTCTAGTTAACAAAAATCCATTGTGCTTATCATTTAATAATAAAAAAACACATTCATGATATTAGACATGAACCATACAAGAAAGATCTAAATTAATCTAAGCATAATTGATATTTTACCTATATAGGTTTTTTAAGCTTCCATTACTCCTCACAAAATTGGATACTTACATTGATAAGATATGATTAAGGTATAGGGTGTCCATTTATAGGCAAGAGGGTCGTAGAATGAATTATTCGAAGTTTAAGTTAGTTTTGAATACAAGATAGTGAACAAGAAATGTAAAGAATATTCAATAATTGTCATACGATACCCTTCTTTTTTTCCTATTTTTTTATGTAATTTTGTACTTGTGACGATTATTTCCTTTTTTTTAAAAAAGTTTGGCTCTCTTCACTTTTTTTTTTCTTTCTATATTGTTGTATTCGAGCTAATTTCTCGCATTAGATAATAAAACTAATTTGGTTCCAAGATTCATACATTAAACTAAATAATAAAAAATATAATCAACCAGTAACCCAATTCCGTGGAATTAGTTGTAACGTAATAAATTTGAGACCTTTTGGACTTAACATCAGTTTCGTTCCGATTTAATAATGGATTCAAATTTTTGCATTTGTTAACAAGGAAATTTTTGCTGACTAAAATAACTTCAAATGTACAGTTACTCCAAATATAGAAGAGTAAACCCTGCAATTTATCTATATATGTTTTGATCTGTTTCCAAGGTTGCCTGAACAATAAAAATCTGATCGAAGATCACTTAATGGCCAACACCATTTTGTGTGTTTTGTTTTTTTAAATGGAGTAATAAACTTAATGGCCAACACCATTGTGTAAATTTACATCATACTTTGTAATTTAATTAAGCTATATATAGTGATCATATCAATAATTCTATCAATAATTAACAGGAAATGAAGGAGGCCTTTTGCACTAGTATGTTATTTCATGTGAAGTATTTGGAAAATGTTTCTTTTCCTTTTTAAACATAAATTATTATTTTCCCCAAAATTTTGAGTCTTAATTTGTCTTTGGACCTTCAGATTATGGCTTTGTGCTATGGCCCCCCCTCCTACAATACATAACTTTTTATCACAAATATAAAACATTCAGTCAACAGTTGATCGTTTTATTGAAACATTAATTGAAAAATCAAGAGAGATCTATACTTGGATTATAAGTTCAAGTCAAGTAATGAAATTTGACTGCACCTAAAGCTGTTACAGTCTTACAGTCCTCGCCGACACAATACCAAAAAAAATAAAAAATAAAATCTCATTTTATTCTTCACTCCCACATCGTACACAAAATATCTAACACAGTCTTCCACTTTTCAACTACAATTTCGCAAAACATTTTCTTTACTCCCACTCCAATTCCCTGTAAACAACTATTTCTATAAAAAAATCAAATTAATAATAATTCCCTGTAATTTGTAAAACCACGACTACTACTTATTTAACAAGTACATAATTTAATTAAAATTTTAAAAACTAAATCATATAAATCCATCAAATTCCAGCTAAGAATCTGCTTGCACTGTATTGCCAGTTCATACCCCCAAGCATAAATATATACTAATAACAACACATTCTGATCGATCCATTATCGAAACTCCAAACTACACAAAAATCAAGAAACACTCTGTTTTTTCCTTTTCTTTTTCTGTTTCAGGTACTTTTTACTTCTCCCTTTACCTCGTAATCCCCACTGCAAATTTAACTGTCATAAGTCTCCAATTATATTTTAACAGAACTTTCAATTATTGACCAATTCATTTCTTCCTTGTCTTTTCTCTACTTATTACTTAAGAAAACAGAGGTTTGTAATAAAAACTAATCTCTGTTTCGATAACAGTACTTAATGGAGGGGGGCGGTGACGGAAGCCCGGTGAAAATGGAGGGTATGCGAATGAAGCTTCAAGCTGATCGGGCCTTCAATTTAGACCCCGATGTTTCGATTTCTTCACCGGTGACTAGACAGAAAGCCGCTGCTGCAAAACAGATTATTGAGAACCATTACAAGAATTACTTGCAAGGGTTGCAAGATCGCATGGAAAGGTGAGTTCTTTATTAGGAATTTGACTATTTGGTGAATCTATATTGCTTGATTTTGACTTAATTTTGAAAAGGGATTTCATGAATGTTATTAAATTAGGTTATAATGCTAAGATTCTTACAGATTCGGCCTTTTTTGTTGCTAATTAACGTTTCTTAAAGTTTTATTTGCTTGGGTTTCAATTTCCTGCAATAGGGAGGTTAGAAATGTAAACTAACTAGGTGACTGCTGATGTTAAGAATTTTTGTATTGTTAGAATTGGGATACTATGTGTAATGTGTGTTTGTTAGCTAAATGGTGCTTGGTCAAGTGGAATAGACTATCTCTAACATATGGCGTACCCGAGTTCGAATTCCCTCTAGGAGAGGTGTTTGACAATGTCTCAAACGGGATAAAGCTAGCTCTAGGATGTGGATACACTTGAGAAACTAAAACAAAAGGGTTGTGTTAAATTTTTCATTTTTATTTTTTGACTCTTGATCATGATTTTTTTTTAGGAGGAGGGCGTTACAGAGAAGGGCGCAAGAGGAGAAAGTATCTAGTGAGGAGGAAGAGAAACTGTTGAGGAATTTGGAGAAAAGGGAAACTGAGTATATGAGATTGCAAAGACATAAAGTTGGGATTGATGACTTTGAGCTATTGACTATTATTGGTAAGGGAGCATTTGGCGAGGTATGTTGCAATTTCTCAATGTAGTTGTGATCATTTATTTTATTTGGAAAGTAGATTTGTTAGTTCTAAGGAATTATGTGTTCTTTGAGTTGAAACTCAATTGGAGTCACCTTATTGTTAAATGGTAATAATAAGATGGAAAACTTGTGTACCTGAATATTTGTACAATTTAGTAATCCGAATATCTATTCTGTATGATGAGGAATGAGAAGAACCGGTTTTATCAATGGTAGAATGCACTAGATCTGTTGTGTGGGATGACCAGAAGTGATTAATCATCGACTTATTATGCACAAGTCAACTTCACCTTAACTCCTATTCTTTTGGCATCTATAGTAAGTATTTGTCCTAATAAACATAATTGATCTTTATTAATTTAGTGGTCATACGATACTGGACTTCATCTTATCCAATTTAGAAGTACAATACAAATAGATTCTTTATGCATAGAAGTAGAGAAATTTCAATTATCAAATTTTATTGCCTTATTTTCCAATAACAACTCTTGAATAGTTCTTTCGTTTCTAGAATACTCTTGTAAAGTTCTTATTGTATACATCTCTAATGAGAATTTTGGAATGGTGCAGGTCAGACTATGTCGTGCTAAAAATACGGGAGAAGTATATGCCATGAAGAAACTAAAGAAGTCGGAGATGCTTAGCCGCGGACAGGTGAGAAACCATATTTAGAAAGAGAATTGTATACATAATACTATCACATTTAAATTTATTTAATTTCTATAAATGACTATTCCTCATAGGTTGAGCATGTCCGATCTGAGAGGAATTTGCTTGTGGAGGTTGATAGTCGGTGCATAGTGAAACTCTTCTATTCTTTCCAAGATTCCGATTTCTTATACCTTATAATGGAATATTTACCTGGCGGTGATATTATGACCTTATTGATGCGAGAAGATATACTTTCTGAAGACGTTGCCCGATTTTACATTGCAGAAAGCATTCTCGCTATTCATTCAATCCACCAGCATAATTACGTACATAGGTATATGTAATAATTTGACTTGCGTACATAGCTAGGGTATATTTATACTACTTTTGTATTTATTAAACTGGGATTTACTTAATTTTTGTAGGGATATAAAACCAGACAACCTTATATTGGACAAAAACGGTCATCTAAAGCTTTCTGATTTTGGCTTGTGTAAGCCATTAGAAAAATATTCATCAATGTTGTTGGAAGATGACGATTTAACCAATCAGGATTCAAGAATCGAGGGAGAAGTTGAACTGGTAACTGCTCCTTGGTTAATGGCAAAGGAGCAGTTACAGCAGTGGAAAAAAAATCGCCGAGCCCTGGTATATACTTTCTTGTTCATATTTGGATTTATAGTTTGGTTGTAATTTTTTTTTTTTTGGGAATTTTATTTGTTACACACTTACACACTTTCTACTGTAGGCATATTCTACTGTCGGAACTCTCGATTATATGGCACCTGAAGTTTTGTTAAAGAAAGGATATGGAATGGAGTGTGACTGGTGGTCTTTGGGGGCAATATTGTACGAGATGCTCGTAGGATATCCTCCCTTTTGTTCTGATGATCCTAGAATGACATGCCGCAAGGTATTCAAATTTACTTTAACCGTGTAGTGATTGTTTATGCATTCAACTAATATTTTTCGATTTGTTTTCCTATTTGTATCAGATAATAAATTGGAAAACATGCTTAAAGTTCCCCGACGAACCTAGAATCTCAGATGAGGCTAAGGATCTGATTTGTCACTTGTTATGTGATGTTGACAAAAGATTGGGGACTAGAGGTGTAGAAGAAATAAAGGTACTAACAGTCCTTTGGCATAATTGAATTTAACTGTGTGAATTAAAATCCGGCCTATTCTTAATCATTTTTAATAATATGATGTTGTTTTCGATTCAAGGCACACCCTTGGCTTAGGGGCGTAAAATGGGATATCCTTTACGAAATGGAAGCTGCCTACAAACCTACTGTAAATGGAGATTTAGACACACAGAATTTTGAAAAATTTGAGGAAGTGAGTTCACCTATAAATCTTTGTTACATTTGTAACTTACATTTTGAATAATCTTCATACAAATTACTTAAATGTTTCGACTTTGTCAGATTAATGTTTGTACCTCTAATTCTGCTCTTTGTTAGGGAGCGAATCCACCATCCAATACACCAAGAGTAGGACCTTGGAGAAAGGTAATTAGCATTCTTAGATTCTTTTACTTTTCTTTTAATTTGATGAAATTGTTATACGAGTCATTAAAAAAAATGTCTTACTATGATGAGCAGATGTTAACATCAAAAGATGCCAATTTTATTGGATATACTTACAAGAAATCAGATCTCCTGAAATCAACTGGAAATACAGGTAATCATCTAGTATAACTAGTACTCGGAAAGGTCTATATGCATTCCACGTAAGAAAAGGACTCTATACGATGTTGTACTGAGACTAACATCATTCGAATTTGTTTAACCTATAAAGACTGTTTGAAGAAGCAATACTAAGATTTTTATCTCAATCCTGTTTGTTATATGGTCATTTTAACGAAAACCAAAAGCTTTAAATTTTCCGTTAAGCAATTGAATCGAGAACGTAAATGCTTACCCATCATACTTTAATGTATTTAAAATTTCTTAATATATAAAATAACCGGAATGTTTATAGATCTCCGTTTGGCTTTTGGTGATTGTGCAGGGATAGATATGAGTTCCAATGGATCTTCAAGACCTCCATCTTTAGTGTCATTATTTGGTATGTTTGCATTTTCATATTCTTTTTTGTTTGGCTTATTGTTGCTATTTGAGATAGGAACTAAGCTTCGCCGTATGTTCTCATATTCTTTTCCTTTTTTATGATATCCCACAAGCAATCATCTAATGTATGGGTATATGTCTTTGTTTTACTTTACAAATTGCAGGTCAAATAGGCATACAAGATTCGGTAATACCAGAAGATGAACCCAAGGCACATATTTGACATTCCTTTAAACTAATTTTGATTCTTCATTGAGGATTGATGTTTTAGTTTCTGTATAGAAATATGATTGGATTAGTGTTCAGTACTTTGATACAATTTTGGCCATTTTCTTTCTTATATTTTTGTTCTGTCATGGAGTTATGTAAACGTGAGTGGTCATGTAGAGCTATAAGTGTGTTAAGTTCATGGATTTTTATTCATTTTGTTAAGGGATTTATATAGTATTTGCCAAGAAAGAAGAATACAACAATTCTTTCCAATATTTATTTTAAACATTTGTCTAAATTTTTATGCATTTGTTGCATCTTAATATTTTGCAAATTTAATCACCAAAAAAAAAAAACGTTTTGCAAATTGGAGTCTCCTGTATTTCACTTGTACTCTCAGCATGCAGTAAACACCTTAACTACTTTTTGAGCTCTGAGGATCAGCCTAATTTGGTGTCTAAATTCAAAAAAGATAGTTGAAGTAAGCTCACGAATGCTGTGGTGCAGCTCACAACAAATAGAAACTAAATTAGTATTTCCTAAATTTAAAAATATCTACACTGTATAACCGAAAATAATTAAGCTGAATATTTTTATTATTAGAAATTAATAAGTTAATAGCAATTTATCTTTCTACGTAACATGTAGCCATGTAGGCTTCATATGGGTCGGTTTTGGCCTTTTGTTTATTTTTACAATCCATGAGTGTAACTTAGGTCATCTTCAGCCGAAGGGGTGATGGCAATAGCTCCTCCCCATCCCCGTCGGCTGGAGACGGATCTCCCCTCGGAGGGCACAGGAGCCTCCAAGGTAGTTGCCTGCTTGTTGGCAGACAACTCTTGGACGAGCGCACGCGCGCATCTATGTCACTTTTTTTTAGTGACCATCAAATAGTATAAAGCATGAACTCTTTTTTTATGTGTGTAAAAAAATTAATTGATCATTTTTTTTAATATATATATATATATATATATATTTAATTTAAGTTGCAATAATTTCTTATGCGTGTTACAAAATTAATTAAGTTTATATATGTCTTAGTTTAAAAAAAAAATATATTAATTGAACATAAATCAATATGGCTTAAATTAATATAGTAATCTAACATAAATCAATATGAGTTAAAATTAATATATAGTAATCGAATATAAATTAATTAATATAGTATTAATATTTCAAAAAAATATAGTAATCGGACATAAATCAATATGACTTAAATTGATATAGTAATCGAACATTGATTAATAAATTTTTTGTCATTTTTTTAAATTTATATATGTCTTTATTTAAAAAAATATATTATGAATATAAAAAATATGACTTAATTATATTTATTTTTATTGTTAAGTGAGAGTGGGGAAAGTTTGAAATTGAATTAAATGTTTTGAATTATGGGTTCGATTGAAGATGACAGACTATAAAAGACAGACAAGCTTGAGGGGCTATTGTCTTATTCGACAGAAGATGACTATTTCTTTCTTATTAAAAGAAAATTTAGCTAGGTTCTGAATTGAGTTTCACTTAACCCTTGTAACAAGACCAAGTGACCAACACAAACTCATAAGGAGTGTTTCTTGATTACTTCCTTATTAAAAGATAATTTAGCTAAAAATCTTTATTTGATATTACTCTTTAAGCTAAAAATCTTTATTTTATATTAAAAAGGAGGTATATTGTCTTGCTTAACATTTTCAATTTTTTTTTTCAGACTAATCGCTAAAGGTGTAATTGAGTCGAGTAATGTCAAACGATACACTGTTCAAGCTTGGTTTAAATTTATCGAACTTGAAATTTTGTATTTGAACTTGGTTTTATTGACAAACGAGTTTTTTTTCAAACGAGCTTGAACCAAGTATTGAGTATCTTGATATTTTTACATGTATACTATCAATTGTTAATTTATTAATGTGGCAAACCGCATTTAAACAAACTCGAATCGAATATCGAGTAACTTAATTTTCAAGTATAACTATCGCCCATTTTTCAATTTCACCGGGATAATTTGCATATATAGTATTTAAATTTAAGGGAAAAAAAAGGTATACGTCATTGAAATTTCTATATTTTAACTTTACATGAGTTTTTATAAATTGATTCCTCCTTGTAGTAAACTTCTATTTACTCTCCAATCTGGCAATCTCCATAGGTTCATTAATCCTCCAATCTAACCTTATTTTTGAGAAATTTCCATCTCGAATTCCATGAGACTAATTGCTTAGATTAGGGTTCCCAATTGCATCTTCCCAAAAATGCCTCCTCCATTTAATCCTGCGACGAAGGCGTTGGCGCGTTTGATTTCCCGCCGGCGGATATTAAATTCATGTAATTATAATCAGATTCGGTGTTTGGGTAGCATTGCGGGGATTAATAAATTATCTTCATCGGATAAACTATTTGAAGGTGGTTATAGGAATTATGGAAATTTGGGGGAAAATCGCGGAACTTCTTTAATTCAAAAAAGGGCTTTTTTGGGATGTGGTGATGGCGAAGAGGGGAATGTGCTATCGAAAGTATATCAAGAAAATCGTGTTTTAGGGTAAAAGTTTATTGCTTTTTGTCGTACTGCTTATTTAATTTAATTATTGCTCAAGTTCCAGTCTTGTTAGGTTAATTTGAAGAAATTTCATTATTTGGTTTGGCAATTTGAGTCGATAAAGACACAATTCTTTACATGTTAATTTCAATAAATCCATCTTTAATCAGTTTAAAGAGGAATCTTTTTCTATATTGATTAATTTTTTGATTATCAGATATTCACCTGAACAGTTGTTCAATGTGGTTGCTGCTGTTGACATGTATGAAGATTTTCTTCCCTGGTGTCAGCGGTCAGAGATAATTCGCCGCAATCCTGATGGAACTTTTGAAGCTGAGCTAGAAATTGGCTTTAAATTTCTTGTGGAAAGTTATATATCTCATGTGGAGTTAAACAAGCCTAAATTCGTTAAGGTGAAGATTCCATTTGATTTTATGCTGCTCTATTTAGCTAGTTATGTTTTCCTTTTCCAAGCCTGATCCTTTGTTGTTGCATGTTTTTGTTCTTGGTATATTATTATTCTTATAAATTGAATGTCAATGTTTATCTAATTTCGTCTGTAACTGATGATTCATTGTCCCTTTAAGGAATGCTAGTAATTCATATCAACACAGCATTTCACATTAAGCTTGAGATTATGAGCATTACTTCTCCAGAAAGATTTCTATAAAGAGTTAAGATTGTTGGACTAGGTTGTGGTATTGCATTAACTGGCCGCTAGTCTGAGTTTAGCTTGAAGACTATGAAAGATAGTGTGAAATAATGGCATTGTAGCAAAGAGCATCAAGCTGCAGAATTTTAAATTCAATTACATATTAGCCAAGGAACAGAATGTATAATTTGTGGAAGAAGTTATAACGTGGTCAGATTTGGATCTCTCTCTCTCTCTCACACACACATTTTTGGTTGGTAGGCAGTGGTGTTGTAGGTCAATCAGTTTAGGATAACATTGTGATCGTGTATGTTTAAAATAGTTTACAGAAACTTCGAGTTCCCTCAAAATCCATACTGAAATTGTATTATTTCTGGGTTTGAATTGCGAGAGGACTTCAACATGTGTCTAGATTTTAGCAGACCATATCAGCTTGAGATTGCGTAAAGGTATTTTAGCCTAAATTTGAAGAAGGGAGTTCATTTCTGGTAGCTGCAATGGTTTAGAGAGTGATGCAAAGTGCAACTTTTATGTATTCTATATACACTCATATATTCATTATTCACATAGACATGGTACGCTGCAATGATATTATTGTGAGTTGTGAATATGTTGGTAATTAAATGCCATTTATCTGATTATTTGAGTAATAAATGGCAAATCTATCTTTTATGATATCAAGGATAGAAACAGTCGAAGGGTTAACTCGTGAATTCTAGAGGTCTGATAAATTTGATATAAACTCGTACAAGTGTTCATCTAGCTGTCTTCCTAACATTGAGATGATTTATATTTACAGTTGATTAAGGAGATTGCTATTTTATGAAAAAACATTTTGGTCTGATCATACTTGGGAATGGATTTTTTATACTTATAACCATCTTCTTTAGTATGAGAAGATTGTGACATGTGAGAAATAATCATATTTTGCCTCTACAATATGTCAATATTAATGCCTTAGCATGAGTTTGCTTGATCAGTCTCTTTTTTGTATTTAAACTTTTTCTTCACTTCGATAACTGGATCTGCTGGATTAAGGGCAACCCTTAGACCTGACAAGAGGTTCCCACTGCCCTCACCTTATCATCTTATATGCGAGGAATTGTTTGGGTATCTCTTGATCATTGAAGGCTGATGGTCAAGGATAAGTTTTCAGTCACTCATATGACAATGGGAACCGGTTGGCCCGATTGATTGTAGTTTTGGAATTTTCTGTGGTATGTTTATTTTTGGTGCTACTGAAGGTGGACCTCAAGTCTAGACAGTGTATGTATGAGTTCTAATCATATTTAGTTGTAAAGTGGTTAGATGGATTATATAAGTAGTGATATTTAATTGGATTGTCGTTGGTTTAGATTGTCTTTTACCATTGCTTTTGTTGACTTTTGTCTATTTCATTTTTTTTTTCAGACAACTTCATCCCAGAGTAACTTATTCGATCATTTGATCAATGTCTGGGAATTTAATCCTGGACCTGTTCCAGGAACCTGCAGCCTTTATTTCTTGATAGACTTCAAGTTCAAATCTCCATTATATCGACAGGTGAGTTTCTGGAACTTGTATGGCACTAAATGATATTGATTGGTATGAATACACACGGTCAGTGGGTATAAAGTATGAGTATTTTGTCACTTTTTATGGCAATAATTTTAACTGTTGTGTACCATTTCTTGGGGTTCTTGTGCATGACAGATGGCAAATATGTTCTTCAAGGAGGTGGTCTCTCGACTAGTTGGTTCGTTCAACGACAGATGTAGACTGATATATGGACCCGGGGTACCAGTTCTTGAAAATACTTATGATAGAACATCTTAGGAAGTTTGTAATGAGCATGTCTACTTCCAGTGCCGTTTAGCTAGCTCAGAAACCAATCTAAATAGAAACGGATGCCTTCTTTTTCTGGGTAGTTTTGCTTCAACTCATTTCATGTTGCCTACGAGTTGTCCGTCTCATTTGCTATTTCAATGTCGGAAAAGGTTCTAACTTGGCTGAGCTACAACACTTCTTGCTTCTTTTTATAAACACTTGTTTCATTTGGATTTAGCTGAAATTTCTACTCTTGCTGAAATTATGCCCATACTAATCAATATAGTAAAGTTCGTTTCTTGTTTTCTGGTTTCTTTTTTCGTTTGTCTGGAAGACCAGTGTAAGTAGGGCAGTCAATGGGTCGTCTTCGGGTTGGATTATAACATGTTTTGTTAATGCATTTTCTACAAATGAGATAATGATTGAAACATTAAGCTCACGTCTTGTTAAATATATGGTAAAATATTGTTAATGTTATTGTAGAAATGACAACATCATATATATATATATATACACACAAATATTTATTTATTGGGAAAATTGTTTTTTGTTTTTTACCATAGAATATGTTAATTTGCATTTTTGGTACCATTCAATACGAAAATGCACATTTGGTATCATAGGATAGGTTTTCATTGCAATTTTTGTACTAAATCCAAATTTTCTACAAATTTAATAGAAATTTACTCCATATAAAATGCCTAATGTTTAATTTATTTTGGAAAAAAAAATCAATATTTCTCCTGTAAAATTTTTAATGAAGCAATTTATCCCCTTTCAGCCGAAAAGTGTAACTCACTTGCCGAAATTGAGAGTAGGCATGTAAACTATTTTATAACATAGGGGGATAAATTGTCACACTTATCTTAACACAGGGGGTAAAATGTCACATTATCATAACAAAAGTAGATACAGTGTCACTTATAAAAATATCAGGGAGGCGATGTGAAACTTTTACAAAATTTCAGGGGATAAAATGCTCTTTTTAAAAACCTTGAGGGGGTAAATTTAATATTATGCAATTTATGGGGTTGAATTATCATTAACTTTGGAAAAAAATTAGATTTAGTACCAAAGTTGCAATGAAATCCTATCCTATGATACCAAATTTTTATTTTTGTATCCAATGATACTTAAATTACAAGTAGGTATATTCTACTGTTAAAAAAAACAATTTTTCCTATATTTATTTGTTATTGGATTCAGACCCTTAACATATCGACCTAGATTCATACTAATTATATACTATATATTTTGGACTACAAATTTTTATGACCAACCAGGTCATCTCTGTTGAATCTTTGTTTTAAGTGATAAAGTTAATGAATTGAGTTGGACTTGGACCCGTTCTGGACTAATATCCGTTCCATTTACAACCTTGCGGCGTGAAAATAAAACCCAATATATGCTTTCAAAATTTAAAGCCTATGCGAGTTCTGCCCATATATGTCTTGGGCTGCATCCCGCAGAGCATGAGTATTCGAACTGATTGGTGAAACCCATGTGATGTGACCCAAATATTTGGAAGCTGCAGCACACTAAATCTGGTGTTATTGTAAGTTCTTGAATCATCAACGCTAGCTCAACCTGAATTTCAAAGTTATATCGAAACACATAGGCCCAATTTGGAAGTATTTAGTTTCGGTTTAATTGGTTTTGATTTTAAAAAAATAGTTGAGTAATTTTAGTAAAATCTTTGAAATCCCATTTGATTAGATCTTGAATGTTAGGTTTTGAAAAAGGGTGAAATTTCATTTGAATTGAGTTTTAGTGGTGGAAATTAGGGAAAAAAAAGTAGTTTGTAGGTGTCAAATCAGTGTGTTTTTTTTAAATAGAGTTTGGAGGAAAAGGTATGTGGTAGGTATCAAATCAATATTTTATAGAGTTTGGGGGGAGGGGGGAAAGGTAGCGTGAGTTTCTGAATAGGTTTGTGATAAGTCCCATGGATTTGACGAAAACTCATTTGAAAGGGTTTTGGCCGATCTCGCGAAAACATTTATTCAATTAAAACAGTGCTACAAAAACAGAGAAGATTTCAAACATGAATCTCAGTCAATCAATAATCCATTTTCACTGCGGCCGGCATCTTAAACTTGCATTTGCAATTTATATGATGGTGTTAAATTTATCTATAACTCAATAAGTCAATATATATCAAATGTATCAAAACCTTGAGCAAATTTTAGCAGAATATGCTAAGTCTTCACACAAAATATTTTAAATTTATTGAGCTTGGTTTTAGCAGAATATATATCAAAGGTGTATCAAAACCAATCGTAGTTTTGATTACATCTCGAAATGTTTTGTTGAGTGGTGTGGTGATCACTTTCTTTTAGACACTAAGAAATAATGCAAGTCCCTTAAACTTCTTTCCTAGACTGAATCATATATATATATATATATTCTTTTCGGAGAAGCAAACGAGGAGGTTGCTCATTTTTTGGCAAATGAAATTACGAAGGGGGAACTTAATTATAGAAGATTATAAATCTTCTTATCAGCTTCTTCCGACTTAATTATACTAAGAATATTGATTAATGAATTATATAATTCTTAATGTAATGTCATTGCTTTATAATATTTATTTATTTATTTTTTGAAAAAAAGAAAGGGAATTGTAGTGTCCTTTCGCAACCCATTTAGGATTTTTTTTCATACTACCAATTCCCATGTTACCAATAATTCATTCGCTTTGGTCTTTTGGAGATTCCTTTAGCTGTAAATTGTGTTGATTTATTATCATACTAGCTGCAGATTTAAAGTTTGTGGGGATCAATGGCCCCTAAATCTATGTTTTCCATTGGTTCCGGGGAGTATTATTTTCTCATGGCATCTTAAAAACCACAATTTTTCTTTTCGATTTTTTGTACTTACATGAATATCAACCAGAAACCTTTCTTTTCTCTTTTGAACGTTCCATCATAATCAATGGTAATTATCAACAAGCTCAATTCCGTCCTACATTTATACACTAGAGCATTTTTTTTGTTTTTTTTATTTCCAATCATTATTAATATTTTACTTTTTTTTTTCTCTTCAAATATGAGTTTTGGCTAGTTTAATTGAAAACTTAAAGCATACATCCAGAAGATCGATCTTTACCTCGATTATACAAAGATGTTTTTGAGAAGCTGAACTATAATATTTTTTTCTAAAGTAATTTTTTTAATATACTAGTATCAAAATGCAGTAACTTTTAGCAAACTGAATTAATCTCATAAAGTTAATTAAATCAAAATATGTATATAAATAAATATTCTTATTAATTAGAATGATCAATTATTTAATTGGACTAAATCGATGGTTTTATTAAAATAAAGTATTGAATAGTTGTGTCAATCGATCTCATCCTTTGTTCTCTTATCCAACAATTATTCATCTTTTGACCTGGCCACTAATTAAGATAACATATAGCTAGAGGAAAAGTACAAATATATGTATATATCTTCAGGACATTAATTTTATTCTGCTTTACCATGAGTATATATGTTATTCTGTTCCGTCGTGTACATATGACGTACGTGCATAGAGCGAAACAATACAAAATTGTCATATACTATATGCTACGTATGTAAGATAAATTAACCGACATATTTTTTTACAAAATTTCACCTATAAAAAAATGAGATGAAAAGGAATATAATTCTGCTACATCGATCCACCTAGTGGGTTTGATTAATCGGACATATTATTATATTGTTGTGAAAGAAAGCCTTATATACTGCCCCAGGCATATATCCAACTGGTTAATCAACAATTCATAAGGCTTGCTCCAGCCGCAATGGTGGGGGTTCGAATTCCATTTGAAACTTGGATGGAAGTATTTTCATGGGTCTGTCTAAGGGTCATTTGTGGTGAAGACCCCTTTGTGCGCAGAGTGTACAGCAGTATAGTGGGATCCCGAGACTCGGTGAAGACACATCCCGCGATTTATATCTTTCAGGGTTCTAAAACAATAGTTCTGAGGGTTCAGAATTAGTCTAGCGTAAACTTGCACTGTTGTACACCTGGGTTATAAAAAAAAAATAATAATAAAAAGCCTTATATAACTGATGACTAGCTTTTTAGGAAGAATTGGATATTTGAGGAAAATAATTAATTATTGTGCACGAATGCAAGTTGGGTTAATTTCAAGAAATCCAAAAAGAGCCGCTAGTGACAATTAAGATGGACGGATCGCGTTCCAAATTACTCAATTGATTATGACTAGCTAGCAATTATTAAGTACCATATATAATTCTAAGATCAGTTGCTATCTACACTAAACTAATTTTACAACTCTGATTAGGACACACACAATAAATATATATATAGGGCATGCAGCTGTCAACCATATTTATGTTTTGTGAAAGATCGCTAGCTCGAAATACTGTAATAATTCTAGTTGAAAGTATGGTCTTAAACTCTCCCATTTTAATTAATATCTAACTTTAAGGCAGAATTCTCTAAAGATGGTAACAAGATGTACAACTTTTAATTTTAAAGATTCAAAACTTTGGGAAAAAAAAAAAATAAATAAATTAATTGTTTGCTTTATGAAACTAGGAATATAATTCTACGATGTCCTATTCCTATATATATATGTATGTTGTAAGATGTGAAAAGACAGGCTGATGAAATTCCTATATATATATATACTCATGCTCTAGGTAATCTACTAATGCCTGCCAAATATCTCTGATCAGGATCAGAAGAAATCTTACAGTCGATCTGCACTTAATTCATCAAGGAAAAGAAAGCAGCAAGCACAGAAAACAGGAAATCTAGGAAGATGCATGTCTTTTTGTTGCACTTTTCCACGTATTTATAAGAAGATCCTGCAAAGATATTACATTTAATTAATTGAGCCTCTCCGGGATTCTAATAACTGAGCACTATAAAGGCATCTCCAATAGTTTTGCCAAGGCTAGGGGTTTTTGCCCCTGGCAAGGTTCCGAACTACAATCACTTTAAAATCCTCATCATTATAATAATAATGTTATTTTTAATATTAATATAAATATAAATATTATTAATAATAATAATATAAATAAATTAATATTAAAATTAAAGAGAATTGACAATAATAAAATTAAAATTTATTCAAAATACGAGTTACAACATTGATTAAAAAGATACAACAAATGAAGTGCAACTTTTAATTATTTCTCCCCTAAAACCAGTCGGTTCCTTCATTCAATGACTGTATGATTCATCATGATTCAATACGATTCAAATAAGCCAATTGTAGAATTCAGAATGACTTAAGTATCTTGATCATTCAAATATGTATTTAAATATTTCTTAATTTAAATTATTTGTCTAAGTATTTAATTATATTTAATTGTTTGGTATATATATATATATATATATATATATATATATATATATATATATATATATATATATATATATATATAAGATTTTATTATTAGCTAGAATTCCAAAATAAGTCCAACATTTGTGAAAGTTAGATATACATTAATTCCTCATGAGAATCCAAAATTTCAGTAGTGGAGCAATGAGTCGATCGACCTAATCATTGATTAGTACAAGAGCAACAATTAAATTTGAAATGGGAAAGAAGAAATGTGTCAAATCTTTAACTATAAACAAAACCTTACCGAACATGTGCATTCATTCATGCCTCCAAATGACAAGAAAATATTTTCATGAAAAAGTTGGAAAATACTCCACGACACAGTGTCTCAGGCTTCAGGTGTACGAAACGTGACAACATGCGTTGGTGTCAAAACCTGGTGCATTTGCTTCAAATTACTTCCTTTAAAATCTTGGCCACGTATATACCACGATCGACAGCAAATCATTATGCTATGTTCGATTGGGAGGAGGCCTTACCCAATTGGTTAAGACTGAGGTTTCATGACCATGAGATTTTGAATTCAACTCTTATTATTTTGAGTATTTCTCTAGTTTAATATTGATATTTATAATTAGATTATCTTTAATTGTACTTTAATATTAATGAAATAGAACTGATGTAGTGCTTGATGTAACAATGTACTCACCATCTCAAAAAAATATAAATAAAAGATTGGAATGAGTAAAGCTATATTTGGTTAAGTTAAAACAAATGCATTTAATTTGTGGTTTCAAAATTCAGAATTTCAAAACTTGAGGGCTATTTTTGAAAATTGTCTTTTCTAATTTTGACCCATTCAAATAGGTCAAACCTCATCTGAAAATGAGTTGGGTAGGTAACTTTGAATTGATTTTCGTTTGGGTTTGCGATTTCGTGAATATTCTATTCAATAGACCTCAAACCTTTAAAAAAAATTGATTTGACAACTATTATTCGAACACGTGAGGTTTAATTTGATCGATGTTAGAATTTTGGGGTGCAAATTGTTGAGTAAGTTTCAAGATGTTTTTGTTATGAGCTTACACTACAACAAAATTTTAAGGGGTTTTTTGCAAGTTAACTCCATGTGATATGTTTAATGAGCAATTTACTTCCCTGTGAAATAAAAATAGGCAATTTAACTCCCTCTTAAATGAAATAATGATCATTTTGCCCTTTTATTTATTATATGAAGTTAAATTGCCTATTTAATATAACACAGGGAATTAATTTGATATTCACTCAATTTTTAAGTGGCATTTTTTTAAAGGTGACACGTGTAACAATGTCGCTAAAACTCTTTGACATTTAATAATGCCATACAATATCACTTAGTGACATAACGAAATATCATCATGATTGTGTTGATCAGTCCCATTACCATTCATCCAATGATCCAAAAGTTTCCTAAGGCTCACAAAAATTGTAAAATACTATATACTATCATTTCACTAAACAGATTGTTAGTTGCGATAAATATTATTATTTGGTGGATTCGCAGCATAAATAATAAGATACAATAAATGAATGAGATTTATTTAAATTATTTTTTACATATATAAAAAATAATTAAGGAAATTAAGTTCTCCATAAATTATGAAATAAATTCAATTTGATCTTTTTGTTGCATTGTGTCACTTATGTCGGAGATGCACGAAATAAGGTTTGTCTCAAGGAGATTTTTGCCAGGTGTGGCTTGTACACTTTCGGGCAACAAAAAAGGCGTAGGTTTATTGCATGACACGTATGTACCATCCAAGCTTGTTGCTTTCTTGTGTCTGCATAATTAATAACGTTGGAAGGAAGAAAGATATCCATTTTGGAGCAAACACATTTTAGACATTGGTTAAACAACTCTTTTCTGCATATTAATTAGTAGAATAGGGCATTTTGCCTTTATGCTAAAACGGACTTTTGTGCATGTTAAATGGTAGTTATATATTCAAATGTTGTAATAATGACTAGTACCTGATGTGGTACGAAAGTTGCGTTAGTTTTGGGATCGATGGTTTATTAGAGCATCACCAGTGGAGGATGCATCCAGGAGCCCAAATTGATTTGGGTACAAAATTTGCAATAAACAGCTCACAGTGGAGGATCCAAAGGAAAGTGCAAAATGCACCCAAGACCCATTTCCTTCCAATTGAACCCAAATTTGAGCTCTCAAGATGTCTGAACCCAAATCTCAGTATCCAATCATAAATTGACACGTATACGATGTGGGAAAGAAATCTGATCAGAAATAAGATGCAAAAAATCTTATCTGAAATCTCAGTATCTAATAATAAATTGACACTCAAATAAAAATTTTATCACAAAACTTTTCAGAATATAATATCAAATTTCGATTCAAATGGATAAAAAAGCATATCAAAGATATACAGCTTGCATAAAATATAAATCCGCACTTGAAAAAAATAATGAAGACACCATCAATGAGTTCATTGTCTATAATTATTATAAAATTACAAATATTTTGAATTTTATTTATTTTTTCTTTAGTCCAAAATTAATTTTGATTGTATTTTTAAATAGACTCTAATTTTAAGTTAGTGAAATAAATTTAATTTAAATTGATTTTAAAAATGGGTTCCCACTTTTGATGTCTATTGCTACAGAAAAATACTTTTTCAGAGAATGCAAAACACTGTAGCAGAGTGCAAATAAAAAATTTGGGTCCAATATTTGGGTACACCACTGATGATGCTCTTATATATACAATAATCACTTGCAGCAAAAAGTTTTCTTTATTAATTAATAGAACTAGCTAATTGGGTCTAATCTGAGTCAACATTGGTTTAGGATTAAATATGAGCTTGCTTAAGTCGAGTAATTAAACAAATTCAATATTTAAGCTTCATAGATCATTACACTTTAATTATCAAAAATGTTGAAATCTCTCTTTTCATTAAAATGTACCAATGGATAAAGAATTATGGAATGAAGGAAAGAATATTGTTAACAAGATATTTAAAACTAAGCTAAATGATTTGAAGTAGCATAATCCTAATCCAATTTATGCGACAAAATGACTATAATTGAGCTTATATTTTGATTATGTTATCTTTTTCATTCCCCACCTGTTTCCAATAAAATTAAATGGTTAAAATGCAAATTAACAAGTATTCTTTTAGGGTGCAATTTGAGAAGTCAAACAAACAAATCACCTCATAGCTTAACAACCGATTTTCATTTTTTACTTGGTTGGTTTATCATTTTGATTTTATCGAGCAAAATCTAGGTGAAGGCCCAATTTAAAATTTTGTTACCCAAAAAGAGTAAAAAGAAAAAGGATGGGCTAAAAAAATTTTGGGATCCAGCTGGCATCCAATTGTGACAATCGCCCGAAGAGAAAAAAATTCACTGATTCACACTTAGGTTGGGCCTACCATCTAGACTCTAGATTGTTCCACGTTTGACTTGTTCCGTACATAAAACACACATGTGGGCCCCAGAGAATTTTCTTTAGGACCATCGTAGATCGACCCGACTCGAAATGGAGGATATCCGATACAATGAGCTGGATAGCACAGCGGACTCTCGTTAGATTCCTCGGATCTAATTTTCCGAGCATTAACCTGAATAAAGGAAAAGGTTTAAGTAAAATAATATTTCATCCGTGTAATAAATAATGTAAATATTTTATTTCAATTAAAATATGACAATGTTATTATAAAAATATATATAATATTAGTTAGAATATTTAAAACGTAATAAATATAACAAATCCAACTTGAAAATTCACTATCCACACTTAAATTAAAGGAAGTTATAGGACCGAGAGAGGAAATTATTAGGAAGATTAAGAAAGATTAATAAAATAAGTTTGGGAACGCGGCGAAATGTGTTTTCACGTTTGAGCTTGAAAGATGAAACTCAAGACTTCTAATAAAGAATGTTATATAACTTTGGGGCTTTCTTTGTTTCCATTTAGCTTATTACTTTTTAAGTTTAATAAAAAAAAATTATAATTCCATGCAATCTCGTAAAAGTTCAATATTAAAATAAATTAAACTACTAGTTCGAATCTTGGGTCTTGAAATGGCTGCCTATGAAGGTGCAGGAGCCGGCCCTTAACAATATATATATTAAATGATTCTTTTCTTTAACAGCTTAAATTTTTAGATGAGTTGATCATTCGATATGATGTCAAAGCTCAGACCATAAGAGTTTCTATGTTCGAATCTCTCCGTCACCCATTTTTAAATTCCACGTGTTAGACTTGATAAAAATATATACTACCTGTCCCCAGGGCATATCTCCAACTGGTTGACCAACAATTCATAAGGCTTGCTCCAGCGGCAAGGGTAGGGGTTCGAATCCCATTTGGAACTTGGATGGAAGCATTTCTATGGGTCTATCTAATGGTCATTTGTAGTGAAGACCCCTTTGTGCGCAGAGTGTATAGCAGTATAGTGGGATCCCGAGGCTTGGTGGAGGCACATCCTGCGATTTACATCCTTCAGGGTTCTAGGGCAAGGGTTCTGAGGGTCCAGGATTAGTATAGTGTAAGCTTGTACACCTGGTTATAAAATATATATATATATATATATATATATATATATATATATATATATATACTACCTACACGTGAGGGGGCGTGTTAAGTAATATACATTAAATGATTCCTCTCTCTAACAATTTAAACTTTTAGATGTGTTGATCATTCAATACTCCTTTAATGTCAATAATGAGGATTTAAATGTTTTGAAAGTTGAAGCAGAATCTAACTAGTTTTTTTTTTTTTTTTTTAAATAGATCCAACTAGTTTATTGTTGTTAACTAGTTACTTGTGCAGTTCTATAATTCTAGATAATACTTTGGGTTGAAAGCAAATCAAACTACTCGATACTCGAATCGAGCTCGTTCGATAAAAGCTCATTTGAGTTCGGTTCGTCACACTAATCAAACAAGCTCGAACATTATTTTCGTTCGATAACTTTTGAAGCTCAGCTCGAGCTTGATAAGCTAAAAATTAAAAAAATTCATGTAAAATATCAAGCTACTCGATACTCGTTCGATAAAAGCTCGTTTGAGCTCGGCTCGATTTAATATCAAACCAAGCTCAAACACAAAATTTCAAGCTCAATAAACATTAAGCCAAACTTGAACAGTGTATCGTTCGACACTACTCGACTCGATTACACCCCTACAATACAATACTTAGTGCTTTAACAAGCCACTTGGCCGATTTAACTTGTGACTGTTTTAATCCAACCTAGAGAATATGGTGAAACATTAATAAAACGGTATAATATACGCTCTTACATAAATATATTTAATTGATCGCTAACAAAGTACGAAAAATGCTTAAAACAAATACAAAGATATATTTATGATTTGAAAGCAGACAATGATTGACACCTGCGTCAATTAATTAGCTGGAACCTCTATAGTTTGTCTGGAAAAGTCCCATTATGTTACCGATCGAGTAATTATTTTCGTAACCTTTTTAATAAGTATCACTAAGTAAATGTTTTACACATTAATTATTTAATTATATAATTTCTTGTATAGCGAAAATAAAATATTAATTTAACTAAAATATCCATTATTATGCAACAAAAATCATTGTAATACTTAGAATTCAAATTTTAGCTGCAAACTTTTATTATCCTAATTTGCTATTATACTTTGGTGTTATATATATATATATATATATATATATATATATATACATTACATGCAATAAATATATACGTGACACCAAAATATATTATCAAAATGAGACAGAAGACCCTTTCTAAATTTTAGTGAATACGATAAACAAGTGTGAAAAGAGACTCTGTAATTAACATTCTAAATTATTTAAATTAATCATTAATGAATGGGACATATTATACATATATAAGAGAGAGAGCATGTTTGTTTGGCGTTTCCCAAAAAAATTCGTGTTTGGGAAATGCCAAACAAACATGTGTTCTATTTTCTGAAATAAATTTTTCATCTCTCAATTTTCTAAAACTACTCTCTCAAAATCCAAACAAACAACAATTTTTTTTTATAAACTCTATTATGATTTGACATTAAGTAACCTATCTCCTACATAATTTATCTTACAATAAACATGATTTGACATAAAGTCTTACACATCTTACACCTACAACCTAATTCTTCCAAAAAAACATATGTCCACTTTATTTCTCAAACCACTATCTCAAAACCCAAACAAACAACATTACGCAAATCGAGATTATTTCACAAACCTCCACTACTCTCACAAATTACTTTCCCAAACACCAAACAAAGTAACAAACAAGCCCAGAGAGATTAATCTACATATACTTGATCATATAATTATTCCTAAAGAGCTAATAAATTTCATCAAAGTTTACCCGTTGCTTAAAAAATAATTTCCACTTGTGTATATTTTTAAATAAAGATAACACCAATTCTTAATGTTAAAATGTCTTTCTCACTTATTATTTTGTAATATAATTCCAGCTTGACTATTTTTTGAATTTTAGAATGAGTAATTTAGTTGATTTATCCATAACTAATTTTTCTATGTAAAGTTACACAACAAAACGATGATATTTGAGAGTTTTAGTAAAGACAAATATAAAAAGTCAACATATAATATAACTGCAAGTTAATTATTAAGAAATTTAACAGTACAATACTGTAGAATATGGAGCCATTTTTTTAGGAGTATTGCATGGATAGGAAATCATTCAAGGACAATATATTGGTTAATCCTACTATTTTAGTCCCAATATATATTATTATTGCTACTAATGGTAACTATTAAATGGTCAATTTGGTTGTTTCTCCAATGAATGCTATAGTTTTTCAATGATTTATATCTAATTAACGGGAAAAATGCATATCACTACCATGTGATATCGAAAACCTGCAAAAAACTACCCTGTGAAATTGTTTTTGCACCAGACTTTCTTGTATTTTCAAAAACCCTGCATATTACACCCATTCTCCGTTAATCATTATGTTTATGTATTCGATTTAGATCCAACAAGTGGTATCAGAGCCACCCATGTTCGATTACATGAGATTTTCTAAAACTTATGTTTATGATCTATGAAAATCTGGATTTGCTTATTAAATTTTGTTAATTATGTTAAAAGATCTTGATTATGCATGTTTTGATTTTTTGCTATCTTGATCTTGTTTATAAAAATTTAGAATTTCATGCTTTGTGGATCTTGATTATGCAAATTAGGGTTTATTGATTTCTTGATCTTGTTTTCTAAAAATTAAGTTTCATGCTTTATGTTTATGCAATTGAATTTGCTTTATGGATTTATTGATCTTTCGCATGATACCTTAAGTTAGACCTTGTAGAAACACGTTTTCTTGACTAGGATTATCGAATTTCGGTTTAGATCTATCGTTATAGATTGAAATTCTGGCATAATTTATTTTCTTTTAAATTATTTATAATGCTTAAGATAACAAATAAATTGACTCAAATATCAAGAAAGGGAATAAATTGGGTTTATGTGTTCTTCACTCTCTGCCGCCAACCGCTGCAAGCCCGCTCAAGAATAATCAACCTTTGAAACTTTTGGTTTCTTTTCGGCCGATTGGAAAGATTGAAATCCAATTTCATTTTCTATCAATTTTGGCATTCTATTGTGGGTTGAAACCAAGAATATGGTGTTTCTATAATCTTGGGATTTATATCTTGACTTAGATTTCATTGAATCAAGATTCCAGCGATTCTTCTATGAATTTTAGAAGCGGGCGAAGAAGAAGAGACCCGAGTTGCTTTTCGGATTTTCAGGTCGGCAATTTCGGTTACGGGTCGGACTCACTAAGTTTGGATCAGATCTGTCTGGAGTCTGGGCTTGTTTTGCTAGGGCTGTTTGGCCTCCTGCAAAATCCGAAATTACTATTCCTAAGGGCCTGTTTGGCCTATAAAAAAAATGTTTAAGGAAATTGCCTGGTTTGACAATAACTTTCGAATAATTTTAATACATAACAGTGACTTTATGAGTCAGTCTGACATCCAATATAACCAATTGAAGCAACATGTAGCCAAAATGACCTCTCTTGTGTAGATTGGCTAATAGAGAATGTTAAGATGAATTTGTGTATGCAAATTCATGCGAATATTAAACCGACCCAAATGAAGGATAATGTTTGGCCGAATTGCATATACACCTGTGGTGATGAATGTGTGATTATTATTAGGTGTCCATGTGGGTAATTAGTCGATCCAAAGATAGACTCTTTATTTGACAGGATTTATTTTCAACATTCGATCACTACAACAAGAGTACCACTTACAATTAATATTACTGTCCAAAGACTTGATATTAATGTTGTGCTAGGTATCTTGCTATGTATTTAATAATTATTTGAATTAATGTCTTTCATAAAGTAAATAATTATTCTATAATTATTCAATATGTGAACATGTGCCTAACTTAAAATGCGTTCTTTGTAACAACTATAATGTCTGCTATTACTGTATCAACCAATTCACTATTTGAGAATAATGATCTCATTTCCATGCTCAATGGGAATAACTTGGGCAATAAAATAAAATCAGAAAATAATGCTGCTAAGGGTTCTTTCTTTAATTTGGTCTGTTCTGAAGTTAATTTAGCTTCAGTACCAAT
This sequence comes from Penstemon barbatus, assembly GCA_003313485.2. Classification (NCBI taxonomy): domain Eukaryota; kingdom Viridiplantae; phylum Streptophyta; class Magnoliopsida; order Lamiales; family Plantaginaceae; genus Penstemon; species Penstemon barbatus. Next base: position 7,272,275 of record CM064879.1, read on the forward strand.
AAACACTTGGTGGTTAGATTCTGGTGCTACTACCCACATAAGTGTTTCTATGCATGGTTGTCTAAGCTACCGAAAGCCAAATGATGTTGAAAGACACATCTTTGTGGGCGATGGAAAATCGGTAGAAGTAGAAGCAATAGGTCATTTTAGGTTATTGTTAGGAACTGGTCATTATTTGGATTTGAAAGACACTTTTGTCGTGCCGTCTTTTAGACGAAACTTGGTTTCTGTTTCTTTATTGGACAAATTTGGGTATCATTGTTCTTTTGTAAACAGTAAGTTCAGTCTTTCTTTAAATTCCAATATTATTGGAACTGGTTCATTAAGCATGTATGATAACCTATACTTACTTGATACTATTACTTCTTATATAATGAAACCCTGCATGTGGAATCACGTGGTACTAAACGCAAATTAAATAAAGAAAATTCTTCAAAATTATGGCACAAGCGTTTAGGTCACATCTCAAAGTCTAGAATTGAGAGACTTGTGTCAGAAAATATTCTAGATTCACTCGATTTTTTCGGACTTCGATATTGTGTCGAGTGTATTAAAGGAAAACAGACCAAACAAAGAAGATTAGGTGCCAATAGATCTTCAGACGTCTTAGAGTTGATTCATACAGATATTTGTGGACCATTCCCTTCGGCTTCTTGGAATGGCCAACGATATTTCATATCATTCATAGACGATTACTCACGTTTTGGGTACATGTATCTCATTCATGAAAAATCAGAGTCTCTGGACATGTTCAAAGCTTTTAAAGCTGAGGTTGAGAACCAACTCAACAAAAGAATTAAGTCCGTCAAGTCTGATCGTGGTGGTGAGTACTACGGCAGATACGATGGTTCAGGTGAACAACGTGCAGGACCATTCGCTAGATTCCTAGAGGAATGTGGAATCGTCCCACAGTACACCATGCCGGGGTCACCTAGCATGATCATTTAGATCTAATTCGATTTAATACCGAAAACCTTATTGCCTAACCATGTCGATTGTCAAGAGATTAAAAGTAGATCTGAAACTTTAATGCAGCGAAAACTTACCTTGATTCATGCCATCAATCTTGATGTTATTGATGATTTAGTGATAATGGGTTTTATGATCTTCCACTTGATACACACCTTAGAACCTTAATACTCACGCGAAGGATTGCAGAGAATATGAGTTATGTAACTCTATATTTTGTTGTTGTGTTGTGTACAAGTGGGGATCATAACCCCTTATATATAATAACCTAGTAGGGTTAGTATATGTTTCATTATTTTCAATTCGGCCCTTCATCAAATTGAAAATATCAAATTGGTATCTACACTTTTATTCCATGATAAAATTAATACCTATAGTCCAAAAGTTATCATAATTAGACCACATAATTGTGAACTTTACTTTATAATAGCATTACACACACTAAATTAACATATTAGGCCCACATAACCATTGGAATTTTCCAACAAAAGTTACACAACAAAACGATGATATTTGAGAGTTTTAGTAAAGACAAATATAAAAAGTCAACATATAATATAACTGCAAGTTAATTATTAAAAATTTAACAGTACAATACTGTAGAATATGGAGCCATTTTTTTAGGAGTATTGCATGGATAGGAAAATCATTCAAGGACAATATATTGGTTAATCCTACTATTTTAGTCCCAATATATATTATTATTGCTACTAATGGTAACTATTAAATGGTCAATTTGGTTGTTTCTCCAATGAATGCTATAGTTTTTCAATTAATTTATATCTAATTAACGGGGAAAATGCATATCACTACCGTGTGATATCGAAAACCTGCAAAAAACTACCTGTGAAATTGTTTTTTGCACCACCCTTTCTTGTTTTCAAAAACCCTGCATATTACACCCATTCTCCGTTAATAATTGACATTGTTAATTTTAATTGAATTGCCTAAATTACCCTTATATATTAATAAAAAATTATATTTTATTAACGGGGAAAATGCATATTACTACCCTGTGATATCGAAAACCTGCAAAAAACTACCCTGTGAATATTTTTTTGCACCAGACTTCCTTGTGTTTTCAAAAACCTTGCAAATTACACCCATTCTCCGTTAATCATTGACACCGTTAATTTTTAATTGAATTGCCTAAATTACCCCTTATATATTAATAAAAAATTATATCTTTACAATTACAAAAACTCTCACTAATTTTTCTCTCTCGCTTCTAATATGGAACAAACAAAGAAAAGAAGAGATATTATGTGCGAAGTTTAAAAGATACAAAATTATGGGTATAGTATAAAAGTATAAGGGGATTTGAACAATCGTTTAAAAGTACAAGAATTTTTTGCGCAAACATTAAAAAATATGAGTTACTTTTCTACAAACATTAAGAAAAACATAGAAGTTTTTTGCAAACATTTCAAAGCATAAGGAAGTTTGACGCAAACTTCCAAAATTACAAGGAAGTTTTTTGCAAACGGTGGAAAACACAAGGAACTTTTACGCAAAATTTAGAAAGCACAAGGAAGTTTTCTGCAAACTTTAAAAAACACAAGGAGGTTTTATGCAAACTTTAAAAAACACAAGGAGGTTTTATGCAAACTTTAAAAAACACAAGGAAGTTTTCTGCAAAGTTCAAAGGTACAAGGGTATTCTTGTCATTTTGAAATTAAGTCAAAAACAAAAAAAAAATCGCATTTTTGGCGCGTGGAATGCACTCACGTTAAAAAATTGATGGAGGGAGACGAAATGGGTGTAATTTGCAGGGATTTTGAAAACACGAGGAAGTTTGGTGCAAAAAAAATTTCACATGATAGTTTTTTGCAGGTTTTCGATATCACAGAGTAATAGTATGCATTTTCCCCCTAATTAACATCATGGATATCATTGAACAATATATAAAATATTATCAAATCTGAAAAATTTGTAGTATTATTAATATATAAAACGAAGAAATATTATAGTTGAAATTATTCCAAATAATATATAATGTAATAAGCAGAAATATAGAAATTTGGGACATATGTTGATCAACATATCACTACAAGATTGGCTTATTATGTTGTGAAAACTTTATCTTTTTGAATTCTTCAATACTCTAATGCTATAATTTGAATAATTTCTGTTACCATATTTATTAATTAATTAACCTATAATATATTATTTTCCCCAAAAAGTTAGTATCCCATTTTAGTATAATTTTGACGAGGCTTACCATAAATCAAATCCAAGGCCCTAACTTCATGGTAAAATGGCAATAAGTCTTGACAAAAAATGACCATTTGTTTAGTACAGAATCTTGTAGTATTAACCTATTATAATTTGATAAAAAATATTATAATTTGATAAAAAATATTACAATTTTCTATATATATAGATATTTTAGTACGTCAGCCTTGTTCAAATTTATCTTTATCCACATCTATATATCTCCTGGCCGCCTATATATACACCAACAAACTCTTCCATTTTCTCAATGAGTTTAGATTTCTCTTAAAAAAGATAAAGATAAAGATATGGAAAATGGAAGTGCATTTTTTGTGCCTGTTTTGATCTTTTTCCTCACTATACTCTCATCCTATGTCCTTTCACATGGAAATAATAATAAGAAAAAGAAACAGCAAAATAAAGCAAAACTCCCTCCGGGTTCAATGGGGTTGCCGTATATTGGAGAAACTCTACAACTCTACTCTCAAGATCCAAATTTCTTTTTTTCCGACAGGCAGAGAAGGTTAGTTACGTTAGTTCTTCATGTTTTCTATTTTTACGGATCACTAAAGACTGAATCTCAGAGAATCTTGACTTTTTTATGCTAATTTGTTTTTTTGTTAATTTGTTTTTTTAGGTACGGAGAAATCTTCAAAACTAGCATTCTGGGATGCCCTTCTGTCATGTTGGCCAGCCCGGAAGCCGCCCGATTTGTGCTGATAAACCAGGCCCATTTGTTCAAGCCCACATACCCCAAGAGCAAGGAAGCTTTAATCGGGCCTTCAGCCCTGTTTTTCCACCAGGGTGATTACCATATGCGCATACGAAAACTCGTACAAGGCTCGTTTTACCCCGAGTCCATCCGCAGCCTGGTTCCAGGCATTGAGACATTAATAGTTTCCGCATTGAATTCATGGGCCGATGGCGGCCGTGTTATCAACACTTTTAGTGAGATGAAAAAGGTTGGTTTCAATTTTTTTTTTTTTAATTTAGAAAAAATTAAACATTATACTAAAATAAATTTTTACATATATAATATATTCAGCTCTCATTTGAAGTTGGTATTCTTGCTATATTTGGTCACTTGGAGCCCGATTACACAGAAGAATTAAAGAAGAACTATATTGTAGTGGATAGAGGATACAATTCTTTTCCAACTAACTTACCTGGTACCAAATACCGAAAGGCATTGAAGGTAGGTAATATTTATATATATATATATATATATATATATATATATATAACAAACACAAATAATCAATTTAATTAATTGATCATTTGTCATTTTTAATGTGTACGTACTGATTTATATATATATATATATATATATATATATATTATGAAATTAAAGGCAAGGAAGAGGCTAAGTGAAATTCTGAACAACATTGCAAGAGAAAGAAGGGAAAAGAAATTAGACGAGAAGAATCTACTAAGTTGTATGCTGAATTTCAAAGATGGTGACAAAGGTGAAATTCTAAGTGAGGATCAAATTGCAGATAATATAATTGGTGTACTTTTCGCGGCTCAGGATACAACAGCGAGTGCCATGACATGGATTCTTAAATACCTACACGACAACCCAAAATTTCTTGAAGCTGTTAAGGTAATTAATACTGATTTCTCTGTTTCTTGATTAATCTCAGTTTATGATATATTCTTGTTTAATGTTTGAAATGTACATGCATATGCAGGCGGAACAAACGCAAATTTACCAATCTAATGTCAATAATGGGAAGTCTCATTTGACATGGAATCAAACAAGAAATATGCCATTTACTTATAAGGTTATATAGATTACAATATTATAATTTACAAGTAAAAATTAATTTTTACCCATATCGGGTCTATTCACACACTTAATGCGATTTCTCAGGTGATTTCGGAGAGTTTGAGAATGTCTAGCATTATCTCTTTCACATTTAGAGAAGCTGTGACAGATGTAGAATTTGAAGGTGCAAATTTGATTTTTGCTTCTTTGATATCCAATATTTTATAAAATGCACATGAAAGTTTAATCAAATAAAATCTTTGATATATATTGGTTCAGGGTACCATATCCCAAAAGGGTGGAAAGTAATGCCATTGTTTAGGAATATCCATCACAATCCAGATTTGTTTGCTGACCCACAAAAATTTGATCCTACAAGATTTGAGGTATGTACGATTTTATATATACATTGTGCAATTACTCTATAGCCCTTTCTATCATCCACTTTACAGTACAATACAATACAATACATAGATTGTTAGGTCTCACTAATTAATTAGGCATTTCAGACAATTAATCAATGTCCATTTTTTGTTGTGTTTTTCCCCATGAAGAATGTCCCAAAACCCAACACGTATATGCCGTTTGGGAGTGGAGTACATTCTTGTCCTGGTAACGAACTTGCTAAGCTGGAAATGCTCATTTTGGTACACCACCTAGCCTCTCATTTCAGGTATGCTCAATTATATGTCACAAGTTAAGTCAAAATTCTTTATTTTATCTTAATCGTAATATTTTCATTTAGAAAGGAATGAGCCGAGGCCATGAACATAATTGTCTGTATTTCATCTTTAATCTTGAGGCGAACCTAGAGCTTGCATTGTACTATTTACAAGTATTCATGATTTCATGGTATAATTATCAACTGCCACAAAATAAAAAGTTAAGTACTAAATTGAATCTTTCAATTACGCTAGAAAGAAACACGGTAAAATAAAGATCTCGCCAATACTTTTGTATTAATAATATGATTTTGAATTTTTTCCCTGGTGCCCTTAAAATAGTAGAACTGAACTTAGTCTACGTTACATGTTACATTCAATCAATCATGAATATCATTAGTTAGTAGATTCGAATCTATAACATAACGATATCTTTTAGTAAGTGGTATATGATATCTGACAGGGGCCATATCATATACAAATGATTTTGTTTTTGTTGATGATTGTGGTTTGTGGTTGTAGGTATGAATTGGCGGGATCTGAAAATGGGATTCAATATGGTCCATTTCCAATCCCATTACATGGCCTTCCGGCCCAATATTGGAAAGAAGAATGGACCAAATAAAGCATGCGGTGGATCTGATGAAGCATGGCATAAATTAATGTTTCATTAATCATAGCCCACCCAAACTTACCTTTCATTTTAACTCTTCAGTTCATCTGGGGATAAATGATGCTCGCCCCCCTATTTCTTGAACATTAGAAATGTCTAAATCATTCACAGCTAGCAAAACATTGCCATGAATTGTATTGAATGACTGGGAATCAAAAAAGGCAGGGTAGAATTTGATTGAGCAATTAATGTAAGTACTTTGGGCTTTAATTTGTTGACTAGGGGAAATTAAAAATAATTGATTTTGGTTGGAAATTGAAATTCTTAATTTTGTCAATTCTGATGATTTTGAGTTGATGATGGTGATGTTGTTATAATGTGTGAAGGCCATTAATTCAATTCTTGGTGTTCAATAAAGTTGACATGTGAGGTTTAGAGTTCAACCAGGTGGTCAGTCTGTGATTGGGTGAGTGGGAAAAGGTGCATGGTGCACTAAGCTGGAAAGCACATGTGAAAAACAACACACACACACACATTTAATTCACTAAGTTTGATTTGAATTTTAACTAATCAAGTTTAATGAATTAACCATGAGTATATTTCAAATTAGCTCAAGTAGATTTATATCTTTTACACATATTATTACATTTAGTTGTCCAATATACTTCGATTTCAAAAACTATCAAACAATCTAATTGTCAAGCTGTACCCAATATCCATAATGTTAATGTTAATGTTGTTAAATAACACACACAAGACAAAGTTAATATTAGGAAAATATAAATAAATATATATATTCGGATATTCCCCACATCATTAAAATGATTTTCTTTTCTTTTCTTTTCCTTTAAATAAGATGTATTCATCTAGCTATCATACATATAAGATGATTCTGGTTTTACTATTTTTTTTTTTCTCCAAATGTTTTTGAAAACTTTTACACATTTACTTAAGTTCGCATTAGAGGCCATGCATCAAATTTCCATGCATTTCTAATGAAAACAATGAAAGTTTGTTGTTTTTGGGTCTACAAATACAAAAACGAAAATTATAGTAATGTCTATTCATATTTATATTTGTTTATAATGTCCGAAAAAACTACCATAACAAATTCCAATATCTAATTGATCGAAATTTTCATTGAAGTTGAAGTGGCTTGGGCCATGTTTAGCCCACAAATTTCATTTCTTAATTTACTTCTCTGTTCATCAAGGAGGAAAACAGTCATCCAGTTCATACATTCAACTGATTCAAGTGGCTTGGGCCATGTTTAGCCCACTAAGCTTGAAATAAGCTCATTTGGTCCAAAGAACGCAAGACAAAAAAAACAAATACTAATGTAGCAACAAATACTAAAAACAGTGTAGACAAATAACTAGATTATTAATTTTCTTTATATAAGAACGTAAAATCTATATAGATACCTTATAATTTCAAACCTCCTCCAAACTGCCTTCTCAGTGTTAAAATTGAAAATGAATTGTAACCGATTTCCAAAAATATGGGCTTTATTAAAAGAACAACTTGACTCCCATTTGGGCTGGACAGTAATATGGGCTCAATGAAATTCCAATAACACAAAATGTCTCTAACTCTCTGCCACGGTCCATTTGAGTATTAGTGAGAGGAAATTTTGTGTCTGTCTCGATGGATTCAATTCACTGGAATGTTGGATGAAAATAATATATATATATATATATATATATATATATATATATATATATATATATATATATATATATATATATATATTTATCATCCAACCTCTCTGAAAATTCACCCGTTTAAGATGAATGTAACCTACGTGAGAAGCAATTGAAGGCCATTTTCGTTATTTCTCCCGAAAAGTGAAAACTATAAGTATTCACATCTGACAGTCGCGAGAGTGAATAATCAGGTGAAACTCGTACCCTGACGTCACCATCTTCGTTTACAAAGTTACCAAATCTGCTTTCAATTAATTTGCGTGTTTGAGCCTGTGGCAGTTAATTCACTTAATTGTAACTTTACCCCCTAACCAACCCTACCCCTCCTATCTCTCACACTATGTTGCACGGATACGGATATGCCGATACGAATACGACACGACACGGATACAACGACGCAGATTTTTAAAAATTTACTGGATACGAATGTAAAAAATATAACTTTATATATTTATGCATATTGAAATAAGTAAAATAATATATGTATATATATACTCATACATATTGAATAGATCAAGTTAAGTTTCATAAGTACTAAATTGCATAATTTTTAGAAAAATTAATTATTTAGTAATTTAATACTATTATCTTGTATTGCAGTTATATATAATACAAAGTGTGATTTGACGCCTTACATTGTTCTTACCAATTGTGGTGACTTAGCAAAATTCAGAATATAAAATATGTTGGATACGTCTAAATAAGTATCCGATATGTGTGTCTATTTTTTCTTTTTAATTATATTTATCGACACGCCACATGAAATGTCGAATACGTATGCCACAAGTATCCGAAAAGTATCCGACATAACATTTAATAATTTTTTAAAATATCCGTGCTTCGTAGCTCTCCCATTTACTTATTTTAACACCTATTCTTTAATTTTCCCACTTTCATTTCATGATTTATAATTACTCATTTACAAATTGACTTAGGGTTACATTGACCTCCCGGCGCATTCTAGCAACCACAGGTATGGCGAGCTCGACTCAGCTGAAATCCGATGCGATCATGGAGCAATTGAAACTCCATATGTCGACTGATGCTGGAAAAGAGCTCACGAAGAAAATCGGACTCGTTTATCAGATGAATATTGCTCCTAAGGTTCAAATTTTACTCTTTCGGTTTTTCTTTTTCCATGTGATAAGATGATTTTTTTTTTTAATTTTTTTTTTTTCAAATTGGCAGAAAATTGGTTTCAATGAGAAGTCGTTTGTGGTTGATTTGAAGAAAGGAGAGGTTAAAGAAGGTTAGGGTTCTTAATTATCTTACTTACAGTCTTGAATCTGCTCAATTTTATTTAGTACTACAGTTGCTGGAATGAAGTGGGTGTTTTGTTTATGATCAATTTGAAAATTGTTGAATGTTCTTTGATTTCGAACATTTAATTTGCTGCTTAAGGTTATAATAAAATTCAATATCAATGAAGATAAAGTTGAGATCCAGGTGTTGCTAATTTAACTGTTTGTAGTGCCAAGCCAATTTGGCAGTGAGTACTCTGAGTATTAGTAGACACAGCATTTTAACAAAGTTCTTTTTGCCGTGTCATTCTCGTAAACAAATCGAAGTTTAATGAATCTTATGCACAGATGACTCTCCTGTGAGATTCATTCAGTTATGAACATTTCTGCTCATCAACTATCATTCATTCATAAATTCTGAGATATTAATACCGACCGACTAGGCAAGTAGAATTGTTATACACAGTTTATGCTCTGTTGGTTTTTGAACTTTAATGAGTTAAAATGCTAAAGGAAAATGGTTTTCTTGCTCAGTCTTGTTTTACTCAGCTAAAATTCAATCAACAACCAAACTGTAGGGACATATGAGGATGGGAAGCCGGACGCAACCTTCTCATTTACAGATGATGATTTTGTTAAGGTTGCCACAGGGAAGATGAATCCTCAAATTGCTTTTATGAGGTACCCTTTTGTTTTAATATCTTTAATTTATTTTATATAGTTAATTGGAATTCAACAATAGATTTTCTGAATATATGAAGGGGTGCAATGAAGATAAAGGGTAGTATCAGTGCAGCACAGAAATTTACCCCTGACATTTTCCCTAAGCCATCAAAAATGTGAGCAGCGGATAAGTCACCAACTAAAGTGAGGATATTGCTCTTTCAATGTCATTTAGCTAGTTATTCCATGTTGAAGCTGAAATATCTTTTATATATATCAAGCTTAGAGAGATTGAAGGATTGTTGTGTACCTTTTGTAATCTATATATATATCGATTACGACCATAAGATTTTACAATAATCAATACATATATGGTGGACTTTCCGAAATCAGTTACATGTTTGTATTGATGGATGAAAAAGTTGCTCTTTTCATGAGGATATGTGGGATTTCATCATTTCCGGTCATATATGTATGTATTCATGGATGCAAACTCTTTCAATGAGTCAAATGAATTCAGAGCTATATATATATAGTAGAAAATGAAAAGGGTCATTATTTTACCCATCATGGCAAAATTATTGATGGAGTAATAAATACTAAAACAAAACAATGTAAAGGCTCAATAAATAAGAAAATTTCCACCCCATGGTGAAAGAAACTACTTTTTATGTATTCCAGATATGTAGATAACATTGTAACTGGTCCATGATTCTTGCATATTATACAACTATCACTTAGAATAATCTTAATGATGACATTTATAAAATTAAAAAGAAAGAAACATCTTAATGACATTTATCAGAAAAAGAATAACATCTTAATGTATGTTAATAATATATTCAATAGAAATTCTGATGAAACGCCAAGAAATCCAAATATTATTATTATTATTATTGGCAAGAAATCCGGATTATGCCACTATATATACCAGGCGAAAGTTCACATTCAAGAACCACCGCAAACAGATAAAAGGATCAAACTATGCTGGGTCTCGTATCTTCTCTTTCTTTCCTCTTTATCACTTTTTTCACCATCCACGATTTTGCCACTTCCACCTTATTATTTCAGGTGCTTTGTTCTATCAGTTTCTGTTGTGTGGTTTTTATTTTTATTTTATATGTGACAGAAAAGAGATTTTTTTTTTTTTTAATCATATTGTTATCTATGTGAACAGGGATTCAATTGGGAATCAAGCAATAAACCAGGTGGATGGTACAATTCGCTTCTCAGTGTTGTACCTGACATTGCCAATGCCGGAATCACTCATGTTTGGCTTCCTCCTCCATCTCAATCAGTTGGACCTCAAGGTAAAAACTTTTGTCACTTTTTGTTTTTCCTCATCTTTTTTAAGTAATGAAATTAACTGGAAAATCTGTCATGTTAATTCAGGTTATTTACCCGGAAGGTTATACGATCTTGATGCATCAAAGTATGGAAATGGGGGGGAACTAAAATCATTAATCAACGCTTTACATGAAAAAGGCGTAAAAGCTGTAGCTGATATAGTAATAAACCACAGGACAGCTGAAAGGAAAGACGGGCGAGGAATTTACGCTATATTCGAGGGAGGAACGCCTGATGACCGCCTCGACTGGGGCCCATCTTTCATATGCAAAGATGACCCTGAATATTCCGATGGCACCGGAAATCTCGACTCCGGCGAAGGCTACCCTGCTGCACCCGATGTAGACCATCTAAACCCCAGAGTACAAAAGGAGTTATCGGATTGGTTGAACTGGCTCAAGACCGATATTGGTTTTGATGGATGGCGATTCGATTTCGTAAAAGGGTATTCTCCAAACATCACGAAAATCTATTTGGAAAACACGAAACCTGATTTCGCAGTCGGGGAGTATTGGGACACGAATAGGGATTTGTTGGCTAGTTGGACTCAGATTGCAGGAGGGGCAATTACGGCATTTGACTTCCCCTTAAAGGGTATTCTTCAAGGTGCGGTTCAAGGTCAATTGTCGAGGTTGAATGATAACGGAAAGCCTCCGGGACTGATAGGCATTGCTCCCGGGAACGCTGTTACATTTATCGACAATCACGACACTGGCTCTACGCAAAAGCTGTGGCCTTTTCCATCGGATAAAGTGATACAAGGATATGCTTACATTCTTACTCATCCTGGAATACCCTCTGTATTTTATGATCACTTCTTTGATTGGGGGTTAAAGGATGAGATTAGTAAATTGATTGCGATTAGAACGAGGAATGGCGTTTCAGGTACAAGTAAAGTGGAAATATTGGGTTCAGATAATGATCTTTATGTAGCAAAAATTGATGATGAAGTTATTGTCAAGCTTGGTCCTAAGGATGCTGGGAATCTGATACCATCGGGTTTTCAGGTGGTGGCTTCCGGAACCGATTACGGTGTTTGGGAGAAGAAAACTAGATAGTTTAATTTATATATGTAGACAAATCCAAATGTGATAGTTTAACAAGTTTCATATATGTTATTGTATTTACTGGCCTGCCTTTGATCATTGAGTCCAATAAAAGAATTTATCTTTTCATATATATATATATATATATATATATATATATATATGCATGTAGTGCTATGGAAGTGCAAACAATCTTCTCTCTAAAAGCATATCCATTTCTGTGAAACGGTTAAATTATAGTCCACATCTTGACTTGTTCGATATCAAATTGTAAACACAAAAGTATATTTGTTATGATAGTTGAGTTTATTGGTCAAATTCCAAGGACGTCGACATATCCATTCGTTGTCATTTGTGTTTTATGCAGATATCACTTCACCAATGAACGTGTACAATATCGAACATGGAATTTTCTTCACTTTTATAAGATTAGTGTATTATTGTTATGTTTTAATTTTGTTTTAAGATCATAAATATTTGTATTTTTTTTGCCACATCAACAATTATACTACTAAATATTTAATATGATACCGGATTTAGACTAGTTTTTATAATAAAATAGAAACATTTTTTGTGCTTTTAATTTCAACGATACCCCATTCTCTATTTTATGTAATTGGGACTATTTATTTTATTTGTTTCAATTTTAATTTCATTCTCATGGATAGTGGCTAATGAAAAAAATTGATATTCATTTTTTACAACAAAAAAATTTACTTTTGTTTTTTTGTTTTTAAATTGTCACTAGAACTGCATAATTTTGGCCAACAGCTCATCCTACTATCATATATTATACTATGGGTCTATTTGAATGGGTTTATAGATACGAAGAGTTTGAGTGTTAATTTCTAAATAGAATTTTTATGGTTTTATGAGTCTGGTAAAAACTCATCAACATATACCCTATATGTTTTAATAAATTATAATAATACAAAATTACCACAAAAATTTACTAGGTTTGCAGGATTCCGATCCATAAAACGCAATATATATATATATATATATATATATATATATATATATATATATATAAATTCTAAACACACAATTAAAAGTCAACTAATTTATTAGTTATGATAGTGAATTTAGTAAGTTTTGATATGAGAATTATGCTTCTTGTTTACAATGAAAAAGTGTTTGGCAATCAAACTCATTCGGAATTCACAAAATATGGAATGAAACTGAAAGTTTGAAATCAAAGGGCTTTGTTTTTTTTTTTTTTGGCTTTGGAAAGTAGTTTGAGAGAGTAGTGTAGATTTATGAAATAATCTCTATTTGCGTAATGTTGTTTATTTGATTTTTGAGAGAGTGGGTTGAGAAATATAGTAGATATACATTTTTTTTGGAAGAGTTATGTTGTAGGTGTAAAATGCGTAAGACTTTATGTCAAATCATGTTTGCTATGTGAAATAAATTATGTAAGACATATGTTACTCTATGTCAAATCAGAGTAGAGTTTGTATAGTTTTGTTTAGAGATAAGCAAATTGTTGTCTGTTTGACTTTTAAGAGGGTAGTTTATGAAAATTGAGAGATAGAAACTTTATTTAAAAAAATAAAAAACATGGTTGTTTGGCATTTCTCAAACACAATTTTTTTTTTGTGAAAGACAAACTAATAGGCCTAAACAAACATTATCTGAGTGATCAAATCTCATTCTTTTAAAAGTGTAGGACTTCGATCAACATACCGTTTTACTATGATATACTTCAGATAATCACAAAATTTAATTCGATCAATGGTACAGGAAATTATGTGTCTATCCTGGTTGATTCAATCCACTGGGGTGCTGGATGAGCGACAAGTGTGTATGAGATGACAATTTTTTATCCTCTTATACAGATGTGTTTATCATCCAACCCATATGGATATAATTCACGGGTGACATTAATTGCTAATGCTGGAATCACTCATGTTTGGCTCCAATCAGTTGGTCTTGGACCCCTCCATTTCTGAATATGCTTACATTCTCGCTCACCCTGTGTTCTATGATCACTTTTTCAATTGGGGATAAGTAATAAAATTGGCTTTCATTTCAATTGAAGAACATAAAAAACTAGTAAATTTGAATTTCTCCAAAATAGTCAGAAATCCCAAAGAGAAATATGTAAATAGAATCTCAATTTCAAAGCCTGTTTATGGTTTACAGAACCAAATTACAATCCCTGTAAGCCACACAAAGCTATAACTTTTTTTTATTATACAACGATCAAAACCCAATCAATCTTAATGCCAAAATCTATTTTGATTTTGTGTAATTATAGTACATAAAACAAGCCACCCACAATGACATACAATGTAAGACGAACACATTATAAACACATACGATCACGCTAACTTAGACGACTGCGACTTCTTCTTGGCCAGGAACATAAAGATTCGTGGGAAGAAAGATTTCTTCTTTTTCTTGGTAACTCTCACTTCCGGAGATGACTCAGTTGTTTCCGTGTTACTTGTATACTCCTTCGGACTCGACCTTTGATGTACACTAGATTTCCTCCCATCATCAAAACTTGCTCTTGGACTTTTACTTACATTAACTTCTGTTGGAATAGATTCACCAGCTTTTCTTCTTTGCTCGTGCTCAGCCCTCCATTTCCGTAACTCTTGTTCGATACCCAATTTACCCTCCTTGGCTTTCTCAGCTTTTTGTAATGCAACTTCGAGCTCACCCTTTCTCTCAATCGTCGCACGGTTGACTTCTTCGAGCTTACTCAATGTTTTCATTTCAGACTCCTTAGCTAGTTCAATTTGAGAGAGAGCATCCGCCACTCGAACGTTTGCTTGCTCTTCTGCCTCGTGGGCCCTCTTGCTAAGCTCGTAATATTCTTCCAACGAGAGTGTTACTCCAGTTGGTGAATCCTCATTTTCGTTTGCTTGAGCAGACTCACTCTCCTCTAATGCATTAATAGCTGCTAAAGCCAACCTTTCAGAAGCCTTTGCAGCTTCTATTTCCTTTTGAGCTGCGCGTAATCTACTCTCAATTGTACTTGCCCCTGCTTTCGCTTGTTCTGCTTCTTCCTTTGCTTTGTAAAGCTCGTCTCTCGCTATCTGGGTAAGTGCTTTTAATTCATCCGCTCCTAGAGCTGCTTCTTGTAGTTTTTTTGGAAGCTCTACCATTTTCTCTCTTTCTTCTTTCTCCTTTGTCTGAACAAGAGCAATCTCCGACTTCGTCCTTTCTAGCTCGGCTTCAAGAGACGCAACTGCAATCGAAGCCATTCCTTCCCTCTGTTGTATGGCGGCAAGTTCCGTTTTCTCCTTTTCAAGCTCTGATGTTAAAGATGCCGATGCCAACTTCAGGATATTAACTTCGTTAGTCGCTTTTTCGATGTTATGCTTCACTTCTTGAAGCTCCTTCTTTGCTGCAGCAATAGCTGCCTCGATATCACCACGAGTTTTTTTCTCCGGTTCTTTCAATGCATCTTCAACGTTTAATTTCGATTCCATATAGGCTGCCAGCTCAGCTTTAAGTTCCTGAAGAAGTGCTGTAGCAGTATCGAGCTTCGATTTAAGATCTTTAGTAGCCAACATTTGTTGTTTTACTCTCTCGAGTTCCTCCTCGGCTAACTTCAACTCCTTCTCCAAGTTGAGAGTGTCCTGTTCTTTCGCCATAATAGCTCCAATTCTATGTTCCTCTGCCTCTAAATGTGCAGCGTGTGCCGATTCCAAGGACTCCTTGGCGGTAATAAGCTCGATGGTCAAATCCTCGACCGACTTCTCGACTTCTTTCGATAAAGAAACTGCTTCTTCTGCTTTTTTCACGGCTGCATCTTTCTCAGCTACCAATAAAGAGTAGTCCTTTCTGAGTTGGTCCAATTCATCTTGAACATTTTTTAGCTCGGAAACTGCAGCAGTATATCGTGCTTTGGCAACCTCAAGCTGTGCCTTGGCGGCAAAGCTAGCTTCATCAGCGATTCCTTGTTCCATTTCTTCGACCCTGAGCTTGGCAAGTTCGGAATCCTGTTTTGCTTGTTGTTCTTCCTTTTGTGCCCTTTCGAGATTAAGCTTTAATTCTTCTATGAGTCTTTTGGTACTGTCGAGCTCTTTTAGAACCTGCACTTTTGCCTCTTCCGCAGCTTCCGATTGTTGCTTATATGATGGCATCTCTTCCCGTGCTTTCTCCAGTTCTTTGTCTATGAATTTACGTCTCTGCACGAACATTTAAAACAAGTAAGAGTGAAACATTAGTAGAGCTAAATGTAAAAATACCCCCTATGTTTTCGCATAGGGGATTATTGATATTTTTTTAGGTTAAGAGGGGTGTTTTCGCATTTTTTGTGGGGGTATAATTGTCATTTTTCCTGCAAAATATGTATTTCGGCGTGAGTGGGGGTTTTGTGCCAATAAAGAAATAACACAGAGGTTTTTGCTAATAAAAATAAAAATAACACAGGTTTTCTTTTCTTTTCTTTTTCTTTTTTTTGTGTGGATAATTAGTCAAAACATAGGGGGTATTTTTGCATTTCACTCAACATTAGTACAAGATTTGTCACATGAAAGGTAAGAGATTTAGAGGAGATTATACCTCCACTGTCTGAACACGGTGGGCTTTCCAGTCAACAATTCCCCCAAACTTAGAAACGGCAGCTTTCACGGACTCAAAAGGTGCGGCAGTGTCGATTTGACCTCTGCTCAAGTCAATATTGGATTTTGGACTATTAATGGGGCTTGTGGGAATTCTGGCATTGAGCTGATCAATGCTACTGTTTCTCGAATGAGCTGGCGAAACAGAAGGAGTA
Source organism: Penstemon barbatus (assembly GCA_003313485.2). Taxonomy (NCBI): domain Eukaryota; kingdom Viridiplantae; phylum Streptophyta; class Magnoliopsida; order Lamiales; family Plantaginaceae; genus Penstemon; species Penstemon barbatus. Next base: position 7,289,242 of record CM064879.1, read on the forward strand.
TCATCTTCCTCTGGAGATAAACGTGCAACTATTTTGGTCGTTTCTACGTGTTCTTCTTTCTGATTATCCGGGATTACGAGTGTGGTTTCTTGGGCAACCATCGGTTCCGAACCTTTCATTACATCATCGGCAACTGCAGAAGTTAGAACCTCCTCTCCTTTTGATGCTAATTTAGAAACTGATACATCTCCATTAGTAGCTGGTTGATCATTGTTTGGCGATGAAACTAATGGTTCAGGAGAAGATTCCGGAGGAGCTTTTTCGTTAAAACTTTTAGCACCCTCCATTCTGGTTAATTGCTAAGAAGAGCCAATGGAGTACCTAGAATCGAGGGAACGAGAAGGTGTAAGTGAACAAGGACTAAGTTTCATAAAATAATAATAACCCTTTTATTTACGATTTTGTAAATTAAATCTTAGTTCAGTTTTTTACTCTACCCCCCTTACCCTGCCAACAACCCCACAAAAGTTCCACGAATTTACGACAACATGCTCACAAGGATTGTAATAACAGATGCAAGCAAGCATGTACTATTTTTCACTTGAATAGATTTTGGCTAGCTATAAATGGATTCTAACATGTTTGCATTACCTAATAAAAGATGTTTAAAGAAGTGAAACATTAATAAGGGTTTAAGGAAATTCGAGGGAAAGTCGCTAATTAGATTTCTGTCTACGTCTCTGTTCCTATATCCAGTTGGTCCGGACATAGATTCTATACTCTCGATCTTTTTCTTTAGGTCCGTCATTACCTACCTTATCACGAAAAGATTCCTCAAGTGGTAGAAAAAGGCACCAAAGCAGTTCTTAAGCAATAGATTGAGCAATTAATTCATTCAATTGTGTTTAATCAAAATAATTTGGTCATACAACAATATTTGCAACATTTTATCATTGAGAATTACCAATAGATAAACATAAAACCTTCAATTCATAATACTATGTATCAAACATGGACAAAACAGCCTAAAATTGAAACAGCAAATCCTTGAAAATACCAACACCTTATCATTTCTTCTCCATGATACAGAAAAATAATAAAAGCATGTTAGTGCATTATTAAGAAATTGAAATATGCGAGTATTAATTAAATCAAATTCTCAAAAAATATATTATCCTAGTTTTTGCATGCATAAAACCTGCAGGTAATTAATGAAAGCAACCATAACATGTCCCCCTTTCAATCCAGAATTAAATACACAATCAATTCAAAGAAAGGCATTAACATAAAATTAACCAATGATTAGCAAACGGATAATCATAAGAATTAATCCTAATCCTAAAAACTTCGAATTAAAGACGAATAGAAAAGGAGAAGGGAAGGGAAGCGTACCAAGAATCACCAGAAAAGGCAGAGATTAAAAGTCAAAAAAGAAGCTCTGAAATGAATGAATTAGAAGCTCCCCCAATATAGTTTTTTTCCTTTTCTGGGATTCAAAATGATTGTTAAAATTAGTAAATAAAAAAAGTAAAACTATTATATTAATAATTTATAAAGAAAGAAAAAAAAAGTGGGGGGGATGGATGTATGTATAGAGACAGAGAGATATACGAAGAATTTTGTCTGTATATTTGTATGTTGTTAATAATAATAATACAACAGTATTTCTGCGTAAATTAATTTGTGTGGTGTAATAATGAGAAGAGTGTAATAAAATAAACACGTGTGTGGAGCCTACTCTTGCGAAGGGTCAGAGACCAAGGACATCCATTCATACTACTTTCACTGTTTCTGGTTAACCCTTATATTTTTCAATGGAAATACTCACTCCTAATTTATATATTTTTCTAGATAAATTGTTTTGTTCAGGAAGAAGGAAAAAGGGGAATTTTGTTGTGTGGTTTATATGATTTTGTCTTACTTATTATTATTGCTTAAATATAAAGTATCATAAAGTTATTCGGCAATGTATTCCAGAATTAATGTCTGTTTATTCATTTAAATTACTAAAGATTAATTTTGCAATATCCAAACAAAATAATTCATATTTTTCAAAAGTTATAACGTGTAGCTTTTAGGACGCAATCCTTATTTTAAATTCATTATCTAGCTAGTATTATTCTAAAAAAGATACTATAAGATATTTGAAATATAATCAAGCTCACTTAAGTTAACTTAAGTTAATGAGCATATGTAATCCAAATTTTATTGCAATGATTAATAGTCCGTTAATTTGATTATGGTGAAACATGCAGTTTAATTAAATTCCTCGGGTTTCATGAAAAAACTCATAAGGTACCCCTAACGTATCCAATACATTCACAAGTCCCAATAATACATTTCTTAAAAAAAATTGTCCACAAAAGTTTCCGTTTCAATTAGTACTTCTTGCTTTTTTATTTTCTATTAGTAATTATATATAAAGTCGCCGTCCATTACGGGGGGGGGGGGGGGGGGGGGGTGAGCTTTTGCCCTTTGCCTTTTACACAGTTAAGGCTGTCTTTATTAGCACGTTGGGAGATTTAATTTTCAATTCCGAGTTTTAAGCTATTGCTAATAAACTTGAGCTTTGTGTAATTAACTAAAATAAAATTAATAAATGCTACTCTTTGACTGTCTTGGTCCTCTTGGACGTGTAGCCAACGCAGTTTTAAGGGTTTATTATTATTTCTTAATAATTAAATTGATGATATTATTATTAATTATATGTTAGATATGATTAGTGATGATGAAGTATATAATGGGCCATGAGATGGGCTGATCAGGACAGTTTGATGTTTTGATCTCTATATATTGTGCCCAATCTTAAATTGAAAGAAACCATTAAAAATATGCCTTGTATTTATTTGTATGCTAATTGATCTAACTTTTGTTGTAGGTATTGGCGTCATGTATCAAATTTCTTTACAATCCAAAATTCTTGATAATTTCATCTTTTTATCAAAGTGAACTACAATAATGAACTGAAACAGGACATAATAATATTATATTTTAATATTTATATTATTTAAGGTAATTAATTTCAGACCACCCACTTAACCTTTTATCTTTGAAAAAAAATGCCTAGAGAGACTGTTTTGTATTTTTAGCGTCTTCAGGCCCATTAATGTTTTCAACATAGGATTCTTCAGGCCCATCAAAATCATAGTAATAAACTATACTTTTGACTAGTTATGGGCGCCTAGAATTAGAATGTGATAAATTTGGTCTTATTGGTGTTGCACTCTGATGTTGGATATGTTTGTATCTGAATCTTGATTTTGATTCTTTCAGTTTTTCTAGAATAAAATGGTGGGACATATTTGTTCTTTTTCTCTGTTAGGTTCACCTAATTAATTTTATTTTTTTGTGGTTTGTTCAACCAATTCGAGTTTTCTTCTATTTCTTTTTCTTTCATAATCATAATACTTCCTGTTCCTGGTATATATTAGTAATAATTGTCGCGCAACCAATCGTTACTTATTATCGCTTTAAGCTACATCCTCCTTAATTAAGCTTTCCTAATTATTCAGTTTGAAACAATCTATATCTATGTAACTACTACTACTACTACATGGGTGTGGCCAGGTGGGTGGAATTATGACAATCAAATCATCTAACAAATGTATAATTGTGAAAGAATATCATTTTAAAACTCCAATTTAATGGAGGATCTAAACAACATATATAAATACGCTCTATAGACTAACTACAGTCCTCGCCCATTTTTCTTTTTGATTTTTTTTTTTTTTGTTTTTAGAAGTTTAATAACTGAACACCACATTTCTTTTCTCCTGCAAAATTCATTAATTAATATACATAAAATTAAATGTTTAATTTCTAATAAATGGTATTATTATATCTTAGAGACAAGAATTTAATTACTTTTAAGAGATTCTTGAACACATTACGTCAATACAATGTCCAGACCATAATCTCTTTACCTATATAAAATACACGGTCATATTAACAACTCTTATTGTGTTTGTGTGACATTAACAAACAGATGATTTTTTTCTTCTAAATAATTTATGATAGATATTAAAAATAATAATTTCATAATCCTCTCTATAAATGCATAATAAAATAAAAAATTTATGTGCAAATCCATTATAGGTTCAAAAAATGATAAACCATTAAAATAAAGAATCAAATCAAATAAATCTTCTCGGATCAGTAACATTGATCCTCCAATGCGGATCCTCCAATCCAATTTTTTTAGCCTTGTTCCTATCCCACTCCAATTCAATCTTCCTCTGTTTCGTCAACCCACATAACTTCTGCAACTCCCCATCCATCGTGTCGTACAATCTCCACCACCGCGCGTGCGCCACGTCACTCGCGTAAACTCTCTGTTCAGGAATATCAAAATTACAATCGTAATCCCTGTAACAAACCCAAGGTTTCAACCCGAGATAATGAATCGAATACAGCTTCGGAGGATCCGACCCGAATAAATGGTTCTTCACACTAGCCTCATTTGAAGAATTGGACCAAAAATTCTTCAAAAAGTTAACTCTTCTCGGAAGCCTATGCCACCATGGAAAAACCTCATTCAAAAAACCCTGATCGCCGCCGTTGTAGGAGATGATTTCCCTCGTGCGTTGCATAAACATGCGGAACGTACAATTCGATGGTTCGATTACCATTATACCCGAATTGAAAATGGATCCGTCATTGCCGGTTGCGGACATTTGGGGGAAGTGGAATAGGATATCGAGGTTGCGTAAAACAACAACGTCGGCGTCGATGAAGATGATTTTGTCGTAGTAGGTGAGCTGCCACAGACGAAATTTGCTGTAGTTGTATTCGTTGTAGGAGTTTTTTTCGGCTTTCGGGTTACGGATCCGTTTTATGAAACGGAGCTTCCAACCGGATCGGGTCAGGGCTTGGCGTTTGGGTTCGGATATGGAGGTGTCCAGGAGGAGGATAAGGTCGCGTTGGGTTCGGGTTTGGAGCAGGCTTTGGGCTAGGGCTATTGCACCGCAGACGTAGGATTCTGTGGAATGGAGAACAGTGGCGTATGCTTCTCGTTTTGATGTTTGCTTTGTGTTGCGTTTGAGTTTAGACATATCGTACACTTCGTTGATTCCTGTGATTGTAAAAAAAAATAGTTAAAATTACACCCAAGACGGAAAAAAAAAATAGTAATTATTGAATAGGGAAAAAATTTGCAATCATCTATACTATTAAAAAGAGAAGCCTGTTTTTACTCACAAAGTGGCGGTTGTGACACCATGCTACACCAAAAAATTATCACTTTCCAAAATTATCCTTTTTCAAAATTTAAAATTACAAAACACAAAAACAGCCCAATAAAAAAACTACCTTTTTTTACTTTGATTATCATGACAGCCACGATTGAACTTTTCTAAGTTGAATCTTTGCATATATTTTTTGCATATTCAAAATTAGTCTGATATATTACAAAAAATTAATATGCCAGGATAAATTATAATTCAAAGAATTCAACACACGCGAGTACCGCGTGCCACAACGGCTAGTTTAAATAAATTAGAACTATCTCCGTAATTTTTGCTCTAATTTCATGTAAAGTTGAAAAAAGAAAGCTTTCGATTTTTTTCGCATTTACACCCATAAAGTAGTGTTTGTGATTAAGCCATGTCAAATTATTGAATTATGTGAGAGAATGTTTTTGTCTCCAAATAACTTTCATTTTAGCAAATGAAGTCTGTTCGGAACATCCTCAACATTTAAAAGAGAAAATACTCAAATAGAAATAAGAATTAAGGAAGGAGTAACATTCTGATTGCAGACAAAAGTATATGTGAACTTAAAAGAATTACGGAAGGACTATAAATAATATTTTATTAACTACCAAAAAATTAAAAGGGATAAAGATATGAACTATTGATATCACATAAGTTAACTTTCAGCCACTAAAAATTAAAAGAAAATAACAAATTTAGAAAGAGATTAGATGACAAATAACAAATCCAGAAGTTAATGTAATGCGAAATCTTTCATTATAAATTGTGTATGATTTTTCTTCATATAATAATATTGAGCAAAAGAGAAAAACACCTTATATGTTTTATCTTACTTTCAAAAAAAAATTATTTATTATTTTAACTCTCAAAATCTCTCTGTATTTGGTTATTAATTATCACATTTGACCCAAATAAAATTTCACTTTTGACTTTTGAATTTTGATGGAATGACAAGATTATTCTATTATTCTTATAATTAATTTTTTTTATTATTTCTTTTGAAAACCGGGGGAGGAGGGGGGGGGGGGGTGTTAGGATTTAAAATAACAAGAAGATTTTTTGAAAGTTAGACAAAATATAGAAGGGGTTTTTGTCTTTAGCTCGTACAACTAAATGTCAGGGGTAAAATTGTCATATCAAAAGAAAATTGTAAATAAATACTTGCAATTTTTGCATTTGAATCACATTTTCTTTTATGGGGATGTATTCGGCGCTAACTTGAGAGCAGATAGAGGTTTTTAAAATTTAAAATAACGCAGAATTTTTTTTTATAGTTAGATAAAATATTGGGTGTGTTTTTGCCTTTCGCTCTAATATTATTGCAATGTAAAGAATTATTTCCTCACGAAATCTATAAATAGAATAAACAAAAAAGGTTGGCACTACCAACCGTGTAAAATATTATCTCTGATCACCAACTTTTGAATTTGAGGAGTTAGGCGACAATTGAAACCGAACAAGATAAGATTTACCTACTTTCTGAAATTTATCTCATTGATATTATATGAATTGATTACATAGGAGGTCATAAAAGCGCCTGTAGCTCAGTGGATAGAGCGTCTGTTTCCTAAGCAGAAAGTCGTAGGTTCGACCCCTACCTGGCGCGTCTATAATTGTTTTTTGTTTTCTACTCCATGATGTTGTAAAAATGGGATTATTCAAAGATTAATCTAAGAAACAGGCTAGTGAACAAATTATCTAACCAACAAGATCAAATCATTCATTCAAGAAGAAAAAGATGATGGAAAAGGAATGAAAAAAGAGCCTCAAAACAATGCAATGTACATACATACCTTCACCCCATAGAGGCAGAGCCAAATTACACGACCCAATCGGCAACGAAACCTTCTGCTCCAATCTCTCAATCTCTGGCATATAATACCACCACTCCCCTTCTCTTTTCACCAAATCATCACACCTAAACAACTCAACCATAGGCATACATTTACTCAAAAAAACAACCTTAATCTTCCCATTCCAATATCTCCTCCCTCGTTTCACCGCCAAATTTGCTGCCAAAAGATGCACTTGTAGCCTAAACACATCTCTATTCCACCCCTCCTTTGGAAATTCACATGGCAATTTGGCCACAATCATGTCCATGTACCTGTACTCTTCAAAATTGGGCATTGGTATTTCAGGACACGAAGGTCCATCTATCTCTTCTTCTTCATCTATCCATTCGGGGTATAAGTCTTTCCATTTAAATAACATGGAAACTTTCTCAAATGATATTGGAATTATTTGACCGTGTGATTTCCACTCGGTAACATCTTCATCGTCCATGTTCACCATTCCTATCCTCATGCCTCCTTTAGTTTCATTCAAGAAACTTGGTTTTTCTCTTTTGATCAACTCCCTACGAATCTTTACTATGTTTGTTGCACGATTAGGACTAATCCCATTTTCTATCTGATACAAAAGAATTCAAAATCAGATCATAGAAAGAAAATGAAAAGGAATTAAAAAAAAAAAGTAAATTACATTAGGTAATAGCTCACCTTACCTTATGATTGCAACCGTGCAATGTGCATTTAACTAGCGATGCTGCGTGCTCGTGGTAATCGGAGGGTGAAGGGCAGAGGAGAAGGATTGCATAAATGATCAAGAAAAATGCCAAGAAAAATAAGTTGATTCTTATGACAAGAGATTTTGCTGAAGTGGTTTTGATCATCTTTTTGAACAGCATTTTTCTTAAGAAAAGTTGTATAATGTGTAAGGTTGATGATATGGAACTGATTTATGTACCCTTTAATTTCTTTCTCAAAGGGTGTATAAATCAGTGAAGAAGCTTAGCTAGTGATATTTGAGAAATATATAAAAATGGAGGAATGGATTAAATCAAAGGAATTTTTTTAATGGATTTTGTGAAACCAGTGAAATAACTCCAAGTGTCAGTTTACAAGGGTTTTTTTCTTGGCTTTGAGACAAAGGGGTTGGAGGAAATGAGAGTTTACTTGTTTGGCATATGCTATACGTGAATAAGAACTTCCAGAAAGTTGTTTGTGTATTTCACATATTGCCTTTTAGCCCTTTTGTCCAAGACTTGAAGTTACATATACCCCATTTTTAATTTAATATTTTGATTAAGTCGACTATAAGATTAAACAAATGATGCACTTAATCATGTGTCAAATGTAATATTGTTATTGTCATCTAAATTCAATGCCACAATGTAGAGGGCAAATTAATTTATAGTTTGTTGGGTTAGACTTGTAGATAAAGAGTTTATGAATAATTAAAGAGATTTAAATAATCGTTAGAAAATCGAAATCGTGACGTAGGAGAAAATATAATATTCCGATTATTAATTGGCTACCTTTAAATCTTATATCTTAGAATACAATTTACATGATTTTTATTGATCTAATCACTGTACATACTTATACTTATGTAATAATTACTTGTACTAAGAGGTGTAGCCAGGATTAGAGTGGTCTTATTGATTTTGGCTGCAATATCATTATCAACAATTTTTGCCCAATTAAGTTTTCATAAATGGACCAGTTATAACAATAATCACACACTAATAGCATTTTTTTGTTCTTTTTCAGAAATCCTTGTAAATTATATAAACAGGCAATTTCAACAACAAATTCAAGAAGAGTTTAGGAGCAAGCATAAAGTATCAAATTGTATAAATTTACTTGAATAAATTGCCAATTGGCAACAACTTTATGGTTGTGATGTCAACATTCTACATGCAATTGCACGTCAAAGATTAAATCACGAGGCTTTACCAACATTTGATTTTCTTTTTCTGTTAAATTATTTAATTTGATCATTTTAACAAATGTAATAAATTACACCACGCAGAAGTATTCTTGACCGAACCCAATATTTTTGGTAGGTACGTTGGACTGTCACGATTTCTTTACTCAACATCCAAAATATTAGATGGACCATTAGCTTCAGATATTTGATTTGTCATGCTGATAATAATTAATCGTGTACCAACAGTGAGTCATTTTCAATTTAAATTTAATACCCTTAAGCATAATTTAACCTCTTAATTTGGTATATTAGCCTTATCATAGCTCTAAATGTTGAAATGTATCATATGTTTAGTTGTCACCGACAGATTCACCAAAAAAGTTCAGTATAATGAAAACTTTCGGCAATTTTTTAATAACCAATTAAATGTAAACCAGATAATCTTTGAAATTTTATACACAAATATTTGTGTTACTGAGTACTACGCCATACAAGAATTTTAAGAAAGCTGTGTTAATATTATGATCTCAATGGAGAACAATATTCTCACAATTTCATAAATAGATGTAAATATAATTCCAACTAACAAAAAATGATTGAATGCAAAAAAAGATAAAAAAAATAAAAATCCGAAAAAATCTAAAAGAAAGAAAGAAAGAGAAGAGGCGATCCGAGCATAACTGAATCACTTTTATATAGATAGAATTTCATTTTCTTTCTGGAAACGTGTATATCATTCAGCTACTCTGCAACGTTTTCTGGTTGTGCCATAAGAATCTATTGTTCATGAGGCGGTCAAGGTGACGAGACCAAGAGTTGGCATATTAATTTACAAGAGTGAGTAAGTACTTATCGAGGCAACTTACTGTCTTCCAGCTCATCAAACAGAAATTCTGCATCCCAAAATCTTATACTTTTGTGACATCTTGAATGTGTTGAGAATGGCTTTTACCAGGTGGAATGAAGATCAAGTCTTCCCAGCCTGAGTTCTTTTCATTTATCTGCACGGGAGTCAGAGAAATGCAATAAATCTGTTTTCCATTGTCTTTAAAAAAAAAGAAGTAAGCGAAACGCTTGTAATGGAACGAAAAAAGAAAAACACTTGTAATGGAATATCATGCAATCTGTTAAGACAAGGTGGCCATCTTAGGATGTGTAAGATGTTTTTATATATTCACTTGCTTCAGCAAACTGAAAGTTGGTTCTGTATAAACTAAACCACAGCATATATTACCTCCATTTTCTTGAGAACATCCTCCAAACTCCCAACCTGTCACAATGAAACAGAAAACTTGATTTACTTTGTGTAAAGCTCATCTATAAGAATCTGGCAACTGCAAAAGGCAGTAATACACAATAAAAAACATGCAGGAGATTTCGTGTTATTAGAAAGATATGAACATCGAACTATCTATTCATCCAGAGTTCTCCAGACTCAAAGTACTTACGCAGCTGAAATTAACAATAAAAACTGAAGTGAGAAGTGAATTAAAACTTTATGATACCATAATGTGTTGAGAAACACCAGGCAATCTTGACGCCCTTGAAACTGTTGAAAGTGCTTTCTCTATATCTTCCTATATTGACGAAAAAGGAAAAACATTAGTATAAGGTATCCATGCTGAAAATCTTTCCTTGGAACATCAGAAGCAAAAGTACCTTCTGAAAATATATGGGGCAATATCGCTTGTTCTTTTTCTTCACAACTAGGAGGTCTGACTGAAAACGAAGAAAACTTCATGTAAACTTAAAATGAACAATGTTTATGATGCCGTGCATTATTATTACTACTAAATAGAACTTGTAATTTTACACTGAACTACAAACTTAATTCTTGCACACAGTTATACATATGTCTGCTCCTATCCCTTCCCCTCAGAAACTTAGTTCAGGAAGTCTAAGCTTGAACACAAGAAAATCAGGCTATATGAATGCTGAAAGCATCAGGTTCAAGACTCTGAAGTAGCTAGTCACTACTGTTCAGAAAAATTTGCACTGATAGGATATATAGATGTTAAACAAACAGTCCAATAGAAAGCATGAACGGATAACTCAGGTTAGCTCATGATACCACCCCCCCACCCCCGATGTTTTGAATGTGTATCCCAACTTTCGTTCTCCTTTTCCCAAATTCAAATTCATACTGTAGGTCTTTATTTTGGACTTCAACTTTTCCATGGACTTCGGGCAATTGACAAAATTTCCCACCGACAGAAGGTTGTAAATTGTGGAGCCATTCAAATATTAAAAAGGAAATGGATGCAACAGAGCGATTTTCAGATAATCATCAAAGCCGAACAATATATGAATAAAAATCTAAACATATTCTTCACAATTGAAGAAACATGATAAGGCATTGTTATCATATCATTATTCCATAAAAAATTTAGAGAAAAGAGAATTATATAACTATATAAGCGCATTGGCATCGAGCTATTGTTATCATATCATTATGAGATAAAAATCTAAAGAATAAAGAATTATGTAACTATATAAGTGCATTGGCAACGAGCTATTGTTATCAAATTGTTATGAGATAAAAATCTAAAGAAAAGAGAAGTATATAACTATATAAGTGCATTGGCATACCTGAAAAACAGGAACTCCGTCAAACCCACTCTTGCCATTTGATGCCCTTAGCTAGCATTGAAGAATGTGAGACGTGTCATTTGTCAAATTGATTAATAACAGCACACTAATAGCAAATGGAACTACTCAATATATTTAGCATGAAAGAATATAATTTCTTATTGAGGATTGCTCAAGTGAATTTGGTACATATAATCCTTTCTTTCTTTTTATTTTGGACGGACATGAAGATGAACCATTAGTCAGAGGTCAAAAGGGACAGAAGTACGGTTAGGTTGGGGAAAAGTGTTATTCATAGAATTTAACAAAGACAGACTATTATGGCATCTAGCGAGTGAAATGCTGATAAACAAAAGATGAAAAGACAAGCAACTCAATAGTTAAAGGAATGAGTGCCTCCGAGCATCAAACAATGCCAGTCAGTTGCATCTTCTTTCAGTTAAGCCAGTCATATTGGTGGATGGGCAAAAAAACAAAAACACCTTTTAAAAGTTTACTTGCACTAGGTATGTCTTTTTGTCATAGTAACAGTTAACTAACTTACATGTAACAATACTTATAAATACACTAAGTTCTCCAAATAATAGATCATAATAATGGTTTTAAAGACAATAAACAGAAGGATCGAGAATAAGGTTCATGTGGACTAAAGCTGCCTGAGTAAAGATGCTCGTGCCAAAAATGATGATAATAGACCTTAAAATAATAAATTTCATCTACTGGTCTAGGTACAGGAGTTGTTGCATAAACTAACATATTTTCTTTGTTCCGTCGAATTGTTTCTTGCACTTGAGTCATGTACCTCAAAATAAATAAACACAACTATGATGGGACCACTTAAATGGCTCCTTTTGGAATTCTTACAATTGTGTCTACGATGAAAGATAAGCTTATAAGCTCATTGAATTGCAAGCAATATCAGATGGCATTTTGCATTACCAACCTCTAATGCATTTTTTATTTGAACTGGGTCTGGTAAAAACCGGAATGCTATTCCTTCGACTTTCAACATATAAACCTGCAGAGTTACAAAGTTTATGCTTAATTATAGCTCCTCAGGGGCACAAGCATTAAGAGAGAACTTAATTAGTCAGAACAATATTGATAATTTATTTATTCCAGCATATCTTTTCACTGTGTTGTAAAGAGATTCCTACCTGAGACTAGAAGTTTAGCAAGAAAGAGTCAAGTAAAAAGAAGGATGCTTTTATTTGTTGTATTCAAGACTTAAATTTGCAACCATTTTCAAAGAAACCCTCCCATTTTGACAAAAAGTTCCGAATTCAGTCAGTCTAAGGCTAAAACTCCATGTTGTATCCCCACTAAGATATCAACGCTACCTTTTCAACTAAAATTTCAAGACTCAATGGCGACATTGATCTTGAACAAAATCTAGAATGATGATTGTTTTATTTCTCTTAACATACTTCATTTTGTTATTTTTCCAGTTAAAAATGTATTGCAAATGATTCTATCTTAAAGTATTAAAACTAACAAAAATACCAACTTAAGAAAAGGGACATATTCACCTGGTCAAGCGTTATAGGCACCACTTTTGCTCCACCTCTCACTTCTCCTCTTCTTGTCCTCACCTAGAAACATTTAGAAACTTTTCACTCAGAATGGATAATAACAAGCAAAACCAAATACAATTTGATTAATAACTCCAGAGCAACACATCACGCAACACAATTCCGGAAAAGGTAACTAAAATGGGTATACACTAACCCTTGCTCATAATTAAATCTTTGCTGATGAACAGAGATAAATGACAATAAAAGATTAAAAAAAAAAAAAAAATACCTGAGCGAGAAAAGCCTCGGCATCCTCTTGCCGAAAACACAACAATCCAATGGACTTAACCCCATTTGGATCAGATATCAGCACGAATTCGTTATTCGTGTTGCTTACTGTGAATACTGAAGTTCCGGTTAGTCTTCTCGCCACGTGATCCGAGTTCGACGAAGTTTCCGAGGCAGCGGCGGCGGATTGCTTTCCCCGAAGTTGCTGCTGCGACAGGGAGGCGAACGGCAAGGATAGAGGTGGGGGTGGCAGAAAAGTTGTGGCGGCAAGTCGTTTTGCGTCGTCGAGCTTGCCGGAGAGCCGGTGGAGGAAGGTGGAGAGGGAGACGAGGGGGTTAGGGAATGGGCGCACCGAAGGTTTTGCTGAAGATGACTCCTCCATTTGCTTGCTTGCTTTGTGAGAAATGAGAGAGAGGTGATATTATTTGGATTGGGCTGCGTGTCATCTCGTCTCTGTATATTTTGGATGGGCCTTGGGCAGGTAATTTACTAATGATTTGGTCTAGAAAAATTGTGTAAGTTTATTTAATTAAATCGGATATAAGAGTCGTAGCTTTTTAAATTCAATTCATCATATTTTTCATACAGAAAGTTTGTTTAGATTTGACTAGCTTATTAGGTATGACGATTTAAGATTAAACAAGATTTTTTCACTCAATTAAATTTCAGTCGAGCATATGATTAAGTTTAATTAATGATTTTAGAGAAGAGATTTTAAAACATAGGAGAAAAAGTGCCCCATGAAGTGTCAGTTCAATATCGATTTGTGTTTTGGTCGAGTTTTTTCCAAAAATGTTTATAATGTTAAAAACGGTGTTCTTGTGGTGTCTTATTCTTTCCAAAAATTGAGTTTTAAAAAGGTTTGATTCCCTCCTCAATTGAAATGATCTCTGACATACAAAATTAAAAAACAAAAAGTAAAAATATTTCTTATGTTTTGTCTAACTAACAGAAATCTCCTGTATTAATTTAATTAGTAATAAAAAAAATATATGTGTTCATTTTGTGTTAGCAAAAAACACCATTTTGTGTTACGAAATGCACACAGATCGACTGTGACTTGACCCTGACCTCTGTCACGGGACAATTGTTGTCAAAACTCTGGCCAACTAATTAACCTTTCGTAACAACTCTATCTCCACGTATTTCACATATTATGACCACCTTTATTTGATTCTGATTCCTCAACAAAGCTAAGGATGCAATTAAACATACTCGCACTATAAATTCTGAAGCTCCAAAACAAAGTATTTACACAAACCACAAGCTAAAAATTGGAAGGAAAAAAAATGGCAATACTTAGAAATGACAATCCTCGTGGGGCAAGCGAGAGTAAAGTTGAAATGTCAATAGAGGAGTTCAAGAAATGGATTTCGAAATTCGACAGCGATAAAGATGGGAAGATAACTATGGAGGAGCTCCGGGAGGCCATACGGGCCAACGGAGGTTGGTTTTCTACGATGAAAGCTAGGCGCGGAATAAAATTGGCAGATAAGAATTCCAATGATGCCATTGATGACAACGAAATTGGCAACCTTATAGAATTCGCAAAAAAACATTTAGGTCTTACGGTTGCAGTCATTTAACTAGACTAATAACTAATAAATGAGTAGCTAGCTAGTTCGTATTTTAATTGTAATTTGATTAGTGTTGGATCGATCAATATTGCTTTCCAAATGTACGTACATCTGAGTGTACGTACGTATATATGCATGTGTAAGTTAAGTTTATGTGACCTTAATTTGCTATTTGAAGGAATATTATGCTAAGCGTACGTGAATTGAACAAGTATATATACACTGTAAATATTGTATGTATTCCTTGGAATTGAATTTATACATATACATATATATACATAGTTTTTAAATAATTAATGGAGATTACGAATATGTTATGTCTACATTATATACACTTTTCTAGAAATTTAAAATTCTTCATACGTTCATAGTTTGCTTCATAATTGTTGGAATCTAAAACTTCATGTGCAAAAGGAGATGTTTTAATTGAATAATCAGACAATTACATAACGCAGGTCCCATTTTTTAGCTTGAAGAAAAAGTCTTGTGAAACCCAAATCTGTAAATTATTTTGACGACAAACTAAATCTGTAAAAAGATCGTCAAATTATGGTATCAAAAGCTTATTACCAAATGCGTAAAATATGGTACTAAAAGTGTAATTTTTTCTAACAAGTATAGATAAATATCTAACTAACAATAATTGGGACTTCAAACTTTCAGTTAGAATTTCCAGAATTAGTAAATTGTAAATCAAATTGAAAGATGCCTGGAATATTAGGTATTAGATAAGTATTAATTCTGGTGTGGTGTGAGGGACTGCCACTTTGTAAACAAAATGAAGTGGGATTCATTCAAATAGGAATCTGGGCTAAATAAAGAGAGTGGTTCAGTTCTTCTTGTTTGGATAAAGGTTGGTCGAATAATTAAAACATGCATGGAATCACCTCAACTTGGAAATTGGCATCGAGCAGTATACTAATTATTGTAACTTTCAAAAAATTCAAAGATTCGTTCAACTTTGAAAGCTAAAACCAACCATTATGATAACAGAAAAATCCTATCCAGATCGGACTTGTCCGAACACAAAATAACTGCATTTCAAGTGAAATGTACTTGGCTTTGTGATTGGATAAAACTTATAAAAGAGTGACCAATCACAAAGCAAATGGTGATCGAATGCATTTGGCCAAGCAAGCTTGCGTTGAACAAGAATCTTCCTTTGACATCAAAAAAGTTGCAAAACAGAAAATGCAATAATCGGACTCTGGGTAGAACTAAGGAAAGCCAATGAGTTTGCATTGAAAACACTACACCAAGTTCTCAAGTCTTAACAAAAAGATTACATACAATACAATTACAATAGAACTATTTATGGCAATAAACACTACACCAAGTTCTCAAGTTTACTATTTACAATTTACCAAAAAATCTAAGGAATTTCACGGGATTGTTTTTTCTTTTCCGCGGAACTATATTACACACGTGTTTACATTATTTCCAACATATCAGATACCCTAAATTCATAATAATAATTGGGTCCAGCAGGGAAAGAGGGGAAAAAAGAATTGTCCCTTCGTGTGGTGAGATTTCTACATACTATTCAACAGATAGTTGAAACACTATTCAAAAAATAAATTAATTTTGTGATTTAAACGTAACCATTTGACATGTTTTGTACGATCCGATGAATGGATTTGAGTCACCTGCTGAACACTTCCAGTCACTGTTTCAATCGTCGATACTGGGTGGTGGAAGCTTCCAGTAATTCCATGAATTAAAATCTTCCTGATAACAAAAGTTAAAAGAGTAAACATTGGCCTTGAAGCATAAGAAAGATCAGATTTCAATAAAAGAAGAAAAATCAAGCGAATATGTAATTTATATCCAGAACTTAATGAGTTGCTAAACCACCCATGAAAATAACGAACCTGCTCAGAAGAAGACATGGGGGGGAACATGCCATGTACGAGGCCATGAAGTGACACGTATGATTTGGTGTCAACACGACGGTTTACTACAATCTCACCCTGTAAATACATATTACCACAGAAAATTTAGAATAACAACATACTTCGCTCGTATTAGAAAAACAGCAGAGTAATGTCACTTTCTGAGACATACCTTTGGGTTAATGATAAATATTTTATTCCTCGGAATTCCAACCTTAAGGTAGCTAAATTCATCAGTGTCTCTGTTTCCAAAACCAGCGTAGAATGGATTTGCATCAACAGGAAATAACACCTTGATATCCTGAAAATTTTAAGGAACAAACAGTTAAAATAACAGCATTTTAGGACTCCACATATAATACACACACACACACACACACACACACACATAAATATATATATATATATATATGCCAATGTATACATGTATGATAGCAGAAAGGTTGAGTTGCGTCAAGTTTAAAATAAGTATTTACCTCAAGGCAAGCAATTTTGAATTCATGAGGAGCTCTTCTAACAACTGCAAAAGCAAGGTGCAAAGAAAACTCAATAGTTGTACATGTGTAAAGTGAACAAACTTTCATCCCGTGAAATGTGTGAAAAATGTAAAATGGCAAGAAATATATTTTGTTCGTAAATATGCAAGTGCTCATATGTGATGTTGATAGCCACGATTTTGAAGAAGTCACAGGGCTTACTAGAATTTTATATGTAGGAAAAAGGATAAATTTTAAAAAATGAGCATTAACTTCAACATCTTTACCTGTAGCTCAATCAAACAGTAAGCTGTCTATGGAAATTATTGGAGCACAATTCATAGAAGGAAAACATTAGGATTTTATTACAACGAGAACTATGTTTTTCTTTTTGGAAAAAAGAAAAAAAAAAAGAAAAAAAGATGAATGTGATATTCATGTATTACGGGTGCAACTGAACCAACCATGACGAGCCAAGTAGAGGTCCGTACAGGCTTAGTTCAATGTGGATCTTGGACCAACTAGACTCATGTAAGCCTACATTACACAACCTCAAACATCACTATGGCACCATAAGTTTTGCTATATGAAAAAGGAGAGGAATATATATTGGACCATTCTATATCCAAGATGTTCTTCATTATCAGATATGCATTAGAAAAGTTCCTTTCTCATTTGAACTTCTGTATATGGCACAATATGTTCTGCCAAGCCTCTCAAATCCAACTTGTGGGGGGAAATACATGAGCAAGTAAAAATTTGAGTACGAAATAATCAAATTTTAACACTTCAAAATCAAGAGCACACTGGCGTGGAAAGTTACAAGAAAGTGTTGAATCTACATCAATGGCCATTTGATACCAAAACTTCTACCATGAAAAAATTTAAGATTCTACTTAAGTTTGTGATGCATTTAATACACAGAAGGAGATATATGAAAAAAAAATGAAGGAAATTAGTGACCTTCACGGAATAGAGATGGAAAGAGTCCATCAGGGGAGATGACAACAGGTCCATCTGGTAAGGCCTTTCCATCCTGAATGAACAGAAGAACTCAACTAAAGGGCATATTTAGGCAACATAGATCAAATAAATTATGAAAGAATCTATTAACTTTTTTACATTTTGATAGAGCATATCAATAATCTAATAAGCTCACATTTGAAAAGGAACAAATTAAATGTTTTAGATTTTAGTAAGTCTGAATCACTAAAACTTTACCTGCTTGATATTAAACAAGAATTGCCGGGTATGAAAGGCCTGAGAAATTGCACGTGCACTCAGGAAAAGAAACTGATAACCATTCTCCTGCACAATGCAAAAATCAAAAGCATCACATGTTTATGCATATAGTTATCAATATATATTTATTAAATATAAAATTACAAAAAATTTAGAGCTTTCTTGTTTGTATTTCCGAGCGAAAATAATATAATGAGAACATATAAAGCAGATCTAATAGAAGAAATTGCAATTCGTTTGTAGATATGTTCTTTTAACAACAAAAAACATCATAAAGAAACTACAACAATTCTACATGGAAAATAATGGACCTTGATTGCTGAGAAGAGATGTGCGACACCTGTCTGTGACCAGTCCATGCCAACCAAAGGCATGACCTGTCCTAGAAGATCAGACCTGTAAATTAGAAACAACAACAAATATCAGAAATTTGAATTCTTACTTTTTCAGTATTTATGCCATCGATAGATTATAAAGTCGAGGAAACACACAAGTTGGGTTCCTTGAGGATTCCAATTTTAAAGAATTGAATTGTTGAGAATTCAAAATTTTCCTTAAGAGCGCCAACCTTGAGAAAAAAGTAAGATATTATGAAAAAGACTAGTGCCTTAATTTTAGTATATATGCATGAAAAAGTAAGATACTGCCTTAATTTTAGTATATATGCATGAAAAAGTAAGATACTGAACAACAGTTCCACAGGGTTCCAAGGAAAAATTAAAATAGAAGTATAAAGGAAAAAACATACTTCTATCATGTAAACTACTGAATGTCAAACTCATCTAAAAGTTTATGCCGTTAGACAGAAGAGACATTAAAAATTTATTACTTAACACGACCCCTCGCGTTCAGGCGGTATACATTTGACTCAAGCCGAACATGTGGAATTTAAAAATGGGTGGCTTAGAGATTCGAACACATGATCTCTGTTTGGGTCTGGCTCTGAAACCACATTGAATGTCCAACTCATCTAACAGCTTAAGTTGTTATAGAGGAGAGACATTTAATGTTTCTTAATTAACTTAAACAATATAATACATCTGTAAGAAAACAAGATGAACATTTCTGAGGTTTTAATTAATCCATAAAAAAATTCCTATCAATGCAAAATGTTCTGAAATGTAACTAAGCTCCTAATATAAATCATGAATGAATAAGATGAAAATGACTGAAATTAATAAGTCTATTGCTTTTTTCCCTTAATTAATTAATATATGCAAGTAATTTGACAAGCTCTAGCAGAATTGAAATTACTCAGTTGACTATAGATTTCAACAGTCTACAGATGCAGAGCTGAACTAGAAAAAGAGATTGCAAGAAAGTCTATACCGGGTAATTGTCCCATCAACGTCAGAGATCACAATTCGAGTATCCCATCTCCAGAGATAAATTCGTGCATCAACCTGGAAATGTAACTTCAAGTCAGTATCGTAAAATTTAAAGAAAAAATATGGGAGAGAAAAATTACAATCTTTAAAAAGAATGACACCAAATTACCTGTTGCTTCCCCAGCATTGCAGTTGAGAAGGTGAACACGACAACATTCTTTCCTTCTTTCAAATTTAAGGATCTCAGTTGGTCAGATGTCGGAATAAGTGTTCTAACATTCTTCTTGTTTACGTTTTCCTTTTTGTCGTTTTTTACCCCCTCCATATCACTTGTGCTCTTCGGAATCTCTATAGCATTGCCATTTTCAGTGCCAACTACCTCTTCGCTCTCCGTTATAATTTTGATATTTTCTGACATTGATTGCATGCATGGTAATTGATCATTATTTTCACTGGATAAAGGGTCAAAAGAATGGCCTAGATCGCGTGCATCAGAATTATTACTAATAGGTGACATGTTGGGTAAAGATCTTACACTTCTTCTAAATTCTTTCGACTGAACATGACCGGTTGTCTTAATATCACCATCACTAGATGTTGTTCTTAACCTTCTTTTCGGCAAATTAGTGTCATTCATATAGTCATTAATAACTCTTACTGAAAATGAAGAATTGACTTCTTTCCTCCCCTCATCTTCTGCATGAATGAGCTCAACTTGTTTGGCCTCACCTGTATCAAAATCATCCATTTCACCAAAGAGAAGTAGTTCTTCCTTCGAAATTTCTGATGACGGCATACATGGATTAACACAATTACTTCTTGAAATTTGAGAATCATCAAGAGGGTCCACAGAAGTAGAGACAGTTACAAGATTCTGTGACTCAACTTCATTAATGGAATCATCTGATGGGAGAAGACAAACTGTCTGTGAATAGTATCCATTGGCAACGGTTTCTGAAGCGGAATAAAGAGTTCCTTCACTTGTACAAATCTTCTCTTCATGAGCGGAAGTGATGTGATCCCCATTTCCTACAAATTCTTGGATACTCAAAGTTTCCTGTTCAATTAGCACATCTCTTTCTGGTTCAGATTTAACCTCAGATATCAACTGAGTCATACTATTTACTCGTTCACTCGATTCACTTGGACGGTGGATACTATCTATTGTATTTTCCTCCTTGGAGAAACTGGCATCTGATAATCCATCTTGCTTCTCGACTAAATCTTGGATTTGTGAATCAGACTTTGCTACATCAGATAACAAAGCCATAGAATTCAAACCATAACCTTCTTTATCTAAGCTAAGATTCTCAGTCAACAACACTGGTTCTGAATTTGACAATTTAGTACCCTCTTCAACAATTTCAATTGAATTCCGTGTAGTTAAGCACTTCATTTCAATACCATTTTCTTCGACACTACTCTGAGAAACAAGACCTGTTTCATTATTAACACGACAATCAACTTTTTTCAAGTTCTCATCAAAAACTTTCGCCTTATTTTCAGTATAACACACGGAAGCTTTTTCCTTCTTGCTTTTGGGAGAAGCAAGATTAGTGGACCATTTCAAATCCAAGAGATCAGCTGCCATCTCAGCTCGGTCTAAAGACTCTGTCCTAGGTACACCAGATGCATTTCCATCCATTGGATTTCCCCCATCTTTTCTTCTCCCAAAAACAACCCCCATAATCTGAGACCTACGAGAATTGGTCCTAGGTATAGCGTCATAATTGCAACTTTTTGATTTGATTGGTCGAACGTTTTCACTTTGCTTGTCTGTATCCTCACCAGACGAGGATGGAGGAGAACAAGTAGACTCCCCTCCCTCTATATCAACCTCCTTTAAAAAATATGCTTCTCCTTTATGATCCAAGTGCATATGAAAATCTTGTTCGACACCATTGACACTAATGCTAACCAACTTCTCTTTAGACTTCAACACCCCTTGAAATTTCCCAAAACGAACATACCAAGGGGACGATTTATAGCTTCCATCAGGTTGTAAAACGACTATTATATCTACAGCACCACCAAATGGATGAAAGGGACCAGAAACAGTATATACACCTCTACTTATGTAGCTACCTAGCCTCCCTACAGCTTGCATCTTGAGAAAGAATCAAAGAAATGCTACTTTCTCAACCTCCCGAACTAACACAATCTTGAAATTAAGTAAAAAAATGAAATGAATCCAAAATTCTCCTTTTTCACCTTTTCCACCAATAAAATTACAAAATTTCAAGAACTACCCAGATCAACAAACACAATAAAGATCAAAAGCACCGAGGTAATTGACAAGAGAATCGTGCTAAATCAGAAGCATTTTCTCTTGATTGAAGATTGCATACAAGTAATCAATGCACAGGACAGGCTCAATAAATTCTAATAGATAAAGATAAAAATAATAATACAATCAATTGAAGGAAAGATCGTTATCAAGTTGTGTGTTCAAGGATTCAAAAATTGAAAGACAAACCCACATGCGAAGAAGCAATAAACCGCCAAAGGCTGGGCGTTGAAAAACAGTTGTCGTGGAAAGCATATTCCCTTTTAGATTATTCGAATGTGCCCTCTTTCATAATAATTGGGCACCATCCTCAAAAACCGAAATATATACACATTATATTACCCTTCTGTAGAATTGTATTGAACTAGATGTGATTTGCAAGATTCATATTTCGTGAGAGGAAGAAGGGAGGAGAAGTTTTAAACAACATAAGAAGAGTCAGGAATTTTCTATTTTTTATTTTATTTTTTTTGGCTTTTCTTTTTTGCTTTGCTTTTATTTTGGCTGAATTTTCGTGGGATCATACTTTAGTTTGGTATTAATTTTATTTTTTTAAGGTTATCTTGGGAAAAGGGGAAATGGGGAGATTTGGGGCAAGTAGAGTAGTAGACACGTCACTTCGATCTCGATTTGAATGAGTTTGGTTGGGAACTTATTATTATTATGTGCAGTGTAGGAACACAATTTTGGTATGCCTATTTTATAGTAATTAAAAAAAAAAAGGGTTAAAAATTCATAAATGAAAAACTAAAATATGATTGAGAAAAATCATCAGCCTTTAGACATCAATGAGTTGTTCCCGCTTCCCATCTTAATCACGAATTATTGAAAATAGAATTGAGTGGTTGGGGTTGAATCAGAACAGATCTATGACTGCTTCATTAAGAATAGAACGGGCATGTTTGTTTGGTGTTTCGGAAAGTAGTTTGGGAGTGTAGTGAATGTTTGTGAAAAAATTTCGATTTGCGTAATGTTGTTTGTTTGGTTTTTGAGAGATTGGTTTGAGAAATAAAGTAGGTGTATGTTTTTTTTGGAAGAGTGAGGTTGTAGGTGTAAGATGTGTAAGACTTTATGTCAAATCATGTTTGTTATGTGAGATAAATGGTGTAAGTAATATGTTACTTTATGCCAAATCAGAGTAGTTTGTATAGGTTTTGTTTGAAAATTGTTGTTTGTTTGGCTTTTGATAGAGTAATTTGAGAAAATTGAGAGATTGAAAAATTTATTTGAGAAAGTAGAAAACATGTTTGTTTGACATTTCTCATACACGAAATTTTTTTGGGAAACGCTAAACAAACAGGCCCAATAATTTTGATTATCAATTCTATTGATTATCATTGAGTAAATTATAAAAGTATATGATAAGGAAAACACCAATCATCAACATTTATCTAACGGATTATATATATGTGGATTAGATATAGAAGATAAATAGAAATTGATGGATAAACTCGTTGGTCATCTTTTTCTTTTCCTAGTTTCGTTTGGATTAAGGCTGTCAATGGGTCGGATTAAGTTCGCTCAGATTCGGCTTCATTAATATCGGATCGAATTTTATCAGATTCAGATCTTGTTCGAATTTTGCTCAGATCGAATTTATTGGATTCGGATCTTGTTCGAATTGCTCGGATCTAGATTTTGAATTTAATGAATCTTGGTCAGATTTGGTCGGATATCGAATTTTTTTTATCCAATAAAATTTTCATTTAAAAACTCAAACCTAAAACAAGTTCATTAATTTTACAATTTTATTTAATTGTATCTCACATGTTCAAACTTTCTTTACTAATATTCATATACGTAGATGAAAATATTTGTTTAAATAAATTTATAAACGAGTTATAAATTTCTATTTTCTTAAATTGACGGTGATATATTATTAATGACACTCATTTTATAAAACATTGTGTATATATATCATCCTTTTTTATTTATTGCGGATACAGATCTTTAACTAATCGGATTGATCTAAATTCTTATTTTGTTCTATGTGTTTTGAATTTGGGATCTTTATCATCAGATCAAGTCCATCAAATCTCTATTCTGACAACTATTCTAATAAATAGAACTGAGAAATCCGAATTGAAATCCACCCCATTGAGGACCCTAGTTTGGATGTATGTATTTTACGTTTTTTCATTAAAGTTCTGAATATTTTAGCACGGGCCACTAAAATAACGAATATCTGAGGCCCAATATGAGCTATGAAGCGGATTTAGATGGAAGTTTCAAATACTACTGGCGGCCCATAAACGTACTCCATTTCATGAAATAAATGTCGCTCCAAAACCATCTAATAACCCTCAAATGATTCACTTTTCATTTCATGGCACTAATAATTAGGGCTATCAATGTAGCGGATTTATCCGCTTCAATTTATTAGGATAATTGTCCAATTAGTGAATCGATGGACCCTGATCCTCAATTCGAACTATATGGATCTAGACTAATTTGATTAGCTAAAGATTAACCTCCGATTAATATTTAATATAATACTATATACATTTTAACTTATCTTATTTCATAAATTTTTTCTAATGCATACTTCTTTTTTGGTAATTTATTATGTTAGCTTGAAATTATAATATTGATAACAACAAGTAAAAATGAAAGGTATTTTACTTAAACTTAAAAAACAACATTATCATGTTGTTTGATTTATCCATACTATTATAAAGAGAAGTCATGTCATTGTGTAACACTTTTTTGATATTCATATTTTGCCCTTAATGTTTTAATTAATTTCCTATTTACTTTTTAGATTCTTTACTTATTCTATTTAAATAAAATTTTACTTTTTTCCAAATAAACCTTATTATTTGTGCTTAAAAAATTTATATGCACGCTATAATGCGTGCTTAAAA
Organism: Penstemon barbatus; assembly: GCA_003313485.2. Classification (NCBI taxonomy): domain Eukaryota; kingdom Viridiplantae; phylum Streptophyta; class Magnoliopsida; order Lamiales; family Plantaginaceae; genus Penstemon; species Penstemon barbatus. Next base: position 7,314,163 of record CM064879.1, read on the forward strand.
ATTAAAGAAGAACACGTGCCAGGAATATACTAGTACTTAATAAAAGAAGGAAAAATACTACTATTATAAATTATAATTATGGTAAACAAAGTTATTATGTTACCAATTAAACATTTTCGTGATCATACTGAATAAAATGGTACAACAAAATTAGAAAGAGAGGAACCTCCATCACAACAAATATTAAGAAGAATTAAACAAAATGGAATACAATCTGATCAATCGGACCAATCCAAGTTAAAGGGTACATTCAATATAGGTATATTGAAAAGATCGATGTATTCACACATATAAATATGCCATATGGTATATTTTTGTAAATTCATGTTCTATCAGATAATTTTAATTTATTTAAAAGCTAGTTATTTAGTTGTATATTACTACCTTTCTAAACTTAAAATTTATTATCCGAGTCATGTTGACCATGGCCAATCGCTTTGCAAAAATATTAATAATCAATCATATATGTTTAAACTATTTTAGTTGCACACAATGTTCATTTTAATAATAACATGCATCATTATTTTCCTCTCTCGAGCCCAATAATTACACTTTTGTGGGGCTTTTGCTATTTCTATGCTTTTGATCTTTCCAAATTGAAATAAGTAGGAGTATTTCAAAGAGTACTAATTATTAGCTTCGAAAGTTCTGCAAAAGAAAAAGATATACCAATCATTTGCACAATTAATTTCTTACAACTCATAAAAAAAAAATCATCATCACTTGTGAATTTTACTCTCATAATTTAAATAAACAAACGGAAAGCACCTCAAAATCCCAGTTGTTGGAGAGTCGATCTAGCAAATTAAAGGAGACGAAAGTAAGTAAAGTATCAAAAGCAGTACTATTAATAATAATAATATAATGTTGTACTTGAAATCCATCTCTTCCTCATTTAAGACCCACAAACATTATGACTGACGCTGATGTACGTGCCCAGAAATATTTGGTACAAGTTAGAAAAAAAATTCAGCTTATTTATGATATTTCACATGTTAAACGGACCTGGTTCGGTTAAGCTTAAACCTGTACGTACTTTTTCTCTTATTTTATACTATTAATTTTGATTTTGGTAAAAAAAATTATGAAATCACAACCATATATTAAGACTTTTTACTTTCTAACATTATGACCTTTAATTTGTCTTCACAAGGGGTTGGGGGAAAAAGAATCAATGTGCTAGGGTTAGGATACGTACGTGCACATGATAAAATTAAGTGAACTTTATATTATCATGCAATTATATATATCCATATCTAAGTCTAACTATTCAATATATCAACAGTTGGCTCTATTATATTTTTCATAAAATTGGGTTGGGAGAAAACAAATGATAAAATTATGATTTTATTCTGAAGAAAAAACAAAGAATAATTAATCTCCTTAAATTTCATGTTAAAATACCTTATGGCGGAAAATGAAATTTAAATTATTCATACAAATAGTAGAAATTTTCCTACTTGTACGTGTGCGCGCGTGCTGATGATCTTCTTATTTATTTATTTATTTATTTTTTTTGAGAGACTTCACTTTATGATTGAAAGTAAGATATCCCGGACGTATCATTTAATGCTCCGATCGAATCCAATTATTTGTCTAGTAAAATTTTGAGCATTGTAGAAATGGTCCCTAGCTACACGAGTTGGAATGTTTGTTTCTTTAACGTTAAAAATTATGCATGGGATAATGGACAGATGAGGCAACAAATTAAAAGAATGCATTTATAAATGGATGGGTAAGTTTTCAGAAATTGTTCACGGGAGTATATAGTGTGAAATGCTCTCAACGGTAAATGAGAATTTGATGCTAAATGCAGTTATTATATTAAGAGTACAAAAAACAATTAAAAACGTTTTAGAGTATAAATTAATATATCTCTTGTAGTTGTATGATAAATAGAACTGCTATAGATAAACTTAAACGAGTGGACTAATCAAACCTTAACTAGCTATGAAAGGCAATTGTTGTCATATATACGTAGGTCTTCAATCACCACCACTCCTAACAATTTCCTCTATTTAGAGTCAATTTCGTATTAGTTGTAAGAGAATTTTTGTCGATGTACTAAAACATATATACTTTGCAGTTTAGCTCGGTCGACATATATAATCATTGATCTTATTCCATAACAAATTAAACCGGCTAGTGTTAATTTGATCCTGAACAAATTTTAGTAAGTCGAACTACGTACAATTGTATGGATTGAACGCACTATGATATATACATGGTTAATTTAAATTATCAATAGAAAAGAAAATAATAAGTACTCAAGTAAAATCATAGAGTTAAACCTCTCCCCTGCATACGGAATTAATAAGTATATATGTATTTAATTGCATGCTGATTATTTATATGTACTGCCTAGATATTTGATTAAGCGTGCTTCAAAAAATGGTACCGCTTTGATTACATGAACCTTTTTCTTTGTTTTAACTTTTAAGCACTAGTATATTTTGAGTTATAAATTATTTATTGAGAACCTAAAAAGCTGTCTGATTTTCGGAATTCTCTTGAAAAAGAAAATCATTATACTACTACTATTGTACAAGTACAACCAATTTTTCAGTATATTTATTTTTATTTTTACTTTCAAAAAATTGTCATCAGGGGAGCCAGCATAAAATAAGTGCATTTTTATCTTATCGTTACGTACCAATTACTTTGATCAATATTAGTCAAGACGTACCATATGTATTTTATACAAGAACAAGAACAAATCAATAATAAGCTACCGATGGAGTATGTATTAAAATCTCTACCTTAAATCCAAAGTTAATTAAGTTGATTATGGCAACTTAATCTTATCTTCTGGTGTAGTAGATCTCTTGCAGTGAGCAATTGCAGCTTGAATTGCAGCTTGTAATTCTTCCATGGTGCTATCACTTTTATTAGTAGGTGTAACATTTCCACTTCTTGTCACCAATGGTCCACTATTTGTAGGAGAATTTCTCATTGAAACTGGCGCAGAAAATCCCCTTCCTCTCCCTGATCTCAATTCTTTCTTGTTTTTTTTCACAAGTAAATTACCCGAAAATGAATTACGTGGTTGCCTATACAACTCATGATTGTTCATTCTCCTATTACTTCTGAAGATAAGAAATGGCTTCACCAATCTCATGTACCTTTTCACTACACGACTTACGTCGAATTTGAACTTCTTCCTCTGTCTCTGATCTTTCTCTTGATGATTCTTTTCATCATTTGCTTCACACCCTTTTCTCCATTTTGATGAAATCCCAAAAATTGATTTTGATTTTGATTTTGACTGCCCTCCCATCCCTTTTCCTTTAATGACATGATCATTAATGTTGTTTTCTTGTATTGATTCTTTTATGGGAAGAGTGAAATTATCGATTGAGTTGGTCGAAATGCGTGGAGAGATGGGGAGATGGGAGAGGAGGTGGAGTGGAAGTAAGTGTCCATGGAAGAAAATATCATCTGCTGGAGATAAGTCAATAGCAAAAGAAGGTGTGGAGTTGGTGTTTTTATTAGGGATTTCCGTCTGAAGAGAGATTGTGAAGGAGAATTCATGAGAGGGAGAGGATGAATTTGAAGATGGTGAGGCAGCTAGAGGATTATTGTTGATTTGTTGGGCTTGATGCTTTGATTGTTGTTCAGCTCTTTTGAATTCATTTTTGTGATTCTTTTCTTCTTTGTTTTCACTTAGCATTTTGTGCTGTTGATTGAATGGTTTGATATGAGTTCTTAAGTCAGTTAGTTGCCTTTGTGCTGTTTTTTCTCTGGTTGCAAGTGGAAGCAAAATTTACGAGGAAGAGGGGGATAAGGATAATCAGAGAGCAGTGGAGTTTGTTTTTGTGTGTGTGCATTGGTGGGGGTGCTTTTTGTCTTTTCATGAGTCTTAGTTTGATCTGTCTTCTGTATGTTGTATACTAGAGCTAGAGCTGGCAAAATGGGTCAAAAAGTAGAGTCCAAACATAGGCTTCTAGATTATATATGGATCGGTATTGACCCGATTTCGATCAATTTTGATTTTGTAAAATAAGTTTGTTTGTCTCTAGGAAAATCTTTAAAATACAATTTGGATGGATTGTATGTTTGGTTTCTAGATTTTGAAAATTTGAGACATGATTTTGATTGATTATATAGGGTAAAAGTATTTGGTAAATTTCAAATCAATGACTTGAATAGGGAAAAAATTTATCACCTGTATCAAATTAATGAATTTTATAGATTTAGAGTTTTATAGGGTCTATTTGGATGGGTTTTGGCTCGGTTTCGCGGGTCTCAGTTTAAAATAATTGGTTTGGGTGGTTTCGATGAAACCTTTGAGACCTCACTTGGATTGAGTTTGGATGTTGGAGTTTAGGGAAAAAAGTAGGTTATAGGTGTCAAATCAATATTTTTTTTAGTGAAATTTGAGGAAAAAAGTAGATGGCAGGTGTCAAATCAATGTTTTATAGGTTTTTGATGATTTTATGGGTTTGACGAAAACTCATTTGGATGGGTTTTAGCTCGGTCTTGCGAAACCCACGAGACCGGGCCAAAACCCATCCAAATACAGCCATAAAGTTTGAAGAGATAACGGGATCATGTTTGGACTTGGCACTGGATGAAAGATAACACTGATTTTTGGCTCCGTCTCATTTGGACTAGAATCTTGAGGCAACCTCAATCCATAAAGATCCTAACTTTAATGTTTGTTTGAGTTGAACTCGTAAAAAAATTAATAGAGTTAAATTTGGGATTGATCGGAATTAAACGATGAAGTAAATCACATTTAATCAAATAAAACAACCTAACATTATTGAGGTTGGTGCAGACAGAACCGTCTTCCGACTTGCTTCGATTATTTTAGTTGACTAACCCTTCTTGACCCGACCCAATCTGATGCAATTACCACACCCTTATTGTGTACCAATTTGATTCGTGAACATGGCATAATTTGGCAAGGATGTGGGGACTATGGGCTTTTGAAGCTAAAAATAGTGGGGATCTTTTCATATGGCAGCTATTAGGTACTGATTTTGGAACCTGACAGTACAAAACCATATGTTTTTGTATTAAATTCATAGATTATAAGATGGAAAGAACTGGTGAAGGGTACAAATTTGTCTTCATGTTTTTGTACAAGTGATGTTCAAACTAGCATTCATTTCAAGAAGAATCTTAGCTTATAGAGTAGCATATCTAAACTCTCACTCCCTTCATCTTCTCTTTTTGTGCGCATCTACTTTGAGAGATGTGCATGCTTTATTAATTCAATTTTTCGATTGGTGTAGTAAATCTAGTTAAACAAACATATTATTTGATCTTGTTCCGATTTTTTGTTTATAAATAATTTTGTATTGTGTTTGAGTTTGATTTAATTGATAAACAAATAGATTTTTGAAAACGAGTTGAATACTATTTAAATGATTTAATATTTTTGTAGTAATTTTATGGGGTTTTTTTTTTCTCAAAAAAAGGAAGTATTTCAATTCCTATGAATTGATGAATATCAAGGAATGTGTAGTTTTCTTAGTTGTGCAATGATAAAAGAGAAATTGGTTGTCCTCATGAGAAACGAGTTTGGTGATGAATTAATTAAGTCCATATACACAAAGATAGGAGTAGATATTCTGTACCAAATAATAAATGCAAATGATTCATATCCTAGAAAGAGCAAATTGTCCCCACAATGCATGATTTGATCAAAGAGACAACATGAATAATTTTCAACTTTGTAACTCGATCAGAATTTCTATCCTCGGACGCGGAAAATTTGGTGTCAAAGCCATGTCATTTTACAGGGGAAAATGCAAAATACTCACCTGTGTTATATTAAACCTGCAAAAAACTACCATGTGAAATTTTTATTGCGCCAAACTTTCTTGTATTTTCAAAAATCCTGCAAAAAAAACCCAATTTATAAAAAATAAGTTGTTTTGCATCGACATATTTTAAGAAATAATTTTTAAAACACTTCAAGTTGGTCCCTACAACTTCACGTGATATATTTTTAAAATAATTTCTTGAAAAATGTCGATCCAAAACGACTTATTTTTTACAAATTGGGTGTTTTTTGCAGAGTTTTTGAAAACACAAGGAAGGTTGACGCAATAAAAATTTCACAGGGTAGTTTCTTGCAGGTTTAGCATAACACAGGGGAGTATTTTGCATTTACCCCCATTTTACATGCAAAATTCTATATACATTTATGTTAAGTACTAGCAGAAAACATCCAATCTATCAATTAATTAAATTTGACACATAATAATGCACAAAGAGTACCACAAAACATCGTTTGTGTTCATAAAATGTTTTATAATCGAATTTTTGATTCAATTTGGATTCGTGATTTGTTCCATTGTGTTTCTTCTCAAGTCTTAGTAAGAAGGGGAATAGTTTATTTATACAGTGTGCAACGCATTAAATGACGTTAAACATCTTGTTGTTATAAATCAAACGATCTTGACTTTTTGGTATTGAACGTGCAAATTCTCCTTTAACTGATTAAGAGATCTTGGTGGAATTACTACATAGAAATCTTAGCACAAAACTTCGTTTTTCTTCCCTCGGATGATAATGTTTTCATCATACAATTATTATTTTTGACAAGTTTAACATAGTTTGGGGATGGAGGAGGGGTCACACACACGTGTATAATATGGTCCATTTTGATGTAGGAAACTTTGTTTTCTTAGTTAAGGGTCGACATCTCAATCATAGAGACAATATTAGGGTAAATACAACTTTTAGTTCTTTTTATCATTAACTTTTTACAGTGATCCCTCTTATGTTTTTTCCCCACTTTAGTCCCTATTATGAATTATTTGTTTCACTTTAGTCCCTACTATGAATTATGTGTTTCACTTTAGTCCTTATCAGGTGGTTCCGATAACACGTGACATGCATATGAATATTTTTTAGGGCATTTTTGTCCGTTCACTATTGAGACTATTTGAGATATTGTTTAATTGGTGAGCAATTTTGGTGTTTGAAAAAGATTTTAGGAAAAAACTTTAGTTTGGAACGAAATGTACGATTAAGTTGGATTGGAATGAAAGCCTAGTTTCAAAGAGATTATATATTTAGTTTTTTTTTTAAATAATTAGAAGACAAAAATATCCCTGTTAGTTTACTTGAAATGACAAAATTGCCCTCATGAGCATATCAAATGTTATCGGAATCGCCTTGGGCCACTCGAAAAGGACTAAAGTGAAATAAATAATTCATAGTAGGGACTAAAGTGAGAAAAATAACATAAGAGGGACCACTCTGTAAAAAGTTAATGATAAGAGTGACAAAAAGTGATGTTTACCCACAATATTATCTGGGTGGACAGACAGATTTATAGTATTATGCATATCCTTTAATTATTAGCCACTCAAATTAAATAATTCTTGTATAAATGTAAAGATAAAGAGATGTGAAAAGATGGAATGATATATATATTATTAAAAATATTATAGAGAGGGAGATAACAAAGTTTTTGTCTCATATTCACCGATTCACGTTACTTAATTGCTGGCCTGCCTTCATACGACACTTCTTCTGTCTTTATAGAAAAACACCTTGACCTTAATTTCGAGTGGCCAATACCAAAAGCAGAAGAAAGAAATTTATATATAAAGGACGACTGTGATGTCTTTGTTGGATACCATGCATGTTTTCTTCCTTTAATGCTCTTTTGAACTAATTACGAGTCTAGTTTTAACAAATAATACTACATTATTTGAGTTTGATTATAGTATTTTTTTTTTATCAAGATTGAGATTTTACTAGATTAATACATACATGTCAAACTCAAGTACCTTCGAATATACATTGTTAAGCTCATTTATTCGGTTCGAATCTAATTTCAAAAACTATTCTATCATTACACACAATAGAATCGTGCTCAAACAAACTACATCTATCGAACTTCAATGAATATTGCACTAGAGCCCCTCATACAAGAACATAACTACATAAAGAACATCTTTTTTATTGTTTAACATCATGATTATGAGGAAAAGTATGAAGCATTAAAACTTAGAATAAAACTCGCTACTCTTTCAAATTTTATTTTCATGCTAATGCAAATACATAGTTGTGATCGTTATAAAAAACTATCCCTATAAGGAAAAACTAGGGCAACCAAAGAACAGTGTGAAATCTCCAAACTACCCTCCAAAGACCAAATTCCAAATAATGAAAGTACTTCCAAGAAATTCATAAAGATCGCGAAAACAAAGTAAGAAGTACACATATATCTAAAGTAGGGAAAAAATGAACTGATTATCTATTCTAAATGTTTATCTTCCTCGACTGTCATCGAAGAAGAATGATACAATGTCACATGTAAAAAATTAATGCTCTCCAAGTAAAGAAAATTCCTAAAAAAACCTCTGGTCAAACTTTCTATATGTGAACATTACAATGAGAATAGCTTCCAGTTGTAGTTAGCTCGAGCGAATAAAAAGTATATGAGTAATGTACTCGGGGAGAAATAAATTATCTCTGATGGTTTCTACAAGAAATTGTACATAGGGTGACTTACTCATCTTTGGTTGGATGCTCAAATATATATAGGTATTTGAGCTATTCACAAAAGGGTGTAATTGCCCTTACACGTTACAAAGAACACTGAATAAATCTTTTCAGTCGCACTTCGAGTAAACTTAACTTCGAATAAATCTTTTCAGTCACTTTCACTACTATATCTACCAGCTGTTAAACAAAGAGAAAAGAGAAAGAAAAAAAACAAGTTTGCATAAATTATTACTAAAAAAAAAAAGGATATTTAGAGTTTTGGAAAAAGGGTGTATACCTCCAGAAGGTCTTATCCCTTCCATGGCTTCTTTCTTCTCTTGGCAACTCGAGCAAAGAAAAGGACCGTCCCACGGCCTCAATTTTCTCGAATCATTAGTTCCCGCATGTATTGAAATACCTTCTCCCGGTTTTATTTCTACTTGGCAAACCGCACACATGAACAACTTAAACATATTGCACACGGGGTACTTCGAGTCCAACCTGTAATACCGTTGTGCATAAATGAAATCGTGTGAGAAACATACTGAGAATATATTTATAAAATGAAAATACTATTAATTATGGCATCAAATAGACCTTTCAGTAAGTGAAGCGGATCCCTCCTCAAAGAGTTCTTCTACCATATCTGGTTCCGAAAATTCTTCGTTATCAACTTGAGAAGAAGATTCTGAAGGCTTTTTACGGAACATAGACTTAAATACCCCTTTGCCTTGCTTCTTTGGAGGTGGTCTTGGAGGTTCTGGCTTCTCTGGAGGTTGTATATCTACTACAATGCACGTTGTATCATCCCTTAAACCTTTCACCTGTACGGCTTCCTGCAAGTTGGGAAGGGTAAAAGTTCAAGAACATGATTGTACGACAAAGTGAAATATAACAAGAGGCAGAAAATTACTTTGACAATCTGTGAGGCTGCAGCATCTGGTGGCATCCCTCGGCAACATTCGAAAGCCGTTTCTGCGGATAATGCATCCCAAACACCGTCACTTGAGATTATGAGCCGACCACCAGTTGATGCTAGCTGCAAAGATGCATTAAATTGCTTTAACTTGTAAATCAGACTAAAACGGAAAGAGTGAAATACAAAAATACCCCCTGCTTTGTCTAATTGGGAAAAAAAACTGTCTTAGTTCTAACTATAAAAACCTCCCACGTGCTACTTTTTATTAGCAAAAAAACCCTCCCAAGCCAGAATGACAAGTATACCCCCCACCAAAAGATGCAAAAACACCCCTATTCTCTTCAAAAACTGACAATAACCCCCCCGTTAACTTTGAAAACTAGCAATAAATGCCCTGTTACTTAAAAAATTGGGAATAACCTCCCTATGATTTATGAAGGGATTTCAAAACGGGGTTTTTTGCTAATAAAAAGGAACACATGGGGAGGTTGCCAATCAGAAAAAGAACAGGGGATATTCTTGCATTTAGCTAAAAATGAAAAGTCACTATGTGCGAGTAAGAAGAAATTTGTGGTAACAAACCTTGACTTGCTTTACGTAAGGTACAGGAACTATAAATTCTCCGACATCCAAATCTCCGATAGATCGTGAAAGACATAACCCACCAGGCCAACATCTCAATGGACCAATCTACAATGAACCAGTTATCTAGTAAGACACAAAAGATAAACCTAAAAGACAATTACTAACTAAATTTCCAAAAATGTAATGAATACACAAAGAATAATATTTATAGCAACACGGGGAATGTGTTGATTAAAATTACCTCTGTGCCACCACCAGTATTAAGTCGACCAACCTCACCGCCACTTGCAGTTATTCGTTCTCTCCTGTTTCATACATAATCAGGTATTTAAAACCTACACGTAAAAGAAATCATACATGTAGAATTTCAATTTAAAAATACAAAATACATACTCTTCTTCACTGCAGTCGAGTCTATGATCTGCTGAGAGATAGTATATTCCACCTTCAGCGGATTCAAGCACGCCTCTAGAATCACCAACTGATGCAACAGTTATGACCCATCCCTCTATTATTACAAAGGTTACTGTCGTTCCCGAGGTTTGCGCTGATGAAACAATATGACAACATGATAAGCAGCAAATTACAAATGAGAGATAGAGAAAACGAGGTTGTATTAATAAATATACCTTTTTCTTGGAAATCTTTATCTGTTTTTACAAACCCTGCAACCAAAGCCCTGGGCAATGCCGAGATCCATTCTTCACTGTTAAGATCTGGTGGAATAGCACCCAAAACATTGTTCAAGAGATTCTCTTTGGCATATATAGCAGCTGCTGATCCATTGTGGCCATCAAATAACTGTATAAGAATTCGGAAAATTTCATCGGTAAGAAAAGGGTAAGAGTTTAAATCCCTTTAACAATAAGACACAATGTACCATTTATAATCACAAAATAAATGGAACATTAACACTCTTTTCAGGGAAAAATTAAACCAATTCTGACTTCAAGATCAACTAACATCACATCTCTACAAGAACAAAATATGATTTGATGAGTTATATAGAAAATAAAGCAATGAGTGTGTGGTTATACCGCAAAAACAGAATAAGTGGTTACTCCATCTCCCAACACCCTTTGACATTCAGTCTTGACGAAAGTAAAGTCCTCGCCTTTTTTGCTCTGGCCAGCCTGGCCATGCGAAATCTCGGGCCTTTCGATCTTTTCATTGGCCAATTCCCTCTTCAACAAAACCGATAATGGGACCGTTTGATGGTCACCGCTCTTAGGCAACATCGCTCGCCCTCACTTCTATACCAAAACCTCAAATATAACAAATTTCTAGCTTTGTCTTCCTTTTTCACAAGATTCAATAAATGAAGCCCTCTACAAAATCAATCCACCCTTTTGTTGTTATTGTCTGTTACACTTGATTCAATCAAAACAAATCCAATGAAATTCTATACCTACAAAATTACCAAAAAAAGTATAGTCACATAAAACAAATCTAGAAACCATCATAAAGAAAGAAACAACTGCAATGATCATCACATCAAAAAGAGACAATTTTAATTCTTATATAACGATACTACCAAGATCCTATTGAATTATAACATAAGGAAATCCAAACATTAGAAAACATCATAATTACTTACTATATTTCCAGATCAATTCATAAAATGACATCCAATTTCCGAACAATGTGGATAGAACAGAGTCTTAAACCGCGAAAATGGATAAAGGATCCTCGTCAAATACAAAAAAAATAATATCAAAAACAACAAAAAGGGAAAAGGAGAAAGAAGTACCCAAAATATTGAATGAGGTTGTCGGTTTGCAGTCATCGAGAAACGCAGATCCCCGCGTCGTTTTGGTTTCAACGCTGCAAGAAAATCTATTGGGGATGGAGAGAGAGGGAGAAAGAGAGAGAGAGAAAATGATAAATGCTAATTTTGCTAAAAGGCAAGGAAGCTGTCCGGCAAATTTTTTTTCTTTTTTGCTGCCTCTATCAGGAGAGAGATTATATATATATATATATGTATTTATTTATTTTTGTTACATAATTTTGTAAAGTGAATTGATTTTTGTTGTTGTATTGTGTGTGTGTGTGTGACAATTGACATATAATGTCCTAAATGCATCTTCCCTTGCTTTTGCTGGGCGTTATGAAAGCTGGAATATGAGCTGTGAAAAAAAGGTCTTTTTATATTTTCTTTTTCGGCTGTCTTTTTGAACTTTACTCGTAGGATTGTGTAAATGCTCACATGTGTGAAATTACAAAGTTATGTACTAATTTTTATATATCGAGGATAATTTGGTACTGTAAATTATAATCAAGATTTATCTTCACAATTTGGTTGGATGTTTAGAGGTAGATCAAAATTCACCTTTTTTTATTAGAAAAACAAAAAAAAAAATCACCTTTTTTTAAGTGGCAAACTAAATATATATTGGGATTTCTCAAATTTATTTACTGATTTTCAAGGTTAATTAGGTCGATTTAATTATTATTTAAACATTGTTGAATACATTATGTGGACACCAATGTTTTAAAAATTGGACCGGATTGGTCGGTTCAATCGGTTTAACCGATAATCGATTGTCAATCCGATTAGGTTAACCCTTCAAAAGCAGTTTTGTTCCTGACCAGTTTGAACTGAAAAAAAAGGGTCAAAAATCGGTAAAACCAATGAACTAGTGAACCGATTGAATCATTGGTTCACTTATAAAAATAAATGAATAAAATAAAGAAAACAAATTGAATAAATCAAGAAAAAAATGAGATGAAAATAAAGATAAATTTGAGGCCATAAAACCGAAAGAAATCGAAAAAATGAAGAAATTGAAATATAATATTATTTGGTGGATGGATGAATTCATAATTAACATAATTTTTTTTGATAAATTAATAAAGAAATAATGTATTTGTTTCAAAATGGACGGGGATATTTTTGGAATAAAATGTTTAATATATACTATAACATAGCGGGGTAAGTGTTACAATTGATACTTTAGGGAGGTAACTGATGGCACCTTCATACTTTAAGGGGAAAGTGTATTTCACCCTCTTCACAAACTTCAAGTATTTTTATTTTTTTGGGTAAACACCACTTTTGGTCCCTCTTATCATTAATTTTTTACAGAGTGGTCCCTCTTATGTTTTTTTTCCCACTTTAGTCCCTACTACGAATTATTTGTTTCACTTTAGTCCTTTTCAAATGGTCCAAGGCGATTCCGATAACATGTGATATGCTCACGAGGGCAATTTTATCTTTCAAGTAAAGTAACATGGATATTTTCGTCTTTCTAATTATTTAAAAAAAAAAAACTAAATTTCCAAACTAGGCTTTCATTCCAATCAAACTTAATCGTACATTTCGTTCCAAACTAAAGTTTTTTTCTAAATTTTTTTTCAAACACCAAAATTGCTTACTAATTAAACAATATCTCAAATAGTCTCAATAGTGAACGGACGAAAATGCCCTAAAAAATATTCATATGCATGTCACGTGTTATCGGATTCACCTGATAAGGACTAAAGTGAAACACATAATTCATAGTAGGGACTAAAGTGAAACAAATAATTCATAGTAGGGACTAGAGTGGGAAAAAAAACATAAAAGGGACCACTCTGTAAAAAGTTAATGATAAGAGGGACCAAAAGTGGTATTTACCCTATTTTTTTTTCTATAATTCAATGACAAAATTCATCAATAATTTCTTTTTTTCACAGGTGATTAGTAATAAAATTATTGTTTTTGATATGGTGTTTATTATAATTATTGCGTTGATATCATGTTATCATACTTTTAATTTTGTTGCTATCATTTACTCAAATTTTGTAGGAAAAATAATTGATCATGAGATAAACATTTAGTTTAAACTTGAAAAAAATGAATAATATATTTTTTTAAATAGTTGATTATATACATTAAAATTAAAATTAAAATATTATATTGTAATGACGCCACACCGGTTGGACCAGTGATTAAAACAATTAAACCGATCTAACCAGTAACTAATAAGACTATCGGTTCGATGTTCAGTCCGATTTTTAAAACATTGGTGGACACCTCATAGAGATTCAGACATAAACTTGTCACATTTTGAGGATTAGTTCTTCACACTAGTCAAAATTACGTTGGTGAGATTTTCAAATTTAATTTTGATTTTAGGTAGACTATTATCAAACTTTTAACTAATAAACGTTGAGGGGTGAAGAAAAATGATTTAAAAGCAGAGTCTTCGTTCATTAAATAAAAATAATAATAAAATTGTTGTTAATCTAAAGCAATGCCAAATTTTCATTTTTTTATGGAAAATAATGTTCGATCTTTCATTATATGTTTATAACCTATTAATAAAATTGTATGTAAACAAATTAATTAATTTATATTTTCTTTCTGAAATAAGACGAAACAGTAAACAGGGCAGTTTATGGCATTTCAATTGAGACTTTTTATGTTGATCGGTCTCTAGGAGTCGAATATTTCTAATTTAAGGATTAAATTATTAATTACTTTGTTTGTACCTTATCCTATAATCATAATTCTAATGGTATGAAACAAAAAACCAAAATATCAGTTTAATGAAGTTGTCATATATCCACAATTGGAATAAGTCAACAGCAAGAAGTGGTACAATAAAGTACTAATTGTCTCCTTTTTAGCGTTATGATAATGAAATAGACCTTTCACATGGATTTAATGATAGATAAAAATTATGGTGGATCCATTTGGTCATTTAAATAAATTATAAGCCGACTTTAGTCGGGCAATCAATTCTGAATAATCTGCATGATTTTTTTTGATAATTTTCCATTTAACGTGTGTGCTGCTCATGATAGTAATACTAATTTACTGAACCAAGTGTTTGAAAGAGTTAAGGGCACTGGACAAAATAATGAATTTTGTAATGCACAAAAAGAAATCCCTATCATTTGAAGTAAGAATACAACTGGAAAACCATGAAAAAAATATGATGGAATCGAACAAAGGTTGTTTTTGTTTTAATACTTAAATATGTAATGAAATCTTTATACTTTATCCTTAGTATATATATCGACATATACTTAATTGTGTTTATAGTAATGTAGCTCACTACTCTTCAACATATTTTTTTTTTTGAAATAAACAATCATCCATCAATACATATTAAATAAATCATTTCATTAATTTGTAGAGTGAGTTGGAAAAGGTAATTAGATAAATCATGAGTATATTTTACAATTAAAATACTTGTTTATTTACTTTTAGTGTTGAAAAAATATTAAATATATTATTTAAATTAAAAGGCATTGGATTGAGGATTATACATATATTTCACGTACGAAGTTTAATTGCCTCGAGTTAAATGACATGACCTTACACGATAAATTTCTCATAAACTTATAGTTATGTAAATTATAATTGTTTTATAGTTCATAGAAACTATTTAAAAAAAATTCTATTTTTAAATGATATTATCACACCACTCTATATATGGCGTTTTATAAAATTCATTGCTCCTTTTCGTAATCTCAAATTTCATAGTTCCCGTTTTCTTTCTTTACATATGAAGTAATTTGTGTCTGAAATTTGCACTTAGTTAACCGATCATGTAAACATTTAATTGTAAGAAGTATTTAACATTATATATTAATATAAATGGAAATATTGGTGACAGCAGGGGTCACTAGTGCCCGGTTTTTTCTTTGTCTCCAAATAAATTGTTTTGACTTTGACCTCGAGTTGGAAAATGACTCCCGAAATCCTCGGCGTCATTTCCATTGATTGCTATTTCCAGACTTTACCATGTGCAGGTCTCTGAGTTATGACGCGTGAACAAACTACTCTATATATTTTTCTATTTCTTTTTCTTTTTTTTTCCTTTGCAAAATTGTGGAATGGCGTTGAACAATAATTTATAACTTGTCATAAATATGTTCAGCACATACGTCGTTTTATGTTTTTATTGAAAAGTAACAACATGTTACAATTTTATGTTTACATTGGGATGGACCAATATTTGGTTGCTGGGTCCAGCTAATCACAGCCGATGTTACCATCAACAACCTGGCCACTATCATCAACTTATTTTTCAGACAGCTCAGCTAGGTTGGATAGGGAGTCAATCCTTCCTTCCAATTTATACAGTAGGATTTAACAAGTCAACGTTTCTTATATAATAAGGGTACATTTTGTTCATATGAAAAATTTTCTTCAATATTATTTAATAATTAATTAGTTACCCTTTTTCTATTTTCATCGTCCATTGAAAAGATTGACCTTCTCTATAAACTGTAGCCTTGGAGTATGTATTTTGCAAGAGATGTTTAATGGGCCTGAGAAAGTGGTCCGTCTTAAACAGGCCAACAAATTAAGCCCACTAAATGAACATAATATATAGCCAATCTCCAATACAAAAAAACAAAAAGATGGAGCAGCCCACTCATTAGGGTTCATTTTCAATAATAATTGTTTTATAGGTGCGCAATACATACACTATCAGCAACAACAACATTACATTACATTACATATACACTACTTCCTCTTTTAATATTACTACAAAATACTTCTCCTAAATTGATTCAACATTACCATGTAATCATGTATCTATGTTGCTTCACAAAATGCTGATTCCTGACATAATATGTAGGAAGTAGTAAATTAGTATCAAAGAGCATAGCAAATTTAACATAAACAAAATTACATACATATAATATAGTTTTATTTTACCTTGAGAAAGTTCAATCAGACTTAATTAGTTTCTTCATCATTTGAAGTATTTCCAGAACTATTCATCGCCCTTACAATGAACACCTGAGCCAAATCAAATTTAAGCCATTACAATTAGTTACCATTGTTGTAGTAGTGAAAAAATCATTTTAAAAATCAAACTCGAACCATACCTTGAATACGGTTGGTCGGATTAACTGAAAAACGAGTGCGTCGCCATCAACCAATTCGTGATCAACAGAGAATTTTTTCCATCCACCACTAAGTCCACTTTTTCTAGCTAAGTATATAACAGGCCACTCTTCACCTTGTTCATCCACCAGTATAATTACTCCGTCGCTTTTCGGAAGCATTCTTTTGCAGTGATACATTGAAAGCCCCTCCAATTATAAATTAAAACACAATCTTAGTATTTAAAAAAACAAAGATATACCAATTAATACTAATCAAGAATGACAGATGCTCACCAACCAAAACCCGCCACTTACGTGGGAAGGCAGCATTGTTCTAACAAAGGTAGGATAATCAGAACCTAAACCTGATTCAAGTTCCTCTGCTTTTTTCATAGCACATTCCCTTGATTCATCTGATGCATATACTCTATTCGAGATATCCTTCGTCCTATGCGTTATTCTACATTATCGAAAACGGTAAAATAACAATTTAAGGTAAATATATTATTAATTGTATCACTAACCTATGTTTTAATTCTTGAATTTCAGAGAGTAAAATGCTAAAAAATGTTAGCTTGATTTCTGTTTATTTCCACTTCCTTTTGTCATTCATCACTAAAATTAAAGAACCAAACATAGCTTAACCCTTTTTTTTAAAACCCAAATAGTAGTTACCTTCTAGGCAGCTTCACACGTTCATAAGAAGTAACCTGTTATATATTGAGGATGTTAAAGAGGTCAAAAACAGGGTCAACATGATTGGAATTAAGAAGTACATACATATACATAAAGAAATTAAATAAAAGATACCTCCTTGTATTGAGGAATACTGTTGTTGGAAAAGCGTAGTGATCTTCTGACAGGAACAACCTCTGTTTTAGCTATCCGTGGGGTTGCCTTTTTCATCTTTAATTTTTTCAGAAAGAAGGAAAAAAAAAAAAAAAAATCATAAGGGTTTTTCAGTTAGCTTATAAACAAGTCAAGTGAGTGTGTGTTTGTGTGTGTACCGGAGATGATTTTGGAGAGGAAGCATTTTTGAGAGCTTGAGAGAGAAGAGGGAGATGGAGTTGTTCCATTCTTTTCTTGTTCTCTTCCATTCTTTGCTCACGAACCGCTTCATACCTCACCTTAGACATCACCATTTTTAGGTTCAAATATTTCTACAGACAGACAGACAGTGAGAGAAATGTTAAGAGAATTTAAAAGACAAAAAATCAGAGGTTAATTAGTTAGGTCTGGGAAAAAGGAAGGCTGCTTTTATACTAGTGGCAAATTTGACCGTTAGAATTCCACTTTTGAGTTTTACCTTAAATAAAATAAATAAGTTACTGGGCTACATGGATTTTCACCACTGTCATTTCTTTTTCCTTTGTTGTACTCGGTGTTCAAATTCAAAATTTGAAGAAGTAAAATCTGCACCACTTTCTAGCTATCAAGTAGCTATTGAGTCGAGTTGAAAACAAACATCAAAATCTAGTGAATGACCAATCAAATTTAAACTACTTTTTATCCATCGAGATAAAATTGGATCTTGATAAATTTGGTTTGATGTTCAGTTCTACTAACATAATGCAGAAAAATAAAAATCATCATCATCAAAATGTCTGATTCTGTACAGAAGGTGTAAGTAGACTAATATGCTGCTAACATAAAACAAGCTCTTATATTCTTACATAATTTCGATACAATGGTCTTATTTCTCGATAGTCTGAAGTTACATAGTTGCCAATGATATTGCTGTACATTTAGCATGTCAGAAGCCGTCACGATGCAGATGAGGGGAAAATACACATTCATCTGCATCTTTATTATCTATTGATCCAAAAGAAACATCATAATCTTGATCTTCGAATGCACTTGATAGGATTGAAAGGAGAATGCCTTCGTACAGAGGCAAATCGAGATGAAGATTTCAGATCCCAATCTTCAACGTTCTTTGGCACACAAGCATCAAATAGGAATTGACCAAGAACCCCATGGGCACTGATTTTTGGTGGGCTTGAAAAAGGTATGTACTGCTCTTTAGGTTTGTCTTGCACGGACCCTCCATCGCGATCCTCGTGATACTCAACCGAGCTGGGAAGGAGAAAATGGTCATTCAAGTCGAGGGCGATTCTCTTGAAGCTTTGACTTGATTTTGCTGCTGCTGCTGATGCTGCTCTTCGCAGGTTGAAAAACGGATCAGAAATCTCATCATGTGTGCCGCCTTCCGAGACAATTTTCTCTCCTTCTAGTTGTCTTATTCTTTGAGAATATATTGTTGCAGCTTTCGTGAGTAGCTCAGTCACAGCTGCCCTGTATTCATCTGGATAATTACGGAAATGGCCTGTAGCAATGTATAAACGTGAAAAAATGTATCAGGACTCAAGAATGCAAAATAAAACACGATTATGCACCAAAGATGACGAAGAATAGTATCGACTTAAAAGCATACCGACGTGAGATGAGCTATTCCATTTGACCAGTCTAACATCAGCTCCAAGTTCTTTAAGCCTACTGGCAAAATTGTTGATTATATGAATCGGAGCAAGGTCATCATCATCTGAGCACAATATGAGATATGGAGCCCCCATGCTCTAATAACATAAAAGCGCTATTATTAAATGATCAATCCAAGAGTTGAGTCGCAAGTTCAAAATATATATATAAAGGCGCTTACAACTGTGGAGTAGAGAGTCTGCCAATACTCAGCACGCTGTGATTCAAGTCTGTTAAGAAAGACTGCATCTAGACCAGAAGAAATGCCACTTGCAATCCATGATGCCAGTCGTGGAGGATGTGACATTTTAAGAACAGTTGGGTGGGTAAAAAAACGAGTACCCATTTCACTTACAAAATCCACTGGAGTAGAATCAAATATGTGCCCAGAAACACAGTCCCTTACAAGCCGGTAATCATCCTTCAAAAGATTTTTTTTCACAAGAGATTAGCCAATCATTGCAACAAATTGTGATACTATACATAATAGGCAAACAAATCCTATATGTTGATTTTTTTTTTTTTTTAATTCAAACGAGGAATGGACATAAGATGATGAAATAAAGTATACCAGATTGATTTGCTCTTCGCATTTTCCCTCAATTATCTGCAAACAAATGGAAGAGAGTTAAACCTGGTTTTAGTATTGCTTAACCGAGAAATTCATTTTCCTGAGTTTCTATAGTGGAACGTGTAAATAAAATTTACACAGACAAGAATAATTAGTAGTTACCTGAAGAACCTTGTACATGCAAGATTTTGGGCCACCTGAAAAAGATGCAAAAACAACGGGACATGGCCTGACTTTGAGCTCCTGCACAAGAGAATATATGTAATCAGGTATGAAAAATAGCATACAAAGTAGAAGCTACCTGACAAATGCTAGATGAGTTTATTGGTTAAAGAGCTAACAGATAACCTGTAATTTGTCAAATTGCAATTTGAATATAGTAGGTTAATATTAAATGGCTAACCTGTACAAGCTCATTGACGATTTCTTGTGCCAAGGATGCTGCTTTATCCGGAAAGAAACTGAAAATGCAAATAATAGAGATTGAAAATTAAAGTTACAGAATAAACATGTCAACGAAATCTATACATACTAAACAACATCAATCAAGCAAGAGCATATTATTTTTATACAGATCAAATGTCCTGGCTTGAGTTACAATTTAGACTTGGAAAATGTTCAAATTCTAATAC
The DNA here is from genome assembly GCA_003313485.2 of Penstemon barbatus. Taxonomy (NCBI): domain Eukaryota; kingdom Viridiplantae; phylum Streptophyta; class Magnoliopsida; order Lamiales; family Plantaginaceae; genus Penstemon; species Penstemon barbatus. Next base: position 7,334,633 of record CM064879.1, read on the forward strand.
TGGAAATTCGAATCCATTTATACGATAATTTGACCAGTCTACAGAGTCTTCATTATGAGCAACTTACTATCAATCTCCTATATCTTTTTCAGATAAGAGATGTTATTCTACGATATAGGATAATCAAAACTGTCTGAAACAATATCCTGACATACTTATTGACCATTTAAAGCCTCAAAACAGATTTATAAAACTAACACTGATGAACATACTCATTGGAGATAGATACATTATGTGGACCAGCAATTCACCATGAGCAACACAACTTTCCTGCATATTACTTTTATTATATGACCATCAATCATCAAAGTATTGAACCTAATCTCATAAGGGCAGGTGAGAATTTCATGTATAAATTTAAAACTTCCACTCTAATAATTCCAGTTTCTTCATTCACCGTCGGTTAGTTTCAGTAAAACTTGTGTAACCTATCAATCAGAAGCACCATACATGAAGAAAGGCTATTAAATCTTAATACAACTGTTTACACCCACCACCCAGTATGCTATAATGCAATCCAGTACATAAAATTTTTCCTATCAATTCACTACCATCTGATCTGAGAAAATAAGACAATATGTTCATCAAATACAAGAAATCTCACAAATATTTACAAACTGGACCAAGCTCAATATTTCTCAAAATTAAATTAATAAAAATTGAGCTTACAGATTGAGGAATTGAGAGTGGCAAATAAGGGAATTCCACCCAATAGATGAATAGAGATCAACATAATTCTTCATGTGTTTGTCCTGACTTGACATCCATGGAAATACCACAACTATTCCCTCAACTTTTCCTCTATCCTTTTTTCCCCAATAATGTCTTCCGCCAAATCCCCACATATTTTCTACCACTCCTTCCTCCAAAGAATAAATGAAATCAAGATTTCTTGAAAATCAAAAGCAAAATAACACGGCAAAGAGAAAATAGATTTTAGCTGTCTTCAAGAATTGTGAGATTTTAGGTGAGGATATAATGAGTATTTCCCTTCTGCTTGTTAATACTACTATATATCCATTTCTACAAGTTACATATATATACACATATATATAATATAGTAAATGGGTGGGCCGGGGAGATTTTGGATTTTTTTATTTTCCATAATGAGGAAATTTTGGATTTTTTTTTTTTTTTTTAAATAATTGACTTTTGTTATATCTTAACTTAGACCCATGAAAATGTGTGCCACAATCGTAGCGGTTTAATATTTCTTCTACTATTTTATTTACTGCGATAACCCCTAGCTGACTAGCTCCTTACTTATTTATAAAATTATAAATACCTCAATTTTTTAATAAAAAAAATAAAAAGGTTATTATATCTTTGATGATTTTGATTGGGTCAAGTAAAACAAATTAATAAGATAAAACAGTAGTATTCATGGTTGACCCAGACCAGGCGCTCTTCCAAAACGATGAAGGTTTTGAAACATCTCATTTTTTATCCAACCTATTATTATTATACCCAACATTGACACGAAGGTCTAATTTGAATCTATTTTAATATTTAAATTTTTGAATTTTCGTTGGACGAAATATTATTGTGAAACTAATTTTATTAGCGACAAGTGTTTTAATATTAAAATAATAATCGATCACATCAATTATCATACAATACAATATAATATGAAATATTATTTCAAACTGATTTTATCAGTTTTAATTTGGAATAATATTCTTTCAATCATATCAATTATCATAAAATATAATATAAAACAATTTGATTCAAAAGACATAATTTGACATCTAATAAATATTACTTCTTTCTTTCAAAACTACAAAATACACCCAAACTACACAGCATACCCAGACTTTCAAGAACTAATTCAAACTCCAAAAGCCACACCAAAATACATTTTAGTCATGTTTTAATTAGTACTCACAATTTCTAAATAATATTCGGTATGTTCAACCAAAATATTTATCATCCAAATCAAACAAAACCATGCCAAAATACGGAAATTATGTGTCTACTCCGATGAATTCAATTCACTGGAGTGTTGGATGAACGACAAGTGAGTGTGAGAGAATAAATTTTTATCCTCTTATGCACATGTTTTCATCATCCAACCGGTGTAGAATGAATGTAACATTTGCCAAAATACATCCAAACAATGCCTGCCAAACGGTTCCATCATACTCATACCCACCCATCCCATTTGTCAGTTGTCATTATCGTCTTAATGAGAATCTTCATTCACATTTCTTGTAGAAGAAAACGAATTTTCTAACAAATTTCTTGTATGGTTTATTTCTTTGGCTGGGTAAATTTGTTCATCTATAGACATCACATAAATGCTATGTTAGCTAAACATCATCACTATTTATGCAATTCATCTAAAACTAAAACATTCCAGATAATGACACAAATCATACTCCACTATATATGAATAGTTAAAATATTTCGAGTACGCAAAAGCAGAGATAACTTATAGAGTTAAGCCTCTTGGTTCATCTCTTGAACAAGTTTCTCAAGTGCTTCACTTGTGAGAGGAATGTACAAGCAATCCTCATTATCCGAATTTCTTCTAGTCTTCACCAACTCATGGTCTTTAAATTCTGTCAAATGAGAATTTAGAGTAATCTGGTTGCTCGCTATAAATCGCACTTTACACTCCTCGTATAGATTATTAAATGGCATCCCTGAAGGAAAAGTGACAATAATTCTCTTTATCAATAATGTTGTAAAACAATATCGCAAATTTCAGAATCAAAGGTAGGCACTTGCCTTCTTCGTCTGGATTGGCTAGCTGACGATCTGCAAGAACCTTAAATATTTTTTGAGCATTTACCGTTAAACTCTGTAAGACTATTGAAGCTGTCTTCAAACTTTGACCACTGCCATTATGGGCGAGAATCAACGGGAAAAACATTCCTTCAACCCTGTAAGGTGCATATGTGGGAACATGGAACCAGTACCAATTGAACTGAGTGTGAACCATCTTCTTGTCCCATACTGACACAAGAATAAACACTCATTATAGATATTAACATTTGATTTTGTCGTGCTTGGTAAAATGGAGAAAGAACAATAGTTGTCAACTTCTCAAGTTAACAAGAGAAGTCTATGGAAGCAAGCATACATCAATCATATAGAACTAGCAAGAAAATTATTTAGAGCATAGTTTTAATGACATAGGTAATACTTACAAAGAAGTGCATTGACATGATCAACGGAAGCAACCATACGGATATGAGAACAAGCTGCGATTCTGGCGAGATACTGTTGAGTCTCGGAATCACGCAAGCCGGGACCATCAATATTGTTAACGATGACACAGACAAAAGTGTCATCATTTTCTGAGTGTGGTCCATCAAGAAATGCAATAAGATCGTCCATTGATCGTGTGTTAAATGGTTGCTGTTTATTACCAGAGGCACCTTTCCGCTGCGTTTTCAATTGATCCCACAGGAGTTCAGCTAATGTTATTGCAACCTACAAATTGCACGTCCATGGTTTTTTAAGCATCGTAAGGAAGTTACTGAAATGGAATATAAAAATTTCATGCCTACTTCACAAACACAAAATCATGATGTACTGCAAGTACAATCTATATAAGAAACTGAATCGAAAGGTGAACAAATAACTTACAAAAGTAACAAAGTATTTTAGCCAATTTGGTGCCTAAGCTATTCCAAGTGAGGAATATCATACTACGAGAGCCAAAACATAAAAAAATATTAGTCCTCAGATGATGATAAATCAGCAACGCAGTAATTCTAGATCTTTTGAGCAGAATTGTGGTTCTATTCTAACTAAACTGAGATAGTAATTAATGATTCTATCAAAGCTATGCACTTGAGAAGTAGCTTTATCCTGGTCTTGTCTTTTCTTTTATCCTAAATTATTAATTAACAAACATAATAATATAAGAAGTCACAGACAATTCTACAAAAAAGTGAAGCCAAAAATTATTGCGAGTTTGTAAATGACAAATCAGAAGCTTAAGCTTCACTATTGCAACATCATGAATGAACAAAAACCAACCGAAAAGAAATAAGCATATGAAAATACATTACTAGATTATCTTACATATACCTGCTTAAGATTGATAGTTTGAAGATAGCCATTGATGACAACAACCGAATAATCAGTCAATGCCGTTGAAGCAAAGTCCTCTATCAATGCCTTCTTTGACCCAAACCCATACATCAAGAGCCCAAAACCACACCTTTCACAAACAAAGCATTACATAAATAAACTAAAAAAAAAATAGCTTTAAAATTCAAGCAATAATTTCTAACCTTAATACATAAACCCATTCTGAATACGAGTTCTTATAACTGTTGACCAAATTGATAATTTCATTTTCGTGCTTTGGCTCAATGTTAGAACATGCTTCTCTTAACTCCTGCAAAGTAGACCCTACTTATTTAATATGAAATTAAACAGTCAAGGATACTTTATACAGAAGAATAAAAAGTCAAAACACAGGAAACCTGTTCATCGACAATGTTGATTTGGGAAAGTTTGCGCGCGCCTTTTTTGCCAGAACTGCGGACTTCTTTTGCTAGAAAATAATTTCTTGAGAACCCAAATTCCTCCTCTTCGACGTCGTTTGACTCCATTTCTGAAGATTCAACGAGATCAGATACTAAGCTGGCATCAAACTGGTTGGGTAAATATTGAGTGTGCCCTACAATTTTCCCGCGTTTTTTCATGTCCCCCAAAAAAAAAAATTATTTTTTGCCTATGGGCCAAATACAGAAAAAAAAACTATGAGGCCCCGTAAATGGGCCTTACCGTTTATTTCGACCCAATACTTTCCATTTAATTGACGCCATTGCAATTTACAAATTAAGATAAAATGTCTTTTTTAACACTTAAACATTAATTTTGGTTCATGAATTTTAGTGAACAAAATCTCAAAAAAAAAAAAGAAAAAGAATCCAGTGAGCAAAATAATTATTGAAGTCCAAACGAACAAGAAAGGAAACTCAGTATCATTTGATTTGGTGCAAGAAAAATAAAATCTTCAATGTTTTACTCACTAAAATTCGAAAATCAAACATAGCTTAAAGATAGTGATACAAAGATACTTTAAAATCAACCTTCATCTTACATTCTGAAAAAAAAACTTATCTGCACAAAAACATCAGCCGAAGTATACATACAAATCTGCTTGTGTAGAAGACGAGCTTTTGGGGAGACCGCGGGGCTGTGGTGGCCTATAGGCCTGTCAATGGGTGGGCTTTTACCCAGCCCACTCTAAAATCCGCCCAGTACCCGGTGAAAAGCACCGGGTCCAAACCCGGACTAAACCAACGGGCCGAAAACCCGATCCGACCCGGCCTTCTATTTTTTTTCTTTTTTTAAGAAGACTGCATTTTAAATATCCAAAACTTAACAGAAACAAGTTGAAGATTATAATTTACACAAAAAAAACTGTGCAATATATATTTCAATAAAGAAAACTTGAGCTAAAAAAGGGCGGGGGAAAATATCCAAAAAGAAAAAACAGAGCAAGAACAATACAAGAGCAGAACCCAATTTTTTTTGGCCTTCGAATTTTCTGAAAATTTGGGGTTTTTTACCATTTCGAAAAAATCCCTTCTTCATTAACAAATTGTAAACTCTTACCATTTGATTGAATGGAGGCAGTAATATTTAGATATTAATAGTGAAGAATTAAGGTAACTCTGAAAACTACATAAGAAAATAATGAAAACAACAATTAGAAAAGAAATTGGGGTAGTGAACTATACCACTGTTGTTGACTTGTTGTACCAGTCTGGTTCGAGAGAGATGGCGGAGGTTGCGGCAGTGCGGTGGGGGAGGTGCAGCGGCGCAGTTCTTGTGGCAGCGGCTGTGGGAGGCGGCGGCGGCGGGGCAGTGGTGAAGCTAGCCGGAGATAATAGATGAGAGAGTTTTTTTCTTTAAATCATTACTTTAGGACTTAGGTGTTTAGGGTTTTAGATTGGGAATGGCATCAATGGCAAATGAGGGTACTGTTATTTTGCTGAAGAAAACAGCAGGGGAAAAAAAAAATCGGGTACCCGACCCGGCCCGGTGCATGTCAAAGTCCGGGTCCGGGCCCATACCCAAACCCGATTGACTTGGCAGCGGGCCTAAGCCCACTTGGTTATTGCTTGGGTTAGGGCTGGGTAAAAACCCGCCCATTGACAGGCCTAGTGGCCTACGTGATGGTGGGAGTTGAGGGAGGGGGGTAACAGGTGATTACTGCGACGGAGAAAAGGTTGTGGCAAGGAGGAGGAGGAGGGACAAATAAGCTGGGTGAGGGTTAAATATGGAAAATTCTTGTCCATGCCCGGCTTGGCCAAACCCATCCAACTACCATTGCACTTGCTTTGTGATTGGTCACTCTCCTGGGAGTTACATTCAATCCCAAAGCAAGTGTATTACACTTATCATATAGTTGTTTTAGGTTCGGCCAAACCTGGTGTGGGTAAGAATTTCCCTTTAAATAATTAGATTTTTTTTTTTTTTTTGCTATGTTTGATCCTTGAATTTTATTTGCATTTTACTTATCATTTTACTCACTCAAATTCCTTTTATTTGAATATTAGCATTTTACACTTTACAAATATATTATTTTACATTTTCCACCCTCTAATTGAAACATTAAAGATATATTATTTTGACATGTTTCACCATCTAATTGACATTTTACATCCTTGAATTGCAATTATTTGGGCATCACAATATAGTGTACTTTATCAAAGAATATGTTATTTTATGGTGTAATATGCCAAAATTTCAATTACATAATGCAAATGTCATAATGATGTATATTTTTGGTGCCAACTATAAATTACTCTGATAAATTCCTCTCGAATTTTGTAGTACGATCCACTAAGGCAGAGAATTTGATCCATCACGGTTCCACCAAATGGACTCAATTGGATTTGAATTAATCACTTTAATTACATCTCTTCGTAAATTATCCATTAAGATTTTCATCTTCAAAATCCCAATATTCAAGTAACATTAAGAAAATAGAAAAAAATTCTAATTAATTCTGAAATAACTTTGAAAATTAAAGCGAGTAACTTCTATTCAAACAATGCTTATCCTTTCTTTATGCATACAGAAATTAACATGATATATCATTTCTTGTCATATACTATATAAGTATTTATCACTCACTTTGAAATTTGATCCCTTTCTTCGAAAACAGCCTTCCAATCATGACTGGAATTAAAATAGCCTTCTTCTTCTTGGTTTTCTTGTTGGGGGAAAGCATTATTTTGTCTCCTTCATCACCATGAACAATCACTTTTGTTAACAAAGGAGGATTTGCAAACTTAACAGATCTTTTCTTCTGAATTGTCGACGGAAACCGGCCATCATCATTATCATTAATATCTTGATGATTCCGGGCGTTCTCAATAAATTTGACGTCTTCATCGACGTCTGGCTCATCCAATAAATGACTTACTTGTCTTATTGTTTTCAATTGAAATAACTCTCTTTTTGTCTGTTCCAGTTCTTGCTTAAGAGAAGCTAAATGGAGAGCCATGCTATTTCCTTCCTCTTTTGCTTTTTCTAGATTTTGCTTTGTCTCTTGGAGCTCAGCCGTTACAGCTCCGAATTTGGAGTATTTCTGATTTTGCCCATCACTTCCTGTGCTTTGCATCTGATTATATATATATAGATAGATAGGGAATTAATATTGAAATTAATTATAAGTTTGTTTGTAATGAATATATATATATATATATATATATAATGAAAATATATAATGCACCTACCTCTTTGAGCTTGTTTGCATAGATTTCTCCGGCCAGTACCTTTTCTCCAAACAACATTACAGCTTCTCGCACCGAGCCAAAAGGTTGTCGCATATCGATCTCGACTCGCCCCCTCACAACCAACCCTCCTTCTTCTCCTTGCATTTTAATTAATTTTCAGTTTCTCGATCTTTGGATAGAAAGATATAGGATAAGATATATAGCTTTTATATATGTATAATAAATAGGAATTGATAATATAAGATAAGTGATCACCCCATCGATCACTTTCATTAGCGGATCGAATTAGTTGACAAAAATAATAAATAATAATAATAATGGGAGTTAGTTTAATTTCTTTGCGTCCACTTCACTAGACATATTTGTTTTTGGTTGAACATCTTAATCTCTCAAGAATAGAATTCAACATATATGTGACACATTGTTGAAGTCATACATACACTCGTACTAGCTATATCTGGAGTATAAAGTGTATATAGGCTAGTAGAATCGGCTGAGCGGGCCTGCATATATGCCTTAATATTGTTTCTCCAACCTTTTCGATATGGACTTGTCTCCTCTCCTCTCTTCTCTTGTGGAGCCCAATTTGTTATGTTCTGCTTTCAATACACACAACACATAATATATATACAGTTTTAGTAACTTAATTATAGGGAAAGATTGGTTTTCATTATAATTTTGGTACCAAATCCAGTTTTTCCTTAAAATTAATGATAATTTAATTTCTATGAAATGCATAATATTCAATTTACCCTCTCGTAGTTTAAAAAAGAGCATTTTACCCCTTGAAATTTAATTTGTTAAAGTTTCATATCGTCTCCCTGATATTTTTATAGGCGGCACTTTATCCACTTTTGTTATGATAATGTGGCATTTTACCCCCTGTGATAAATGTGACAATTTATCCCCCTATATTATAAAATAGTTTGCATGTCTACTCTCAATTTCGACAAATGAGTTACACTCTCCTACTGAAGGGGGTAAATTGCTTCATTAAATTTTTAAAGGGGGTAAATTAATTTTTTTTTTCCAAATTATAAGGGGGTAAATTGAACATTATGTATTTCATTGGGGATAAATTATATACACATTGTATGGATGGCAGGGTCGGGTCGGGTAATATAGATAAGAGTAGAGGTCTTTATCTATGGATTACATAATCTGGTTCGACTCCGACTCGACTCTAATAATTTTCTATATGTTTTTCTTTTCAGTATTTGTTGAGTTTGGGTCAAGTTAAATCACGATGGATCAAAATTGAGTTGAATAAAAGAAATAACTGCTGAGATGGAGATAATATAACTCAACATTAATTTTACTGATTAACTTAACAGCTATGCTGTGGTCATACTACCTTTCCTAACTCAACCCGGCCGACTATTTGTTGCCTAATTTTATGTTTTATAAGAATTATATATATACCATTTATTTTCTTACCCAGTATACGCACAAATCATGTATCATTCAAAATGATTGCAGAAACTAGTTTAAATTGAAATGATTAGTAATTGTGATTGGATATAGATTTTGCAACTGCATGTTTTCACAACAAAACTGGATTTTTATTTTCAAATTTTTAAGGTTACTAAAAAAGTGCACGTACGTTGTACGTGTCTAGTTAATTTCATAAGTAAATTTTATAAATTATAACAAAATTAACTTTGTCATATCACAAAAAATAACACAAATTAATGACTAATATTTAATTTATTTATTATCAAAATTATTAATCCATAAAAAAATGATGACTTTAAATTATAATAATCAAATATAATTTGATGATTGATTTGTTCATAAGATCTTGTAATTCTTTTTTTTTTTTTAAATATGATTATAACAAAATTATTTAGTTCATTCTTTTCACGGGTTTAACCCGTCTTTCCACCGATTTCATTCATTTTGCATCGATTTAAGATATTTTTTCATCGGTTTATCCATTCTTTTATCGATTTACCTACTTTCATTATTTTTTTCATTTTTCGTCGATTTCTTATGTTTTTCTAGTGTAAACCTTGCATTTTTTATTGGTTTAACCTAGTTTTTGCTAGTTAAACTATTTTTTATTTTTAAAGATCTCACTCGTTTTCACCTAATTCACACGTTTTTTCATTGATTTACATTTTTTTCACCAATTTCACCTCACATCTCATTGAATTCACATGTTTTCACCGACTTTACCTTTTTTCCTGATTCAATGATATCACCCATTTTCAACAATTTCATCTGTTTTTCACTAATTTCACCGATCTTGTCCGGTTTTCACGAAATTCATCCAAAGCTATTCAATTTCATATGCATTTATCAATTTTACATGAGCATTTTCATCGGTTTTATTCGTTTTTCACCAACTTTATCAGTGTTCATCCAAATTTTTATCATTTTCACATGCTGATTTCATTAACTTTTCATCGATTTAATATATTTTTCTTTGATTTATCATTTATTTTATCGGTTTAACCAACTTTCGTTATTTTTTTTCTATTTTTCGTAGATTTCTTTTATTTTTTCGGTTTTAACCATTTTCTACCGTTCCATTTTTTTTGTTAAACTATTTTATTTTTATTTTTATAGATTTTATTCATTTTCACTCACAAGTTTTTTCACTGATTTACATGTTTTTTCACCAATTTCATATCATATTTAACTGATTTAAAATGTTTTCATTGATTTTACTTGTGTTCCCCAATTCACTGATCTCACCCATTTTAAACGAAGTCATCCGTTTTTTTACTAATTTCATCGATCTTATCCGGTGTTCATGAATTTCATCCAAAGTTATTCCAATGCATATATAATTATCGATTTCACAGACATCTTTGTACCTGTTCCACTCGTTTTTCACCAATTTTATCAGTGTTCACCAATTTGACCCAAAAAAATTTTATATGATTTTCGCATGTTTTAACCGACTTTTATCGATTTCAACAGCTTTCCATGGAAAGAGCTCCATGAAAATTTGAGTATCACCGACTGCACCAAAAATTTCATCTATTTCACTTGTATTTATCGAATCCATTTGTTCTTCATATCTTGATTACGTATTTAGATTATAAATAAATTATAAAAGTTTATGTAAGAGATAATTTTAAATTTTAGGAGTTTATGAGTTTATGTAGGAAATAAATATTATAACAAGACTTCATGTTTAATTGTACCTCTTCATTTAGTTTTATATTGAAGTGTTCATATTGGAGTAGACTTCTTTTTCCTATGTTTTTCTTATTTTTATTAATTTAATTATCTTTTAAGTAGGGGTATATTAGTCTTCACAAAAAATTCAAGAAACTCTGTTTTCTGAACTCGTACTTTTATTTGTATATAGAATATAGGATAGATATAGAAAATATGGTTTGGCGAAGTTTGAAGTAAATTTGTTTGTGCCTTTTTGATTAATTGGCCCACATTTTCCATGATCAATGACGGTATAATTTGCCATTAATTACAATCTTTAGTTTAAAATTAACCTTTTGAGTGTCGGAGAATTAATTCGCTAGATTTCCTCTTTCCTCTTTTTATTTTTCTGGATTCATAACATCAAGACAAGTGTTCAACTTTTCATAGTTATTTTATCAGAATATTTAATCTGTAAGTGCGCAAATTGTTGAGATAACATTTGCCACAAATATATGGACTATGAATTGATTTCTTCAATGATAGCTCGTTTCCTAAAAAAATATTATGGATGGACTATTACCTTTATTTGCAGTTTCCTATTTCACCTTTTTATTTTTTGTAAAATAACAATTTATTACATTTGTGAGAGATATAATGGAACACATGAAATATCCACAACCATACAAAAAAGAAGATATAAATTATATGTCATACATTTGAACGAACTGAGTTGACTTAAACCTTCTTATATTTAATAATATTATTTTTATTTTATTTTTCAATTAATCATAATTATTCCATAATCTAAACACCACTAATTTTCGTAATTAGAGTTTCCATTTATATGCTCACTAGTCCACTACTATAAATTGAATTGACCTAAAAAAAACAGCATCACAAAATCACCACCACAGGCGCACCTTAGCTTAAAGTCGGCAGGAAACCGGTCCCACCAACTCTTGATCATCCGCGCACGTTAGATTCTTCCCATAAAGATTTAGTTAAATGGAGTAAATTCTTGTTTATTTTGAAGTAATGTAGGCTTTATTGTCCTTAGAACAATACAACCCATATATATAGTATACACTCCCCTAATTTAGCTCAACACTCCAAAAATATTTTGTTCCTTTCTTTAATTAATCCATTGATAAGATCGATCCGTTTTTTATCCTTTTTCTGTAAATCTCATAGCAACATTCCCCGCATCCATCGCTTTCTTCAAGAAAACAGCAGAAACCCAGAAACACTGTCCATATTTATTATCATATTATAGAAAGTGATGATGGAATGGAGAAAAAGTTGAAGAGAGCATCGAGACATGGCGAGGGGAGACTGGGGGCATAATGGGAAATGTTCGTACAAGCGAACTACTCTCATTGTTTGTTCAATCAACATTTTGGTTGCTCTATATGTGCTCCGCTCTCTTTACATCTCTCTTTACATTTACCCTTTTGGTGATTCTGAAAATAGTAAGAATTTGTTATCAAAGTTTCGATCTTTATGGGGATTTATTGCTTGCCCTTTTGTAATTTGAGTTTATATGAGAACCCGTTTGGAGATTTTGTGGAGATTCAGGTTTTTGAGCTATTTTAAATATTATCTGTCATGTCTGATTTCTTGGTGATGTATTTTGTACTTAGTCTCATCAATATGGGATGGGATATTTGTTTTTTTTCTTGCAATAGTTATTTTGTGCATTGTTTGGTTGGGTTAATTTAAAGTGGTTAATGGATGTCATTTTTCTTACAGCATTTAGGTACACTGCAGATCAGATTAGGAAAATGGAAGAGTCCAATAAAATACGAAAAGCATCTGAACCCACGGAACTTATTAAACTGGTGAGATCTCTATGTTGGTTTCGGAAAGTTCAATCAACACAATTTGTCTCTCTGCATCTGTCTTTGGTTTGAAAGTGTAAATATGTTGTCCTTTTTATAACTATTTGAGCTGCGATATCCTGTTTGTGGTTGAAGGTCACAAAGTTAAATAAACAATTTACAAGGGATGAAAGAGTGGTTGAATTGCCACGTCACTTGAGACAAAAGTTAACAGATGAGATTCTAGATAGATTAAGAAGCTTGGATGCAGCTGCCAATGCAACAGAGCAACGAGGTGTGTACACATTGATTTCAATATAATATATATTTGATAAACTTCAATCCTTAGTGCTGACTTGAGCTTTTGGTTTACGGAATTTCACTTTAAAATCTTGTTTCTTTTGTTGTTTTATGTGTTGATGATGTCTTTAAGTTATTGCGTCTCTTATAGAGATTTATTTGCTTTGAAGTTCTGCTACTACTTAGGAAGTGGAAAAAAGACATTTTTTAATGGATGAAATAATTGAAGCCGTGGAGAATGAACACACTCTAAATGCTTGGACAACTTTTGGGTCGTGTGACTTTACATATGTAATTTGTTCCTACGAACTATGAGATGAGAGCCAAAGACATAACTATGCGACTGCGAGCAACCTCACATTATGAGGGGTCCAAAATAATTAACTAGAATTAATATGTAACAACAAGGATGAAGAAACTTGACTTGTATCAATTCCACATATGATTGTGAATACATCTGTGCACCTAAAATATATATAACGTAAAAGCTAAAAGCTAAAAGCTACATAATGTTTGCTTTCTGAACTTCTTTTCGCATTCTGCAAGGTTCATGTACCATTTGGTTAAAAACACTGAAAGTAGAGAAAGATGGAAAATTATATGTAGTCTACCTTATTTTTTACTTTGATATGTTATGTTTACTTTAGCTAAAAGTTGAAGGGTTGATCTTTACAATGAAAAGTCACGACCTGATACATATTAAAATTATATTAGATGCAATATATTGTGACTTTGATGAGAAGGAATATATTGTGTGAATATAATATAAATTTAGATTTTATTGTAATAAAATACATAATTGTAACTTTATTCGTCCACGCTATATTTGAAGCTTTTTAATGAATGTATCACAACAAGAATTTATGGAAAGAATGAAAGAAATTGCTCTACAGTTTTCACAATTTTACATCTTTTGAGGATTTATATTTGGAATTGTTCGACTTCTATGGTGAGATTCCCATTATTTCTGAACCAAACTGACTGTAGCAGTATGCATGAGTCTTTTTGAGTACATATGGTTTCACCTGCAATATGTTTACGTTAAATTAAATACATTGAAATCGATTCTACGGAAAATACTGTTGGTACAAGTTAAGAATGCAAGCTTCAGATCGGAATTTGAATTATATTTCATGCCATTTGTGTGCTTTAGTTTTAGCACATTACTCTTAAGCTATTAAATCCTCTTACGTTTGAGCTCAGTTTAAGCCTTAAGACACTCATAAACAGTCAACCACTGCTAAATCATCCAAAGTGATGAAAAAAACTGAAAAATCAAGATCTTTTTGTTCTTGACAGGATATAGAAGAGGTTTTTGTAGGAGAACATGATAGAGGCGGCATATTATGAAACACAAAAGATTTCATCTAGTAATCAAATGGATAGCTAGTTTTTATATTTTCCAAGGCATTACTACTATTAATCCAGATGATTTTGAAATTCTAATTGCTAGCCTGATTGAAGGAAGCAAGTATTACTCTATGATATCTAGCAAGAATTAGTAAGGAAAATAGCTAAAGAACTCGTAAACCAATCAGGAAACATCTAGTTTTTAGACCCAAACGTACTTGATTTAGCGTAGGATGTTACTAGTACAAGTCATTACATAGAATATTCAAATATCTGTATTTTGGTGTTCGAATTTTGAAATGTATATTCTGTATGTTTGTGATTTCCTGATTATTCATTATACAATCTGATGCCTTTTCTGTGCTGTTTCTGTTGAACAGAGGCAGTTGAAACCTGGCGTAAAGAAAAGTTGAAAGAAGCTCAAGAACTTGTTTATGAGAAAACCTCGAATTCAACAATTTTACCCAAGGAAGCTGGTATGCTCATTCTTCGGTCGCATAAACCAATGACTTCATGTCTTGGACATCTGAGTTTATATACTCAATTTATTACCATACTTTCTTCTTATCTGCTTGCAGATGTGCTCACAAGAGCTTTGAGTTCTGATTGGCCCAAGTTATCAGAAGATATTGGTATCTGGATACCCGTTCAAATCATTAACAATGAACACGATGACAAACCCGAGGGTGAAGAAGAAATTGGTAATAACTTTGCATTTTTTTCTTCAAATTATGACAAATTCCTCATTGTCTCCACATCAAATGTAATTTTTTCTACTTGGTTACAATAACCTTTTTTTTTTTTTTTTTTTTTACAGATTGGTAAATTGACAAATGATAGTCTGTTGCTTGAATACTTAAATGCATTATTAATTGTCTCATTTAAATTAATTTTGTTTCCAGAACCTGAAAATTTACCAGGAAGACAGCTACCTCCGGAATGCCATACCGAACTCCACACGGACTATGATGGTGCAGCTGTGAGATGGGGCCTTACACATCCTAAAGAATCTGCGTACGATTGTTGTATGTCATGTTTGGATCAAGCTAAGCATGCCAAACCCGGTGACATGAAATGCAATATATGGGTTTATTGCCCATCCGAGACCGGGTGCTACTCTCCAGATATTTATGAACACAAAAATCAAGAATGCTGGCTTAAATATGTAAGCTTGTGCCTGCCATTTGATGTTATAAATTATAATGCAAGTAAAGTCTTTAACATGGAAGTCTTGCTTTTGTCGTTGTTGTTGTTGTGTGTAGTCGGAGAGACCTACAGTAACTTTTAAGGACACATATTCTGAATCATATCGAGATGCACACCCTAACGCACCAGCAATTGTTCCATGGGTATCTGGGGTCGTCAGCGTGTGACATTTTTACCTGTGCCCAAAGGATGCAAACGAATTTATATAGCCTGTATGTCTGTTTCTCACGAGCTTGGAGATTGGTGATAATCTTGGATTCAGTTAGTAATTCATTTTATTTGTATAACACGGGAAGGGAGCCAACTTGGTGCTTTTGGCTTTAAAACTTGGAAGTCTTGTACCATAATGTAATATGAGAAATTTGTTTCATTGTTATTGGGAAAATTGCTTTTTTGGTACCATAGGATATGCTGACTTGCACTTTTGGTACCATTGGATACGAAAATGCAAATTTGGTACCATAGGATAGGTTTTCATTGCAATTTTGGTACCAAACCCAATTTTTCTACAAAGTTAATGGCAATTTACCCCCCATGAACTTCATAATGTTCAATTTATTCCTCTATAATTTGAAAAAAATCAATTTACTCCATGTAAGATTTTAATGAAGCAACTTACCCCCTTTAGCCGGAGATTGTAACTCACTTGCCGAAATTGAGAGTATGCATGCAAACTATTTTATTTAACATAGGGGGATAATTTGCCATATTTATCATAACACAATGGGTAAAAAATCACATTATCATAATAAAAGTGGATTAAGTGCCGCCTATAAAAATATCAGGGAGGCGATGTGAAATTTTTACATAATTTCAAGGGGTAAAATGCTTTTTTTTAAATTACGAGGGGTTGAATTGAACATTATGCATTTAGTAGGGGGTAAATTGCCATTAACTTTGTAGAAAAACTGGGTTTGGTACCAAAATTGCAATGAAAACCTATCCTATGGTACCAAATTTGCATTTTCATATCCAATAGTACCAAAAGTGCAAGTCAGCCTATCCTATGGTACCAAAAAAGCAATTTTCCCCATTGTTATTGATAACAGAACTTAAATTACATGTTGTATATGAACATTGCATCCTGATGACACTGGTTGATAATTTGTTCCTATAAAACATGTTGGCAATCCTTGACAGTAAAATGTTGTTAATCTGATGCTCATTGGGTGTTTTCAGTATATACTAAAAAAAGGCACATGTTATAATCAGCAAGTTGTGGGCATTCACAGTAATAATATATTCACGTAATGTAACATACTATTAATATCGAAAAATGCAATATACTCTCCTGTGTTATGCTAAATCTGGAAAAAAACTACCCTGTAAAATTTTTACACAGTAATAATATATTCACGTAATGTAACATACTATTAATATCGAAAAATGCAATATACTCTCCTGTGTTATGCTAAATCTGGAAAAAACTACCCTGTAAAATTTTTATCACGCCAATTTTCTTGTGTTTTTAAAGACTCTGCAAAAAACACCCAATTTGTGAAAAGCATGTCATTTTGGGTCGACATATTTCATGAAATAACTTTAAAAATATATCACGTAAAGTTGTAGAGACCAGCTTGAAGTATTTTATAAATGATTTCTTGAAATATATCGATCTAAAACGATCTGTTTTTTTATAAATTGGGGAGTATTTTGCATTTACCCCCAACTAAACTAAATTTATTGTAGAATCGTATCAACTTTAGAATGTACCATTAAAAGGCCATGATTTTAATAGTTAATAAAATAAATATTTTGAGTTTCATGAATCTTTGTAATCTAACAGTTTATAACCCATTAAGGGGCCGTTTGGTAGGACTTAATAGGGGGTATTATGTCGTATTATATGAGTTAATATGGGTTAATACAACGTTTGGTGGCATTGCTCTAATACCGGGTCAAATGGATTAAATCCTTACGACCCGGTATTAAGACTAGATTATAATCCACTCAAGCATGAGTGGATTAGTTAATCCTGGTAAATATGAATTAGGTAAATATCACTAATAACATCAAATTTATATATTTATTTTTTAACATATCATTAAATATCATAAATTCTTCTCAAATAAATCACAAATTAAAATCTATATCAATTTACAATTAACATGGAAGCATTCAATCAAATCTACCAAACATGTTTTTAATATGGTCTTCAATCCGGCTCCAATCTAATCCACCTTAATCCCATACACCATACCAAACGGCCCTTAAAAGATTGTATAGTTTAATCAAGTTTAAAATTGAGAATCCTATAGATGATGAAGTCCGATTCAATCCCATGTGATGTTTAGTACTTGATGAGTTAATTACTAGTAGTGTAATGGATATCGTAATATAATGATATATTTACTCTTATAACAAATATTGTTTCATAAAAAAGAAATCAGATTTAATTACATGAAAATTTATTTTTTAACATAAATAACAAAATTTCAATTAAAATTTGAACCCAACTAATGAGAGGTTTCTTCTAGTTTAACACCATTATTTGGTTATTCAATTTATTTTAATTTAATTGTAATCAAATAAATTTTATGGGTTAATGATATTTATATAATGATGTAATTATGGTTATCCTATTAAAATATAGACAAGACAATGTTCTTCTTGATTTCTCTCGATCAACTCAGCTTTCAGCTTCTGTTAAGGTATTGCCAGTTATATTGGGGTTTTCTTTTATCTGAATTTTTGGTTTTCTAGTTAGTTAGGGTTCTAGTGTTCATAATTGGGGTTTGAGGATTTAAGCCAGAAAACTCATTATGAGATTATTGGCGTGAAGGAAGATGCTGCTACCCCTGAAGAAATCCGCATCTGCCATTCTCAATTTTCATTGGATAATACTAATAGATTTTTGGAAGTAGAAAGGTCATGGAAAATTCTTTCTTTCTGACTGCAGGTGTAACTGCAGAAAATGTGAGAAGAGCATGATGAAAATATTGATATTGCATTTCAAATAACTAGGATTAAATGTAGAATACAAGACATGGAAGAGAATTCGTGACACATAAGCCAATTCATAACATGTGTGTTTTTTGCTTTGATTCCAATGCTTCAGCCATATCGGCGTAGCAATCAAAACAACCAGCAACATCATCCTGAATGAGACAGAACAATATCATGAGTAAATAAAGTCACGGAAGAAGCACAAAATGTCTCCATAGTAATCTATTGCTTCGAGTTTTGCTAGTTCCGCCTTTTTTCTTTTTCGTAAACAGACATCTACCAAAGAATTGCACTATATATATGCTGCTTCATAGAGCATAAACAATCGAAACACAGGTCTTCCTAATAATAGAAGACTACGAACTTTTGTGAGAAACATGACAACCATTAGTAAGATCTTCAGAACAACTCATATTTCCAGAAGACGCATCACACAAGAACGACAGACTTTTGAAAGCAACTCAAATTGGTTTAAAAATTAGTTGAGTAGGATAAAAAAGGTTCAAAACGGAAAAGTTTTTGAAAAAATCGAAGAAATCAATTAAAAAACGAGTTAAATTGTCTTTTGAAAAATAGGAGGCACATTTTGGGTTAAAAAACATGTTAAGTAGGATAAAAAACCAAAAACCAACCAAGCAAAGCAAAAAAAGAATGCAAAACAGCAAAAACTAATTAACCACTCAAGAACATAATTTATGTTCTAAAAAAACCAAAAAACAACCAAGCAAAGCAAAAAAAGAATGCAAAACAGCAAAAACTAATTAACCAAAAGGATCTAATAAAGACTTCTAAAAAAACCAAAAAACAACCAAGCAAAGCAAAAAAAGAATGCAAAACAGCAAAAACTAATTAACCAATCGAGAACATAATTTATGCAAAACAAATAACACAACACATGAGATGACATCCTTACAGAGAAACAAAAAAACTTGGAACTTAACAATTAAATAAATAAATAAAAATATGAATAAGCAGAAAATAAAAAATAGGAAAATATTAGTACAATAACCTGAGAAAACGACAAACGGGAACAAACCTGGGAACCAATACACAAAAAGAAATATAGAAAATATACCAATCCAACTTAAATAACTGTAATTCAACTAATAAGGAGAATGGAGGCGAACATGGTATGCAACATTTATTGTATTGTAATGAGACAAGAAAAACATAAAAATTAAAACAGAGAGTTTTGCTGCCTCTTCTCTTTATCCAACAAACTAAAGATAATCCACCTGAATCAGAACCAATAACCAAACCACCGCACATACGCTAAATATGAAGATTCACATCCATTCTCAAAAGGACTTTCCTTGCAAATATCAACCACCTCAAAGAAAAGGAATAACTAAACCAAAAGGGTCTAATAAAGACTTTAAAAAAAAAAAAAGCCAAAAAACAACCAAGCAAAGCTAAAAAAAAGAATGCAAATCAGCAAAAACAAATTAACTACTCAATATAAAGAACATAATTTATGCAAAACAAATAACACAAAACATGAGATGACATCCATACAGAGAAACATAAAAAAAACCTGGAACTTGACAAAACAGAGCAAATAGTAACCACTCAAATAACATGCGACACAAAATAATTAAACAAATAAAAATATGAATAAGCAAAAAATAAAAAATAGGAAATAACCAAACCACCGCGCATACGCTTAGAAATATGAAGATCCACTTTTTCTCCTCAAAAGTTTCCTTGCAAATATCAACCACCTCAAAGAAAAGGTACCAATCCGGACCTCCGGAATAACTAAACCAAAAGGATCTAATAAAGACTTCTAATAAAACCAAAAAACAACCAAGCAAAGCAAAAAAAGAATGCAAAACAGGACAAATCTGGAACTTAACAAAACAGAGCAAATAACCACTCAAATAACATGCGACACAAATAAATAAAGCATAAATAATTAAACAAATAAAAATATGAATAAGCAGAAAATAAAAAATAGGAAACATTAGTACAATAACTTGAGAAAACGCTAGACGAGAACAAACCTGGGAAACAATACACAAAAAGAAATATACCAATCCAACTTAAGTAACTATAACTCAACTAATAATGAGAATGGAGGTGAACATGGTATGCAAATCAAATGCATGATTCTACTGATGATGCATATATAGTATGATTACAAACCTAATACACAGAGTGATACGGACCTTTACACAAATTCAGACTTTTACCAGGAAAAACACTTGGTATATGTCAATACTTTGTGAAAAATATTTGCCTAATCGGAAACGACTAAATTGTTTTAGAGATTATCACAGAACATTAGTGCTATAGATATTATTAGAAAACAACCTCATGCAACCAGCAATACCTAAATTCAAATATATCATTGTGCAACAAAAATTCAAGATTACTCAAGTAAATCGGTGAAAAAATTAGCTAGATTGATGAAAAATTAGGTCAAGTTGATAAAAATTGGGTTAAGAAACATGTTAAGTATGTTCAAAAGAGGGTTAAAACGGTAAAGTTAGTGAAGCCATCGAAGAAATCAATAAAAAACGAGTTAAATTGTCTTTTGGGAAAAAAGGAGACACATTTTACGTTCTTAGGAGAATAATATCAAAAAAAGAGTTAAGGTTCATTTTGATAAAAAAAAAATGTGTTAAAAAACATGTTAAGTAGGATAAAAAAGGGTTAAAACAGTCAAGTTTTGGAAAAATCGTTGAACTGATGAATCGGTGAAAAAATGAGCTAGATTGATGAAAATTTGGGTAATTTTGATAAAAATGGGTTAAAAAATAAGTTAAGTAGGATATAAAGTTTTTGAAAAAATTGAAGAAATCAATTAAAAAAACGAATTAAATTGTCTTATGAAAAAGTAGGAGGCACATTTTGGGTTAAAAAGGAGAATTTAAGCAAAAAATGAGTTAAGGGTTAGTTTGAGAAAAAAATGGTTAAAAAACATGTTAAGTAGGATAAAAAAAGGTTTAAAACGGTCAAGTTTTTGAAAAAATCGAAGAAATCAATAAAAAAAAAGGAGTTAACTTGTATTTTGAAAAAGTAGGAGGCACATTTTGAGTTAAAAAGGAGAATTTGATCAAAAAATGAGTTAAGGGTCAGTTTGAGAAAAAAATGGTTAAAAACGATGTTAAGTAGGATAAAAAAAGGTTTAAAACGGTCAAGTTTTTGAAAAAATCGAAGAAATCAATAAAAAAAAGGAGTTAACTTGTATTTTGAAAAAGTAGGAGGCACATTTTAAGTTAAAAAGAAGAATTTGATCAAAAAAAGAGTTAAGGGTCAGTTTAATAAAAACATGTTAAGTAGGATTAAAAATGGTTTAAAACAGTCAAGTTTTTGAAAAAATCGAAGAAATCAATAAAAAAAAGGAGTTAACTTGAATTTTGAAAAAGTAGGAGGCACATTTTGAGTTAAAAAGGAGAATTTGATCAAAAAAAGAGTTAAGGGTCAGTTTGAGAAAAAAAAATGGGTTAAAAAACATGTTAAGTAGGATAAAAAAGGTTTAAAACGGTGAAGTTTTTGAAAAAACGTTGAAAATGAGCTAGATTGATGAAAAATTGGGCCATTTTGATTTTGATAAAAATGGGTTAAAAAACATGTTAAGTAGGATGAAAAAGGGTTAAGACGGTAAAGCCTTTGAAAAAATCGAAGAAATCAACTAAAAAAATGAATTAAATTTCTTTTGAAAAAGTAGGAGGCGCTTTTTGGGTTAAAAAGGAGAATTTAATCAAAGGTCAGTTTGAGAAAAAAAATGGGTTAAAAAACATGTTAAGTAGGACAAAAAAGGTTTAAAACGGTGAAGTTTTTGAAAAAACGTTGAAAATGAGCTAGATTGATGAAAAATTGGGCCATTTTGATTTTGATAAAAATGGGTTAAAAAATAAGTTAAGTAGGATAAAAAAAGGTTTAAAACGGTCAAGTTTTTGAAAAAATCGAAGAAATCAATAAAAAAAAGGAGTTAACTTGTATTTTGAAAAAGTAGTAGGCACATTTTGAGTTAAAAAGGAGAATTTGATAAAAAAAAAAAGAGTTAAGGGTCAGTTTGATAAAAACATGTTAAGTAGGATAAAAAAAGGTTTAAAACGGTCAAGTTTTTGAAAAAATCGAAGAAATCAATAAAAAAAAGGAGTTAACTTGTATTTTGAAAAAGAAGGAGGCACATTTAGAGTTAAAAAGGAGAATTTGATCAAAAAAAAGAGTTAAGGGTCAGTTTGAGAAAAAAAATGGGTTAAAAAAACATGTTAAGTAGGATAAAAAAGGTTTAAAACGGTGAAGTTTTTGAAAAAACGTTGAAAATGAGCTAGATTGATGAAAACTTGGGCCATTTTGATTTTGATAAAAATGGGTTAAAAAATAAGTTAAGTAGGATAAAAAAGGTTCAAGACGGTAAAGTTTTTGAGAAAATCGAAGAAATCAACTAAAAAACGAATTTGATTGTCTTTTGAAAAAGTAGGAGGCGCATTTTGGGTTAAAAAGGAGTGTTTAATCAAAAAAAGAGTTAAGGGTCAGTTTAATAAAAACATGTTAAGTAGGATAAAAAAAGGTTTAAAACGGTCAAGTTTTTGAAAAAATCGAAGAAATCAATAAAAAAAAGGAGTTAACTTGAATTTTGAAAAAGTAGGAGGCACATTTTGAGTTAAAAAGGAGAATATGATCAAAAAAAGAGTTAAAGGGTCAGTTTGAGAAAAAAAAATGGGTTAAAAAACATGTTAAGTAGGATAAAAAAAGGTTTAAAACGGTGAAGTTTTTGAAAAAACGTTGAAAATGAGCTAGATTGATGAAAAATTGGGCCATTTTGATTTTAATAAAAATGGGTTAAAAAATAAGTTAAGTAGGATAAAAAAAGGTTTAAAACGGTCAAGTTTTGAAAAAATCGAAGAAATCAATAAAAAAAGGAGTTAACTTGTATTTTGAAAAAGTAGGAGGCACAAATTGAGTTAAAAAGGAGAATTTAATCAAAAAAAGAGTTAAGGGTCAGTTTGATAAAAACATGTTAAGTAGGATAAAAAAAGGTTTAAAACGGTCAAGTTTTTGAAAAAATCGAAGAAATCAATAAAAAAAGGAGTTCACTTGTATTTTGAAAAAGTAGGAGGCACATTTTGAGTTAAAAAGGAGAATTTGATCAAAAAAAGAGTTAAGGGCCAGTTTGAGAAAAAAAAAATGGGTTAAAAAACATGTTAAGTAGGATAAAAAAGGTTTAAAACGGTGAAGTTCTTGAAAAAACGTTGAAAATGAGATTGATGAAAAATTGGGCCATTTTGATTTTGATAAAAATGGGTTAAAAAATAAATTAAGTAGGATAAAAAAAGGTTTAAAACGGTCAAGTTTTTGAAAAAATCGAAGAAATCAATAAAAAAAAAGGAGTTAACTTGTATTTTGAAAAAGTAGGAGGCACATTTTGAGTTAAAAAGGAGAATTTAATCAAAAAAAGAGTTAAGGGTCAGTTTGATAAAAACATGTTAAGTAGGATAAAAAAAGGTTTAAAACGGTCAAGTTTTTGAAAAAATTGAAGAAATCAATAAAAAAAAAGGAGTTAACTTGTATTTTGAAAAAGTAGGAGGCACATTTTGAGTTAAAAAGAAGAATTTGATCAAAAAAAGAGTTGAGGGTCAGTTTGATAAAAACATGTTAAGTAGGATCAAAAAAGGTTTAAAACGGTCAAGTTTTTGAAAAAATCGAAGAAATAAATAAAAAAAAGGAGTTAACTTGTATTTTGAAAAAGTAGTAGGCACATTTTGAGTTAAAAAGGAGAATTTGATCAAAAAAAGAGTTAAGGGTCAGTTTGATAAAAACATGTTAAGTAGGATAAAAAAAGGTTTAAAATGGTCAAGTTTTTGAAAAAATCGAAGAAATCAATAAAAAAAAGGAGTTAACTTGTATTTTGAAAAAGTAGGAGGCACATTTTGAGTTAAAAAAGGAGAATTGGATCAAAAAAGGAGTTAAGGGTCAGTTTGAGAAAAAAAAAATGGGTTAAAAAACATGTTAAGTAGGATAAAAAAGGTTTAAAACGGTGAAGTTTTTGAAAAAACGTTGAAAATGAGCTAGATTGATGAAAAATTAGGTCATTTTGAGTTTGATAAAAATGGGTTAAAAAATAAGTTAAGTAGGATAAAAAAAGGTTTAAAACGGTCAAGTTTTTGAAAAAATCGAAGAAATCAATAAAAAAAGGAGTTAACTTGTATTTTGAAAAAGTAGGAGGCACATTTTGAGTTAAAAAGGAGAATTTAATCAAAAAAAGAGTTAAGGGTCAGTTTGATAAAAACATGTTAAGTAGGATAAAAAAGGTTTAAAACGGTGAAGTTTTTGAAAAAACGTTGAAAATGAGCTAGATTGATGAAAAATTGGGTCATTTTGAGTTTGATAAAAATGGGTTAAAAAATAAGTTAAGTAGGATAAAAAAAGGTTTAAAACGGTCAAGTTTTTTGAAAAAATCGAAGAAATCAATAAAAAAAAAGGAGTTAACTTGTATTTTGAAAAAGTAGGAGGCACATTTTGAGTTAAAAAGGAGAATTTGATCAAAAAATGAGTTAAGGGTCAGTTTGAGAAAAAAATGGTTAAAAAAGATGTTAAGTAGGATAAAAAAAGGTTTAAAACGGTCAAGGTTTTGAAAAAATCGAAGAAATCAATAAAAAAAAAGCAGTTAACTTGTATTTTGAAAAAGTAGGAGGCACATTTTGAGTTAAAAAGAATAATTTGATCAAAAAAAGAGTTGAAGGTCAGTTTGATAAAAACATGTTAAGTAGGATCAAACAAGGTTTAAAACGGTCAAGTTTTTGAAAAAATCGAAGAAATCAATAAAAAAAAGGAGTTAACTTGTATTTTGAAAAAGTAGTAGGCACATTTTGAGTTAAAAAGGAGAATTTGATAAAAAAAAGAGTTAAGGGTCAGTTTGATAAAAACATGTTAAGTAGGATAAAAAAAGGTTTAAAATGGTCAAGTTTTTGAAAAAATCGAAGAAATCAATAAAAAAAAGGAGTTAACTTGTATTTTGAAAAAGTAGGAGGCACATTTTGAGTTAAAAAGGAGAATTGGATCAAAAAAGGAGTTAAGGGTCAGTTTGAGAAAAAAAAATGGGTTAAAAAACATGTTAAGTAGGATAAAAAAGGTTTAAAACGGTGAAGTTTTTGAAAAAACGTTGAAAATGAGCTAGATTGATGAAAAATTGGGTCATTTTGATTTTGATAAAAATGGGTTAAAAAATAAGTTAAGTAGGATAAAAAAAGGTTTAAAACGGTCAAGTTTTTGAAAAAATCGAAGAAATCAATAAAAAAAGGAGTTAACTTGCATTTTGAAAAAGTAGGAGGCACATTTTGAGTTAAAAAGGAGAATTTAATCAAAAAAAGAGTTAAGGGTCAGTTTGATAAAAACATGTTAAGTAGGATAAAAAAAGGTTTAAAACGGTCAAGTTTTTGAAAAAATCGAAGAAATCAATAAAAAAAAGGAGTTAACTTGTATTTTGAAAAAGTAGGAGGCACATTTTGAGTTAAAAAGGAGAATTTGATCAAAAAATGAGTTAAGGGTCAGTTTGAGAAAAAATGGTTAAAAAAGATGTTAAGTAGGATAAAAAAAGGTTTAAAACGGTCAAGTTTTTGAAAAAATCGAAGAAATCAATAAAAAAAAGGAGTTAACTTGTATTTTGAAAAAGTAGGAGGCACATTTTGAGTTAAAAAGGAGAATTTGATCAAAAAAAGAGTTAAGGGTCAGTTTGAGAAAAAAAAATGGGTTAAAAAACATGTTAAGTAGGATAAAAAAGGTTTAAAACGGTGAAGTTTTTGAAAAAACGTTGAAAATGAGCTAGATTGATGAAAAATTGGGCCATTTTGATTTTGATAAAAATGGGTTAAAAAATAAGTTAAGTAGGATAAAAAAAGGTTTAAAACGGTCAAGTTTTTGAAAAAATCGAAGAAATCAATAAAAAAAAGGAGTTAACTTTTATTTTGAAAAGTAGTAGGCACATTTTGAGTTAAAAAGGAGAATTTGATCAAAAAAAGAGTTAAGGGTCAGTTTGATAAAAAAAGGTTTAAAACGGTCAAGTTTTTGAAAAAATCGAAGAAATCAATAAAAAAAAGGAATTAACTTGTATTTTGAAAAAGTTGGAGGCACATTTTGAGTTAATAAGGAGAATTTGATCAAAAAAAGAGTTAAGGGTCAGTTTGAGAAAAAAAATGGGTTAAAAAAGATGTTAAGTAGGATAAAAAAGGTTTAAAACGTTGAAGTTTTTGAAAAAACGTTGAAAATGAGCTAGATTGATGAAAAATTGGGCCATTTTGATTTTGATAAAAATGGGTTAAAAAATAAGTTAAGTAGGATA
This sequence comes from Penstemon barbatus, assembly GCA_003313485.2. Taxonomy (NCBI): domain Eukaryota; kingdom Viridiplantae; phylum Streptophyta; class Magnoliopsida; order Lamiales; family Plantaginaceae; genus Penstemon; species Penstemon barbatus. Next base: position 7,361,371 of record CM064879.1, read on the forward strand.
AAAAAAGGTTTAAAAGGGTCAAGTTTTTGAAAAAATCGAAGAAATCAATAAAAAAAGGAGTTAATTGTATTTTGAAAAAGTAGGAGGCACATTTTGAGTTAAAAAGGAGAATTTAATCAAAAAAAGTGTTAAGGGTCAGTTTGATAAAAACATGTTAAGTAGGATAAAAAAAGGTTTAAAACGGTCAAGTTTTTGAAAAAATCGAAGAAATCAATAAAAAAAACGAGTTAACTAGTATTTTGAAAAAGGAGGAGGCACATTTTGAGTTAAAAAGGAGAATTTGATCAAAAAAAGAGGTAAGGGTCAGTTTGAGAAAAAAAAATGGGTAAAAAAACATGTTAAGTAGGATAAAAAAGGTTTAAAACGGTGAAGTTTTTGAAAAAACGTTGAAAATGAGCTAGATTGATGAAAAATTGGGCCATTTTGATTTTGATAAAAATGGGTTAAAAAATAAGTTAAGTAGGATAAAAAAAGGTTTAAAACGGTCAAGTTTTTGAAAAAATCGAAGAAATCAATAAAAAAAAAAGGAGTTAACTTGTATTTTGAAAAGTAGTAGGCACATTTTGAGTTAAAAAGGAGAATTTGATCAAAAAAAGAGTTAAGGGTCAGTTAGATAAAAAAAGGTTTAAAACGGTCAAGTTTTTGAAAAAATCGAAGAAATCAATAAAAAAAAGGAATTAACTTGTATTTTGAAAAAGTAGGAGGCACATTTTGAGTTAAAAAGGAGAATTTGATCAAAAAAAGAGTTAAGGGTCAGTTTGAGAAAAAAAATGGGTTAAAAAACATGTTAAGTAGGATAAAAAAGGTTTAAAACGTGAAGTTTTTGAAAAAACGTTGAAAATGAGCTAGATTGATGAAAAATTGGGCCATTTTGATTTTGATAAAAATGGGTTAAAAAATAAGTTAAGTAGGATAAAAAAAGGTTTAAAAGGGTCAAGTTTTTTAAAAAATCGTAGAAATCAATAAAAAAAGGAGTTAACTTGTATTTTGAAAAAGTAGGAGGCACATTTTGAGTTAAAAAGGAGAATTTAATCAAAAAAAGAGTTAAGGGTCAGTTTGAGAAAAACATGTTAAGTAGGATAAAAAAAGGTTTAAAACGGTCAAGTTTTTGAAAAAATCGAAGAAATCAATAAAAAAAAGGAGTTAACTTGTATTTTGAAAAAGTAGGAGGCACATTTTGAGTTAAAAAGGAGAATTTGATCAAAAAATGAGTTAAGGGTCAGTTTGAGAAAGAAATGGTTAAAAAAGATGTTAAGTAGGATAAAAAAAAGGTTTAAAACGGTCAAGTTTTTGAAAAAATCAAAGAAATCAATAAAAAAAAGGAGTTAACTTGTATTTTGAAAAAGTAGGAGGCACATTTTGAGTTAAAAAGAAGAATTTGATCAAAAAAAGAGTTGAGGGTCAGTTTGATAAAAACATGTTAAGTAGGATAAAAAAAGGTTTAAAACGGTCAAGTTTTTGAAAAAATCCAAGAAATCAATAAAAAAAAAGGAGTTAACTTGTATTTTGAAAAAGTAGTAGGCACATTTTGAGTTAAAAAGGAGAGTTTGATCAAAAAAAGCGTTAAGGGTCAGTTTGATAAAAACATGTTAAGTAGGATAAAAAAAGGTTTAAAACGGTCAAGTTTTTGAAAAACTCGAAGAAATCAATAAAAAAAAGGAGTTAACTTGTATTTTGAAAAAGTAGGAGGCACATTTTGAGTTAAAAAGGAGTTAAGGGTCAGTTTGAGAAAAAAAAATGGGTTAAAAAACATGTTAAGTAGGATAAAAAAGGTTTAAAACGGTGAAGTTTTTGAAAAACGTTGAAAATGAGCTAGATTGATGAAAAATTGGGTCATTTTGATTTTGATAAAAATGGGTTAAAAAATAAGTTAAGTAGGGTAAAAAAAGGTTTAAAACGGTCAAGTTTTTTAAAAAATCGAAGAAATCAATAAAAAAAGGAGTTAACTTGTATTTTGAAAAAGTAGGAGGCACATTTTGAGTTAAAAAGGAGAATTTAATCAAAAAAAGAGTTAAGGGTCAGTTTGATAAAAAAAGGTTTAAAACGGTCAAGTTTTTGAAAAAATCGAAGAAATCAATAAAAAAAAGGAATTAACTTGTATTTTGAAAAAGTAGGAGGCACATTTTGAGTTAAAAAGGAGAATTTGATCAAAAAATGAGTTAAGGGTCAGTTTGAGAAAAAAATTGATAAAAACATGTTAAGTAGGATAAAAAAAGGTTTAAAACGGTCAAGTTTTTGAAAAAATCGAAGAAATCAATAAAAAAAAGGAGTTAACTAGTATTTTGAAAAAGAAGGAGGCACATTTTGAGTTAAAAAGGAGAATTTGATCAAAAAAAGAGGTAAGGTTCAGTTTGAGAAAAAAAAATGGGTAAAAAAACATGTTAAGTAGGATAAAAATGATTTAAAACGGTGAAGTTTTTGAAAAAACGTTGAAAATGAGCTAGATTGATGAAAAATTGTGCCATTTTGATTTTGATAAAAATGGGTTAAAAAATAAGTTAAGTAGGATAAAAAAAGGTTTAAAACGGTCAAGTTTTTGAAAAAATCGTAGAAATCAATAAAAAAAGGAGTTAACTTGTATTTTGAAAAAGTAGGAGGCACATTTTGAGTTAAAAAGGAGAATTTAATCAAAAAAAGAGTTAAGGGTCAGTTTGATAAAAACATGTTAAGTAGGATAAAAAAAGGTTTAAAACGGTCAAGTTTTTGAAAAAATCGAAGAAATCAATAAAAAAAAGGAGTTAACTTGTATTTTGAAAAAGTAGGAGGCACATTTTGAGTTAAAAAGGAGAATTTGATCAAAAAAAGAGTTAAGGGTCAGTTTGAGAAAAAAAAATGGGTTAAAAAACATGTTAAGTAGGATAAAAAAGGTTTAAAACGGTCAAGTTTTTGAAAAAACGTTGAAAATGAGCTAGATTGATGAAAAATTGGGCCATTTTGATTTTTATAAAAATGGGTTAAAAAATAAGTTAAGTAGGATAAAAAAAGGTTTAAAACGGTCAAGTTTTTGAAAAAATCGAAGAAATCAATAAAAAAAAGGAGTTAATTGTATTTTGAAAAAGTAGGAGGCACATTTTGAGTTAAAAAGGAGAATTTAATCAAAAAAAGTGTTAAGGTTCAGTTTGATAAAAACATGTTAAGTAGGATAAAAAAAGGTTTAAAACGGTCAAGTTTTTGAAAAAATCGAAGAAATCAATAAAAAAAAGGAGTTAACTAGTATTTTGAAAAAGAAGGAGGCACATTTTGAGTTAAAAAGGAGAATTTGATCAAAAAAAGAGGTAAGGGTCAGTTTGAGAAAAAAAAAATGGGTAAAAAAATAAGTTAAGTAGGATAAAAAAAGGTTTAAAACGGTCAAGTTTTTGAAAAAATCGAAGAAATCAATAAAAAAAAGGAGTTAATTGTATTTTAAAAAAGTAGGAGGCACATTTTGAGTTAAAAAGGAGAATTTAATCAAAAAAAGTGTTAAGGGTCAGTTTGATAAAAACATGTTAAGTAGGATAAAAAAAGGTTTAAAACGGTCAAGTTTTTGAAAAAATCGAAGAAATCAATAAAAAAAAGGAGTTAACTAGTATTTTGAAAAAGAAGGAGGCACATTTTGAGTTAAAAAGGAGAATTTGATCAAAAAAAGAGGTAAGGGTCAGTTTGAGAAAAAAAAATGGGTAAAAAAACATGTTAAGTAGGATAAAAATGGTTTAAAACGGTGAAGTTTTTGAAAAAACGTTGAAAATGAGCTAGATTGATGAAAAATTGTGCCATTTTGATTTTGATAAAAATGGGTTAAAAAATAAGTTAAGTAGGATAAAAAAAGGTTTAAAACGGTCAAGTTTTTGAAAAAATCGTAGAAATCAATAAAAAAAGGAGTTAACTTGTATTTTGAAAAAGTAGGAGGCACATTTTGAGTTAAAAAGGAGAATTTAATCAAAAAAAGAGTTAAGGGTCAGTTTGATAAAAACATGTTAAGTAGGATAAAAAAAGGTTTAAAACGGTCAAGTTTTTGAAAAAATCGAAGAAATCAATAAAAAAAAGGAGTTAACTTGTATTTTGAAAAAGTAGGAGGCACATTTTGAGTTAAAAAGGAGAATTTGATCAAAAAATGAGTTAAGGGTTAGTTTGAGAAAAAAATGGTTAAAAACGATGTTAAGTAGGATAAAAAAAGGTTTAAAACGGTCAAGTTTTTGAAAAAATCGAAGAAATCAATAAAAAAAAGGAGTTAACTTGTATTTTGAAAAAGTAGGAGGCACATTTTGAGTTAAAAATAAGAATTTGATCAAAAAAAGAGTTAAGGGTCAGTTTGATAAAAACATGTTAAGTAGGATTAAAAATGGTTTAAAACGGTCAAGTATTTGAAAAAATCGAAGAAATCAATAAAAAAAATGAGTTAACTTGAATTTTGAAAAAGTAGGAGGCACATTTTGAGTTAAAAAGAAGAATTTGATCAAAAAAAGAGTTGAGGGTCAGTTTGATAAAAACATGTTAAGTAGGATCAAAAAAGGTTTAAAACGGTCAAGTTTTTGAAAAAATCGAAGAAATCAATAAAAAAAAGGAGTTAACTTGTATTTTGAAAAAGTAGTAGGCACATTTTGAGTTAAAAAGGAGAATTTGATCAAAAAAAGAGTTAAGGGGCAGTTTGATAAAAACATGTTACGTAGGATAAAAAAAGGTTTAAAATGGTCAAGTTTTTGAAAAAATCGAAGAAATCAATAAAAAAAAGGAGTTAACTTGTATTTTGAAAAAGTAGGAGGCACATTTTGAGTTAAAAAGGAGAATTGGATCAAAAAAGGAGTTAAGGGTCAGTTTGAGAAAAAAAAATGGGTTAAAAAACATGTTAAGTAAGATAAAAAAGGTTTAAAACGGTGAAGTTTTTGAAAAAACGTTGAAAATGAGCTAGATTGATGAAAAATTGGGTCATTTTGATTTTGATAAAAATGGGTTAAAAAATAAGTTAAGTAGGATAAAAAAAGGTTTAAACCGGTCAAGTTTTTGAAAAAATCGAAGAAATCAATAAAAAAAGGAGTTAACTTGTATTTTGAAAAAGTAGGAGGCACATTTTGAGTTAAAAAGGAGAATTTGATCAAAAAAAGAGTTAAGGGTCAGTTTGATAAAAACATGTTAAGTAGGATAAAAAAAAGGTTTAAAACGGTCAAGTTTTTGAAAAAATCGAAGAAATCAATAAAAAAAAGGAGTTAACTTGTATTTTGAAAAAGTAGGAGGCACATTTTGAGTTAAAAAGGAGAATTTGATCAAAAAATGAGTTAAGGGTCAGTTTGAGAAAAAAATGGTTAAAAAAGATGTTAAGTAGGATAAAAAAAGGTTTAAAACGGTCAAGTTTTTGAAAAAATCGAAGAAATCAATAAAAAAAAGGAGTTAACTTGTATTTTGAAAAAGTAGGAGGCACATTTTGAGTTAAAAAGGAGAATTTGATCAAAAAAAGAGTTAAGGGTCAGTTTGAGAAAAAAAAATGGGTTAAAAAACATGTTAAGTAGGATAAAAAAGGTTTAAAACGGTGAAGTTTATGAAAAAACGTTGAAAATGAGCTAGATTGATGAAAAATTGGGCCATTTTGATTTTGATAAAAATGGGTTAAAAAATAAGTTAAGTAGGATAAAAAAAGGTTTAAAACGGTCAAGTTTTTGAAAAAATCGAAGAAATCAATAAAAAAAAGGAGTTAATTGTATTTTAAAAAAGTAGGAGGCACATTTTGAGTTAAAAAGGAGAATTTAATCAAAAAAAGTGTTAAGGGTCAGTTTGATAAAAACATGTTAAGTAGGATAAAAAAAGGTTTAAAACGGTCAAGTTTTTGAAAAAATCGAAGAAATCAATAAAAAAAAGGAGTTAACTAGTATTTTGAAAAAGAAGGAGGCACATTTTGAGTTAAAAAGGAGAATTTGATCAAAAAAAGAGGTAAGGGTCAGTTTGAGAAAAAAAAATGGGTAAAAAAACATGTTAAGTAGGATAAAAATGGTTTAAAACGGTGAAGTTTTTGAAAAAACGTTGAAAATGAGCTAGATTGATGAAAAATTGTGCCATTTTGATTTTGATAAAAATGGGTTAAAAAATAAGTTAAGTAGGATAAAAAAAGGTTTAAAACGGTCAAGTTTTTGAAAAAATCGTAGAAATCAATAAAAAAAGGAGTTAACTTGTATTTTGAAAAAGTAGGAGGCACATTTTGAGTTAAAAAGGAGAATTTAATCAAAAAAAGAGTTAAGGGTCAGTTTGATAAAAACATGTTAAGTAGGATAAAAAAAGGTTTAAAACGGTCAAGTTTTTGAAAAAATCGAAGAAATCAATAAAAAAAAAGGAGTTAACTTGTATTTTGAAAAAGTAGTAGGCACATTTTGAGTTAAAAAGGAGAATTTGATGAAAAAAAGAGTTAAGGGTCAGTTTGATAAAAAAAGGTTTAAAACGGTCAAGTTTTTGAAAAAATCGAAGAAATCAATAAAAAAAAGGAATTAACTTGTATTTTGAAAAAGTAGGAGGCACATTTTGAGTTAAAAAGGAGAATTTGATCAAAAAAAGAGTTAAGGGTCAATTTGAGAAAAAAAATGGGTTAAAAAACATGTTAAGTAGGATAAAAAAGTATAAAACGTTGAAGTTTTTGAAAAAACGTTGAAAATGAGCTAGATTGATGAAAAATTGGGCCATTTTGATTTTGATAAAAATGGGTTAAAAAATAAGTTAAGTAGGATAAAAAAAGGTTTAAAACGGTCAAGTTTTTGAAAAAATCGTAGAAATCAATAAAAAAAGGAGTTAACTTGTATTTTGAAAAAGTAGGAGGCACATTTTGAGTTAAAAAGGAGAATTTAATCAAAAAAAGAGTTAAGGCAGTTTGATAAAAACATGTTAAGTAGGATAAAAAAAGGTTTAAAACGGTCAAGTTTTTGAAAAAATCGAAGAAATCAATAAAAAAAAGGAGTTAACTTGTATTTTGAAAAAGTAGGAGGCACATTTTGAGTTAAAAAGGAGAATTTGATCAAAAAATGAGTTAAGGGTCAGTTTGAGAAAAAAATGGTTAAAAAAGATGTTAAGTAGGATAAAAAAAGGTTTAAAACGGTCAAGTTTTTGAAAAAATCGAAGAAATCAATAAAAAAAAGGAGTTAACTTGTATTTTGAAAAAGTAGGAGGCACATTTTGAGTTAAAAAGGAGAATTTGATCAAAAAAAGAGTTAAGGGTCAGTTTGAGAAAAAAAAATGGGTTAAAAAACATGTTAAGTAGGATAAAAAAGGTTTAAAACGGTGAAGTTTTTGAAAAAACGTTGAAAATGAGCTAGATTGATGAAAAATTGGGCAATTTTGATTTTGATAAAAATGGGTTAAAAAATAAATTAAGTAGGATAAAAAAAGGTTTAAAACGGTCAAGTTTTTGAAAAAATCGAAGAAATCAATAAAAAAAAAGGAGTTAACTTGTATTTTGAAAAGTAGTAGGCACATTTTGAGTTAAAAAGGAGAATTTGATCAAAAAAAGAGTTAAGGGTCAGTTTGATAAAAAAAGGTTTAAAACGGTCAAGTTTTTGAAAAAATCGAAGAAATCAATAAAAAAAAGGAATTAACTTGTATTTTGAAAAAGTAGGAGGCACATTTTGAGTTAAAAAGGAGAATTTGATCAAAAAATGAGTTAAGGGTCAGTTTGAGAAAAAAATGGTTAAAAAAGATGTTAAGTAGGATAAAAAAAAGGTTTAAAACAGTCAAGTTTTTGAAAAAATCGAAGAAATCAATAAAAAAAAGGAGTTAACTGGTATTTTGAAAAAGTAGGAGGCACATTTTGAGTTAAAAAGAAGAATTTGATCAAAAAAAGAGTTGAGGGTCAGTTTGATAAAAACATGTTAAGTAGGATAAAAAAAGGTTTAAAACGGTCAAGTTTTTGAAAAAATCCAAGAAATCAATAAAAAAAAGGAGTTAACTTGTATTTTGAAAAAGTAGTAGGCACATTTTGAGTTAAAAAGGAGAGTTTGATCAAAAAAAGCGTTAAGGGTCAGTTTGATAAAAACATGTTAAGTAGGATAAAAAAAGGTTTAAAACGGTCAAGTTTTTGAAAAACTCGAAGAAATCAATAAAAAAAAGGAGTTAACTTGTATTTTGAAAAAGTAGGAGGCACATTTTGAGTTAAAAAGGAGAATTGGATCAAAAAAGGAGTTAAGGTTCAGTTTGAGAAAAAAAAATGGGTTAAAAAACATGTTAAGTAGGATAAAAATGGTTTAAAACGTTGAAGTTTTTGAAAAAACGTTGAAAATGAGCTAGATTGATGAAAAATTGGGCCATTTTGATTTTGATAAAAATGGGTTAAAAAATAAGTTAAGTAGGATAAAAAAAGGTTTAAAACGGTCAAGTTTTTGAAAAAATCGTAGAAATCAATAAAAAAAAGGAGTTAACTTGTATTTTGAAAAAGTAGGAGGCACATTTTGAGTTAAAAAGGAGAATTTAATCAAAAAAAGAGTTAAGGGTCAGTTTGATAAAAACATGTTAAGTAGGATAAAAAAAGGTTTAAAACGGTCAAGTTTTTGAAAAAATCGAAGAAATCAATAAAAAAAGGAGTTAACTTGTATTTTGAAAAAGTAGGAGGCACATTTTGAGTTAAAAAGGAGAATTTGATCAAAAAATGAGTTAAGGGTCAGTTTGAGAAAAAAATGGTTAAAAAAGATGTTAAGTAGGATAAAAAAAAGGTTTAAAACGGTCAAGTTTTTGAAAAAATCGAAGAAATCAATAAAAAAGGAGTTAACTTGTATTTTGAAAAAGTAGGAGGCACATTTTGAGTTAAAAAGAAGAATTTGATCAAAAAAAGAGTTGAGGGTCATTTTGATAAAAAAAAAAATGAACATGTTAAGTAGGATAAAAAAGGGTTAAAACGGTAAAGTTTTTGAAATTCATGAAAGGTAGATGAAATCGATTAAAAGTAGTTAAATAGTCTTTTGGGAAAGTGGGATGCATATTTTGGGTCTTAATATCTGTTTTCTGGTTTTTCTAATAAGGAATCAAGTCAACAGCTATGTAGGTTTCTAATTTCTAAGATGTGAATCACATAGACAACTGCTGGTGGACAAGTAATTTAGGCGAAACATAGCACAATTTCATTATGGGGAGAGAGATATGTACGTACCGGTTGCCAATATAAACCTCACGTAGTCCAGCCGTCTCCAGTGCCATTCTTTGCTTCTCAATCGACTAATGCTCTCCTTCCATGAAACTCTGCCCAAATCGACTAACGTGTTAAGACAGAGTATATAACATATGTGACATATTAATTAACATATAAAAGTTACCAAGAAAAATGACCTACCTACATTGATTGTTATTCACATGATAGAGAGAGATCTTTTTGTGATCTACTAGTCCGAGATAATCCATCCATTTTCTGTTCAAACAAATGAAAAATATACATCATGAGTCAGTCAAAAACTTTGAATCCCATATAAGTAATGTTTAATCAAACAAGGAAAAAGAATGTGCTATCAAAAACTGGAAGAATGTGCATCAATCAATGTTTTTCTTGCAAGTCTTCCATTATAATCTTAATGTTTCTTGGATTTCTAGTACTATTGAGTTAGCAAAAAACACACAGACACAGTCACACACTGAAAGAATTAAGAGTAATGTAACCAACAAATAAAGAAAGATGAAAGAGTTTAGAACAATAAACCCAAAGAAAGGAGTACATAATTACTATTTTAACAAATCTACAAAAAAGAACATAATAAAAAAAATCTTGGAATTAAGAAAAGAACGAAGAACTGTCACAGAAAATGAAAGAAAGAAAAGAGGGGGCGAAATTATTGTGTCACCGGCATAAAAGAACAGACCAGACGGAGTAAAAAAAAATTGATTCTTAGAATGAAGAAAAGAAGCCAGAACTTTCACCAAGAAAAAGGGAAAAAATTAGGAGTATTACCTGGTCGTCAATTCTGAAATTCTCCTTTATCAATACAAACAAATCTTGATGAGAATGGTACTTCCCCCAATATTTTTTTATCTCTGGTTTCAAAATTCGAAACCAGAAAACCTAAAAAAGAATTCTAGAGAATCAAGAAGAATTTAAGAACATAAAGACTAATTCAATGCAAATGTATGTATATATATATAGATAGGTTTTTGCTATGGCGTTCACTGTTCAGTGTCTCTGTATTTTCCCTCGTTCCCTCTCTCTAGATATACGGATAAAAGAAGAAGAAGAAGAAGAAGAAGAATGTATGAAAAGAATATATAGGGCGTGGAAGTTGTTTGGGCCGTATCTTCTTTCCATAACTTCGTATTCTCTTTCCATATATACATTAGATAGGAATCCGAACTCAAAAAGGATTCTTTTTTGCTACAATTTCTCGGCCCAGTTTTACTTTAGTTTTATTTGATTTATCATCGCATCTTTCTTTTCCCAATACGACGTAGTGTTGTAATTAGAATAAAATCTTGACAATATATAGTGATGCTATATATCTTGAATTATCACACTCCATTAGCTCAATAAATAATTATTCTTGAGTTCGAAATCTTTTACCTATTCTATTATTTATAATATTATATTTATCATCCTATAATTTTAAAAGTGCATATTGTTTCTCTATATAACTATATTTTTAGAAAAGACACACATTGCTTTTCTAAAATTTTAAACATTAAAAAGATATTCCCTCCGTCCCATTTATTTTACTCTCTTTGCTATAGTATTCTGTCAAAATTTTCAATCTTTTAAGTGACTTATCATATTAAATTATTCACATTTGTGGAGTATTAAACCTTTTAAATATAAATATATGTGGTGTCATATGATATTATTAACTTATTAATTAAAAATTTTATTATAATAATTATAAATTTAGTCAAGTTGACTGATCATCTGTACCAAGAAATAAAGATAATTGGGATGAAGGAAGGTATAATTTGACAAAAACAACCTTCTCGAATACTATACTTAGACCTCCCTTAAATAAGGTATAATTAATTTGATTTTGGTTTATTTGACTAGGTTGTTCATTTATCAATTTTACGAAGATGCATAGAATATTTTATGTAAGTTTTAACATAAAGTATGCGGAAATGGTTAAAATAAATCGTGAATTTGTTAGATTTTAGTAGATAACATATTTTGTTTATTACTTTTAAGATTAACTTGTACTAATATGGTAAGTATCAATGGACTATCTTAAAATTATACTAACGAATTTTGTATTTTTGTATTTAAAAAATAAAAAGTATTTATGTGCAGAAGAATACGGGACATATGCTTATAACAATTATTGTCAAAGACTCACGAAACATTGAGGGCCTAATCGAAAGAATTTTGGCCCAATTTCGCGGAACTCCTGAAATTGAATTAGAAAAGTTTCAAATGAAGTTTATCAAAATTAATGAAACTCAGCACAAACATATTCACAAATCCATACTCAAACTCTTGAAACTTATAAAGATTGATTTGGCGCCTATGTACCATTTATATTTTTTTTTTCTAAACCCCAACATATAAATTCAATCAAGGTAGAGTCAAATTTTAAAAAAAGAAAAAAGAAAAATAATAAATTTAACATCCAAAATATAACCAAATGAAATTAAAAATGTGTCACATAAATCATTATTTTAAAAGAGGGCCAAAACCCTTGTTAAGGAATTAAGAGTTTGAAATCTTATTAAAACCTGACTTTTAATTCGGTCATGCATAGGCCTTTGGGCCTTGGGTAATAAATAAATCTTCCGGTAGTGGGCCGTTAAATTATTTGGGTTAAACCGGACGCTTAAAACAGACTTTTTTCCAATTATTTCCTTAGTATTTAGGTGGACCTATTTTGCTGGTTGATCAGACTTGGATTAGATCCTTTTCATTAATGAACATGTTATTCTATATAATAAATCATAGAGTATTAATTAAAATAAACTTAAACTATATATCTTTTTAAATAATTCACGGAATGGGAGTAAAAAAATTATATAGAGGACACTGCATCCTGCTTCCGTAAACTGCGGTTATGCATTGATGCTAATACTAAGTATTGAATAGTTGACGATATCTTTGATGCCAATAGTGTAATCCAATACTAAGCTCAACTTTTTTGTCCTTAAATTCCTTCATGTTATTATTAATTTAAATTTGATGGTGGTATTCAACGACATTAATTATACATCTTCAGCATGATCATCATAGAAATAAAAGAAAGAACGCCTCAATCGGACAAATGAGAGAAGTAGTATGTATGTCTATGTCACAATGAGGTAATTTCTTTTGATTTGATCTTGACTAGTACCAATTGGGTTTATTGTTCTTAGTGCCTAGAGCATTAACCTATTATGCCTATCAAGTTCAAATGTCATCTGGTAAACTTTCGCAATTGCTTTTGACTTTGTCTTCACCCCAAAGATAACAGTGTAAAAATTGTGGGAGAGGATGAAAGGCCACAATCAAATTACAATCACAAATAATTAAATTACATCTCCATAACATTTACCATATAATAATAATAATAATAATACTATATATCTCCTCTTCACCTATATATGAAAATTAAAACTCAAGGATCGATCCCTATTTTCCATGATATGATGAGCATTTTTTATCAAGAAGAGCCACCAAATAATCCCTCCAAAAGATGCAAATACCTTATAATTGCTTCAACCCTCAAAGATGCATTCTCCAAATGTCATTCTTTTACTGAAAAACTCTCCGTTTCAAGCCACGAAGAAGAAGAAGAGACAGCAACTGATATCGTTGAAGAAGAGGAAGTAACTAGCTAGTAAATCCATGTATAATGTTAATTCTATATATATACATACATATTTTGCTAATTAACAAATATTGTATTTTCCTGGTATAGGTATTTGTTTCAGCAGTTATAAGTAAATACATGGAATCTAAAAGTAAAAGAAAGTTTACCTTCGCAAACGATGGCGTTTACTGGGCTCTATCTCCATTAACAGCTGCAGGGCCAAAAAAACAAGAAGACGGACCAGGAGAGGAGTTCTTCTCGGTTGGTAGCCGGTTATCCCGATGCTCAAGTGCATCAAGCTTTGATGCATTTGTCTCTGTGAAGACGCGTTTTTCGCGATGCTCGAGCTTAAACAACATTGATTTTCCTAAAGATTTTGGAAGAAAGAGGTCCATAATTGTGGAGTTTTGTCATTATGAAGGGTGGCCTTTTGGTCTTGGGAGGAAGGCCTTTTTACCTCCTCTACCTAAATCTCCATCTGATTCTTGGTCATGGCGAAAGAAAACAATCAAAATACATGCATGATTAATTTAGTATGTTACCCTTAGAATTTTGTTAACTGAACAAAATAATACCTCTTCTTGAGAGATGTGATCTGTTGAACATTGATTTATTTTAGTTATAGCCTATAAATAAATGGACTTTGCAAACAAATTATTATTCCATTCTGATTCATGAAGATGTAACAAAAAGCATAAGATTAATAAGATGAGATGTATTCACGTCATAGGCCATTGTATCAGATTAATCTCAATTTATTGCAGTTTCTGTTCACTACTGAAGAAGCACCTGAACACCCTCTGCCCATTGGCCATTGTATATGAAGATTTTAAGGCAGCATTTGAATGGGTCGCTTCTCATGCTAATGGAAATGGGCCTGAAGCCCATTTAAATGAACATGTAGACTAGGGCTGTCAATGGGGCGGATTTCAATCCGGATCCGTCCGAATTCGATCCGATTTATTAGGATAATTGTTCGATTAGAGATTCGATGGACATGATTTGATTATAAAGATCCGAAATTCGAAACTCATGGAGCGAATATGGATTTAGGTCGATCCGATCCGTTGAAGATCCGTATCCGACAACAAATAAAAGAAAGATATATATACAAAATGATTTATAAAAATAAGTATCATTAATAATATTTCAACGTCAATTTAAGAAGATAATAATTTATAATTCGTTTATAAATTTATTTAAACCAATATATTCATTCTACAAATATGAATATAGTAAAGAAACTTTGAAAATGTGAGCTAAAATTAAATAAAATTGAAAAGATAATAAACTTATTTTAGGAAAAAAATATTAATTTAACTTTTTAAATACAAATTTATTGGATCCGAAAAATATCCGATATCCGGCCAAATCCGACCAAAATCCGTTGGATTCAAAAAATCTAGATCCGAGCATAATCCGAGCAACATCCGAATCCGACAGGATTCGATCCGATATAAATGGAGCCGGATCTGGACGAGCCTGATCCGACCAGAATCCGACCCATTGACAGCCCTAATGTAGACTTTGGAAAGGTTTTTCTTCTCGGCGATTGTCTGTGCACGTGGGAACATAATCCATAACTTGGGTATAAGCCTGTCAAGGGTCGGATTTCGGACCCAGTTCGGATCCTGTCAAGACCCATTCAGAAGGCTGACAAAAGTTCGGGTCCAGACCCAGAAACTAACAACGATGTCCAGCCGATTGGATCAGAGATATCGATCGGATCCTGATGGTAAGGAGATGGATGATCGAGGGTGGCTTTAGTTTTGGGTTTTCTTAAACATGTAAAAAATACTATTTTTCTCTTCTAAAAATGTTAATTTTTTTTATAATTTTTAGAGTTAAAAAAACTTACAGATATACTCCCTCCGTCCAAAATATCTTGCTCCCTTAACATTTCGTACAATAATCTATGCAATGCTCATTTTTTCATTTTTGCCCCTGTAAGACATAAAGAAGGTTGTGTGCATATTTTTATATGGGGTCCATCTTTAACAATTAAATAAAGAATTAAGGGCATATATGGAAAAATAACTTGTCAATTGTAGAAATGGAGCCATGTTTTCGGACGTCCCAAAATAAAAATAGGAGTAAGAAAAGTGGGACGGAGGGAATATGTGTTTGTTAACTGTCAATTTTAATGAAGTTCTCAGGGGCTCTTATTGTACGTCAATATTGCATTGTACTTATATATTTGTCTAAAATTGTTTTGAGACGTGCAAAATGTGTCCCTCTCTAATTAATTAAAGAGGAAAAGTCTTATTATATAGTCTCAAAATGTACATCACCATCATAATCAAAATGATGGTTTTGCTTTACATAAAGAAAAATAAAGTGATTAGGACATCTTTGACCATATGATATACAGTAATAGACTTTGTTGCATTATTCATGCTTTGGCTTGGGAACTACTCCAGTTCTTGATTTTAAAAAAAAAAAAAAAAAATATATATATATATATATATATATATATATATATATATATATATATATATATATATATATATATTTTTTTTTTTTTTGATAAAAATTAGGTGTCCAAACTTGCACTAACTGATTATGGATCCATAGAAACCTTGCCCTAAAACTCTAAAGGATGTAAATCGCGGGATGTGCCTCTATCAAGTATCGGAATCCCACTATACTGTTGTACACTCCGCGCACAAAGGGATCTTATTTAAATATATATTCTTATTTTAAGACAACGTGGCTGTAGTTCATTGAATATTTAATTTCTCTCAATTAATGTATGATTTGTGCTCACTGAGCACTTCTTAATCTATTAAACTATCACTTTAGTCGGTTCTATTCAAAGTGTAATTGTTGGAAAAATTATATGAGTTGAGTCTAATTATTCTTTTGAATTTATATGTAGTTTGAACTTTGATAATATTCAATCCAAATAAATAACATCTCAATTAACATATTTACCTCTGTGTTAAAAATTAATGTCATTTTGGACTTTTTAGATATTAAAAAATGCGAGCTAAAAATACATTTGTTAAATATAACTCGGACGAGACAGCCATGTGAGGTCCGGAACAAATAAGTACATGTAATTTGTCATTTCATCATTCAATTGTATGTGTTTTCATCATTGCTAAATAATTACTGGATTTCTTGATATCTAGAAGGTTCTGCTACTGTTCAGTTGTATATTATGTAAGAATGACGTATAACTATATCCAGAGGCTGGCTGAATTCAGCTAATTAATCCTTTTCAATATCTTGGTATAAGTGACTAAATTACTTGAAAATTTTGAATCTGATTACACATGACAAATGTCCATGTTTGAAAATCAATTATACTTTCTTATGGACTCTGAAGATTCAATATTCAATGGGAAGCAAATTTCAAACATGACGATGAGGGGATTGATTTTCATTTTCATTTGATTTGTTTTTCTTTCTAACATTTAATCACTCGTAATTACCTAATTAATTAGTATAAGCAACATAATAGATTATTTTATGCATGACCTAAAACTATTTTGGCGTGCCCATCCTTTTCAAGATTGCATAAGCCCCACCGGCCACCACACATTGGCTCAACAGTCAACAATAATGGATGTGCCTCTTGCTTCTGAATTCATAAATTTCCACTTTATATAAGTTATATAATCATTCTTCTTCATCTCTTTATCACACACACACACACAAACACACACACAAGAGAGAGAGAGAGAGAGAGAACCATATAACAATGGATTCAATGAATTCAAACATTATCATTCATGATGTTCCACCATACATCAGAGTATACAAAGATGGAACCATAGAAAGACTACTTGGCACAGAGATTGCACCACCAACTCTTGAAGACCATGAAACCAAAGTCTCATCAAAAGACATCCTTATCCTCCCCGAACACGGTGTCTCAGCTCGTATCTACCGCCCCAATCTCCACGTCAACCACCACAAAAAACTACCTTTAGTAGTCTACTTCCACGGCGGAGCTTTTCTCATATCATCAATATCCGATCCCAAGTACCATCGAATGCTCAACCTTCTAGTAAAAGAAGCCAAAATCATTCTTATCTCAATAGACTACAGAAGGGTCCCCGAACACCCTCTCCCTATCGCCTACGATGACTCGTGGGCCGCCCTTCAATGGATAGGTGGCGGTAATGAAATTTGGGTAAGTGAAAATGTTGATTTCGAAAGAGTGTACTTAGCAGGGGACAGTGCTGGTGCTAATATTTCACACCATATGGCGATCAAAGCTGGATTGAAGTCGAACAAAGGTTTATTTAAGTTCAAGATTTCGGGGATTTTAATGGTTCATCCGTACTTTTGGGGGAAGGAGCCAATAGGAGTCGAGGCTGAGAATCCGGTGTTTAAAGGGGTGGTGGATAAGTGGTGGGAATTTGTTTGTAACTCTGAGGACGGGTGTGATGACCCGTTGATCAACCCGTTTGTGATCGGAGCTCCGGGTTTGGAAGGATTGGACTGTGGTAGGATTCTTGTTTGTGTAGCTGGGAATGATATATTGAGGGAAAGGGGAAGGTTTTATTATGAGTCATTGGTGAAGAGTAAATGGGAAGGGAAAGCAGAGTTGTTTGAGACAGAAGGGGAAGATCATGTTTTCCATATTATTGATTCTACTTCTGAAAATTCCACTAAGCTTATTAAACGCTGTGCGGAATTCATAAATCATGAATGAGTTATGATTGCTGTGACCTATGTGATTGTTGTATTTTGATTTGAAATCTTCTTGTTTTAATATAAAAGGGTGGCGATGCTGATATTTTGTATTTTAGTTTCCTCTTAATTAGTGCACATTCTGGTTTCTGAATAGCATCCCTTCTTTTGTGAAATGTGATATGTTAGACAAATCCATATCAAATCTGAAATTTCAGTTTTATTAGATCTATAGAAACTCGATTATTTTAGATGAACTTAGCATTAGACATATTTTTTAATTTCGATCAGAACTCGACTCATTAAATCGAAAATATCTAATTTCTAACAAAATTATCCCTACTTAAAGTTGACTAGGATTAATTATCCCTACCTAAAGTTGACTAAGATTAATAGTGATGAGTGATGACAAATTTGACTGGGGATGGGGGGTTTAATTTAGTCCAAAGTTTGATAGGGAATCTATCATAATCTTTCAGAATCGTCATCTTCAATTAATAATTATGACCAATGTGTAACACCTTGATGCATCCAGTATTCTAAACTACGATAGGTGTCCATTTATTTCAAGAAACAACAAAAAGTCCAACTGGTAACTGACTGACTTTTAGCTTCATATTCAAAAGAACGGGACATCATAAATTAATTGTTTATATTATATAGTGTTTCAATTGATAGATGAAACACAACTAGGTTTTGTCACAATCAACCCTAAGGGTTGTTAATACCACAATTATAAAACTTGAAGCTAGCAAATCAATCACTTTCCCAAGTCGTATGCAGTCACGGATAACAAAATCTTTTGAAATTCCATTTCCTATAGGGTGTAACGAAAACAAACGAAATGACAAATATACAAATTTCATTGATACGAAATGACAAAGTTCATTGATTGTAAGAGGCTAAGTTTTTGCACCGTACTAACAATAATGCGACCACATAAGCAAATATACCTCTTCAACCACAGCTCTTGAGATATTATAGGAGAATAAAAGCATGAGCATTTCGGTTTAAGGTATACAGAAGTAATGAATTTCATGATGTCGATGCTGCATGAGCGCAAATGTCTAAGACACAAAAGAGTAAAAGTAGAAATTATATAGAAGATTGCTCCTCTCGCACAGGACTTGGAAAGTTCATCGCACTCAAGAGAAGGAAAGCAAACAGGACATTGTTTTTATGATCTCAATCCCAGAATCAGAAGACAACTGTGTCAAGCATCGTCCCCAACGTTTGAACAATGTTTGAAGACATCAAATTTGAGACATGTTCCTCAAGGTGCTTTTTAGCATCTTGTCTTCCCACATTAGCAATAGCTAGTTTTTCTGGTGACAACTCATCCTCTTCCTGAACTGCTTTATTATATTTGACAGCTAGATTCAGCATCTCCTGCAGGATTTGTAGCCAAACAATTATTAAAGATGGGAATTAGAAAAGGAATTTACATTTGCCAAAAATTCTACCACAATGTATTATGAGAAGCTGAAGTTGAAATTTGAATAACCAAACTTAAGGTTATTCGCATTCTTAGCAATCAACAATCCGAAGCCCATACCAGAAAATATAGGTTTTTTTTTCTTTATAATTATAGAAAATATAGGTTTAACTACAAGAAAAAATGTTGGAGAATACAGAAACCAGTCATATAGACCATCCTGAGTTATTTGCTTGATTCATGACTAATGGCATATATAGATTGTAAAAGTCCAACATAAATCAACGCACCTGGACGGTTTGCTCATTTGTCTTGGAATGGGAATCAAATCGCTGGAGGGTCAATCCATCTGTCCATTTTTTCTTGTGAAGATTCAGGAGCATCTTCTCCTCTAGTTCATTCTTCCTGTAATTTATGGCTATGGAGTAATAATGCCTATTCAAGCCGTGAATCAGTGCCTACAATGAGATCAAATCTATACATTAGAAACCGAACAGTTCAATTATTTAAGTGAAAGTCAATTGATTAAAAAATTGTGCCATTACTTGGATAGAAGGTTTATTAAGATGCCCTAGGTTAGATGTTGTCTGTCGTGGTTCTTGACCAAGCATCATGGTTTGGGGGTTGATCAGACGAAATGCATCAATTACCACCTTTCCTTTGACACTCTGAATGGGATCTACCACAACCGCAACAGCCCTCTGATTTAGAGCTTCAAAACTCTGCATAATAAGAAAGATGATGTACTTATAAGAGCTTAAAAAATGAAATTTCAAACAAAAAATGATTCAACTAGGCATTGGACATAAGCAAAAACATCAAATGTATTTCCATGCTACAAGCTTTTCCCTAACAGGTATAAGGAAAACTCGGCAGGTTTCAAGTTAAAAACTTTAGGAGGTTTTGGTATAGCTCTACCAAGTGATAGGGTCAAATCACGACTTCGCCTAACTGGCCAACTACCTCATTTACAACACCACCAACCAAACAAAAGCGCATGAAAGTCTTAGTTAATTCTTTTGGTTCTTTGTCTGTGTTTGTTAGTAAGCCGAACCTTTGATTATTATCTACATAAGTGTTAAAGGTTCACAAGGCATCTGTAAATTATTATAAATTGTAAGGATGAGATACAAGCCTCTTAATTCTTAAATTTGTGATATTTAAAGAATCGGCCCCTCGAACTACACAAAACCGCCTTCACTAGCCTTTCGAAAGATTAATTTTCCAGCATGCTTTAGAACAGACCAGCTACAATTTCCAACTTAAACCTTTCTCGTTGACTGAAAGGACAACTATAATTGTGTGGAAACTACATCAAAGTCTAGCATGCCACAATATATTAGTTGCATACGGCCACTGCAAAAATGAGATTGAATGCCTTCCAAAGCAGGGCAAGATTTTCAGTATCAGTCCCAAAACTAAAGAGGTTTAATAAGTGTTGTTTGCGTTTAGGTTTGAAAAGCTACTTAATCATTCATTATAACCCTTCATTTACACTAAACCTCAAAGAGAGATATTTTGTAAAGCTCATATATTCTCTAGGCCTTGATCATTCTTTCGAGAGATGGCATATTATATGTGTTTGACTTCATTAATTATTAATTACGAGTATCAGGAACTCAGCATTGTGTCATACATAGTAGAATATAACCCTTCATTCACGTTGCACCATAAAACATGCAAACCAGCAGTAGAAAACCAAAAGAACTCTATTCATGACTATTGGCTTGTGGCAGGGTGAATATTAACAGAATGAATTCAAGCAATTTGAAATTCAGAAGGTTAGGAGCAAGAACACACTTAAAAACAGTAAGAGTGACACCTGCTGAGTATTGATGTCAACACCAGAAAGCCAGCATCCAAAACCAGGATGTGAATGGTACCAACCAACTACCATCTCAGGTCTGCGTATCAGATAGAGGAAATGATAACTTTGTTAATCATAAAAAGTTGCATGATAGATCGAGGAATGGTAAATATGAAAAAAAAAATGAAGAACATCGATAAGCCATCCAGCGAACATGCATTCATAAAATAAGAGGTAGATAATTTGCCCTGACAAAGAAAGTTCAGTAAACATAAAACTAAATAATAGATTGAAAGCATGCAATCATAGGAAATTTTATGATAAGAATAATTCACACTCCATATTCATGATTTCAATGATATCAGACCAAAGCATCAAAATTACATATATAAACTTTGATTTAAGGGGAATATCCTATCAATGATAAATGACACATCTCAATGTAACTAACATAAGTCTTTTGAAGATTATTTAAGAGCCAAGCAAATGAACATTCAACAATATGAACTATTACTTAGGTTAGATCTAATTTTCTATCATCAATCTCCGACTTTAGAACTAGTACAAAATGTGAATTAGAGAACGCTCAATCTCCTTCATATTGTCATACAACAACATTAAAATTATTCAGATGACCAACAATATTCACAGAACAATATCCAAAGCAACAGTGCAGTTAAAGAAATCAGAATTATAATCAACACCTGCCAGTTTGTTTGAGCATGTCAAGCATATTAGTCTGGAAAACATGATCAACAGCCTCAACACTGACACCAGTTCCGCTCTGAGGCATCGCAAAAACGTCCACAACACGCACCGTGTACTCGTCCACAAATTCCCCAAGCATCAGCCCCATCACTTCCATTGGCACCCCGGCCCTACCTGTTGAAATTAATAATACACCATTATTGTGATCAATTATAACTAATTAATTAATTGGCTAAAATTTTACTAAACCCTAGATTTACCGTGTTTAAGCATTTTGAGTAGGGCGAGCGATGAGATGTAGACTTGTTCCGATGAATCGAGTGTCGGTGAGTCCGGCGGAGGGTGGCCGAGGGCACCGCCAGCGCCGGCGAACATTCGCTGTAATCTATCCATTCTCTACTTTACTTTTTTCTTTTTACTGTTTTGTTTTGGCAGCTGAAGCAGAGTTTTGAAGTTGGATTTCTTTGGAAACAAGACAGGATTGGTTTGAGTCGGGAAGTATATAATCAGTTTGAGCATAAATGTTTTGCAGTTATGTCCTTCTACTTATGCTAATTCAAAATTTGAGCCACTTTATTCTAGTGACATCTTTTTCATTTTTGTCGATTCGCCCCATTAAAATGAGAAACCGTTAACTTTTAGGGCCCCAAAAAAATTTCGTGTTTGCGAAATGCCAAACAAACATGTTTTCTATTTTCTGAAATAAATTTTTCATCTCTCAATTTTCTCAAACTATTTTCTCAAAACCCAAAAAAACAACAATTTTCTTATATCTAAACATAACATATACAAACTCTACTCTGATTTGAAATAAAGTAACCTATCTCTTACACAATTTATCTCACAACAAAGGGTTTTTTGCACTTTGCACCCCCGAAACATGGGAAATAGGCACTTTGCACCCTCGAAACTTAGATTTGGCACTTTGCACAAATATAGCACTTTGCACCCTCTCTTATTTTCAAGCAAAAACTCAAGGGCAAAATAGGTAATTCTATTTTAAATCTTTAACATTTTGCCCCCCCCCCAAAAAAAAATTAGCACTTAACACTCCCTAATTAAGAACAAATTAACAACTTGCACCATCGAAACACAATAAATGGACACCCAAAAATAAAAAATTAACACTTAATACCCTCAAATTAAAAAAAAAAAAAAAAAACTCAAACCCCTCATTTTTTCGGGCAAAGTTGACCATTAAGGTGAATTTTTTTTAAGGTAAAATAGGTAATTATTTATGGGTCTTTGATATGTTGAAGTAGACAATGGGTGAAGTTTACTTGTACTTTATTTAGTTATTTATGTGTATATTGTTGAATAGAAAAATGGAGAGAGAAATAAGTATTCGAGTATTTATAATTGTATTTTGCAAAATTTAAGTAAAAAAATGAATTACCTATTTTGCTTAGATTTTTTCACTCTAATAGTCAACTTTGACAAAAAAAAGATGGGTTTAGGTTTTTTAAATTTGAGGGTTTTAAGTGTTAGTTTTGTAATTTGGGGTGCAAAGTGCCCATATATTGTGTTTCGGGGGTAGAATGATTTATTCTTAATCAAAGGGTGTTAAGTGCTAATTTTATTTTTGGGGGTACAAAGTGCAAAATTCTCAAGTTTTGAGGGTGCAAAGTGCCAATACTATTGAATTACCTATTTTGCTCTTGAATTTTTGCTTGAAAATAAACGAGGGTGCAAAGTGCTGCATTTTTCATATTTCGAGGGTGCAAAGTGCTAAATCTAAGTTTCGGGGTGCAAAGTGCCTATTTTCCATGTTTCGAGGGTGCAAAGTGCAAAAAATCTCACAAAAAACATGATTTGACATAAAGTCTTACACATCTTACACCTACAATCTAATTCTTCCAAAAAAAACCTACATTTACTTTATTTCTCAAACCACTATCCCAAAACTCAAACAAACAACATTACGCAAATCGAGATTATTTCACAAACCTCCACTACTCTCCCAAATTACTTTCCCAAACACCAAACAAACAGGCCTTTACTCTTTGAGTCTTGAATGAGTTATTTTGACACATCTTTAAAATTGTTTTGAATATAGTTTTACCATGACTTTTAATAGATCTGAATTTGAGGTGATTTTAAAAATTATTAAATGAAATATATTGACTTTATACAAGAAAACTCAAACGGATTATTTTTAATCATTTTCAAACGAAATTCAAATAAATTAGTTTATTCCAGAATATTTGACTAATTAGTAAAATATTTTGTGTAACATTTCATGTTAAACATTTTAGATCAATGTGTTCAAATTCATCAAATAAACATAAATCAGATCACACAACAATATTTCAAAAACTGATGCATAGAAATATCCAAAAATATTGAGAATCCAAGTAAAGAATAATAAACTGGCCATAAAATAAAACACATCTTATATTTTTGATATAGTACAAAATTTAAGTTGACATTGATTGACATCACAATAATTATGCATATAAAAGTTTATTAGTTGATTACATCTAAATGGATGCATATGACTTCAAGATCTTAGTTTCATCAATGTAGAAAGATCTACTTCTCTTCATACAAACCAGACCACCTATCTTTTGTATAAAGCTCAACATGAAATAAGATCAACCATGTTATTGTTAGAGGGTGAATTACTACTTTTTAAGGCCTGGCGTTGGAGGACCCATCTTAAGATACCTAGCACGTCACTATTATTTAGTCTTTGGACAAAAATAATAATTCGCAAGTGGTACTCTTTTAATATAGATTTAAATATTAAAACTAGTATCGGCATAATGGTGTGCCTTTCTTTTGGCAGACACAACAAAAGCATGATAATCCGAATATAACACATATTCAAGACTATACATTGTCCTATCAAAACAACCTTCCTTTGGGTCGATTGTTTCACATGGACAACTATGCTAAATTAATCAATCTTACCCAACATGGGTTACTTTGGCAACGTGTTGGTTCAATTGAAATATTTTTTATTAATTAGCATACCTCGGGGTAAAAGTCAGACATTATCCGGTCAAAATAACCTTCCTTTGGGCCGATTATTTCACATGGATAACTATGTCCCCTTATTCAGAATTGATCAATTTTACCCAACAGAGATTAATTTGGCAACATGTTGGTTCAATCGAATCAATTGTAAATAATGGATATATCAAGTATTGCCAAAAAAGACCTTTTTTTTAATTACCATAATGCCCCACCCACCGAATTAGATAGTGGGCGATGCAGCCCAAAGAAAATGACAACAATGTCCATGCTATGCGGCCAAATAATTAAATCTAGGTCCATAAAAAATACATGTTTCCGTACTTGAAACATATAACATTTTCTTTTAAAGGCTGTAATAATAATTAAAAAGTCGTAGCACTAATTGAATGAATGAACTAGAGCACTAACATAAGGTAAGAAAATTCATTCGCTTCAAAAAACAGCAAAAATTGTTTACGACCCAAGAAAAGGAATTAACTATAATCAAATAGTAGAGCAACACAAATTAACATAATTCAATATTCTAGTTTAATAAAATTACGCCCAAAATAAGTATATGGTAAATCTGCCCACTATGGTTGAATCTATTCACGGCAATTAGATACTCAAGAGGAAAAAATTCCAAACAACATAATCAAATACATAACATGCTTTCAACAAGAAAAAAATTGTGCCGTAATACCGATATGGATCAAAACCTCACATAAGTTTCAAGCCACATGAAAAATCCATTAAAAAAAAACTATAATTCTATCCATTGTCACGTACGTAACATTATCCATAGTATAAAAATAATATTAGTGAATAGATGACAATTTAGTTGCGTAGAAAATTTATTAAAGCATAAAACTTGAAGAATTTGCTTTAATTTTAAAATCAACACGATTAAATTTCAAGTCTGCCAACCACCGTGGGAATAGACAAAGAAACATATGATTACAACGATTTTTCGTATATTTAAAACCCAAATTAAATTAAAATCATATATTTTTTTTCCAAATAAATTCAAAGCCTAAACATCTAAATTCTAATCATGCTATGAATTCACCGTAAAAATATAAACATGCTTACAATTTCTATACTATGCATAAATATGCAAAAATTAAGCATGGAATAAAACTAAATCTCGATCTTGAAAAATCAAGAGTTTAGAAGACCAAAATTTCATAAAAATTCTATAAACAAATTTGGACTCTAATCCTCTAACGAAAAGTGGTTCTGATACCTCTTGATAGAATTTTAACAGATATGCTATGAAAACATGAAATACGTAAACCATGTAATCATACACATCTCAGGACCTATTCGCAGATGATTAAGCAAGATATGTTTATACCAAAGAGATTCGTACTTGAATCCATTGACAGAGTAGCGAAAAAATCACAAAGATGGATTTTGGGGGTTGTGATCTTCTAAGCCTTATTCACAATTACTTTAGCTTTCTCTAGATGGGGAAGGTGAAAGTGTAAAAGTATGAATTGGCTTAGGGACCGTAACCCTATATATAGGAGAATATTAACACTAACTCTAGCCAATGCCACGCTATTTGCAATGGAATTTGCTATTGACAGAGGATGGTCTAGAGTGGTTATTAAAGGTGACTCAAGTGTTGTCATGACAACTATTGAAGAGCAAAATCCTTCAAGAGCAGACTTTGAGAGTATTATTGAAGATGTAAAAGAATTGGCATCTTCATTTTGCTCGTTCCAGGCCCGACATATCTTCCACAAAGGAAACTATGTGACTCATGAATTAGCAAATTTGTCTAGGAGTAAATTTTATGTTCTAGTAGTTTTACCTGATTTTATTCATGACATTGTTAATTCTGAATCTCTTTGATTGAATGAACATCGTTTTTGATCGGTAAAAAAAAAAAAAATTGGCTAAAAGTCCTTTTAAATAGACTTTTGATATAGATGATTTGCCTATCTTTTCTTTATTGATGAAATTATATAATCCGAGATAATTCTCTATGAAATGTTTTCCTTGTCTTTATATAATTATAATAAAATAAAATTAGGAATCTCTCAGTAATTCCCTCTAATTCTCCCAACCCGCCAAGTAATCTTTTATCGAACTTCCAAAACTATTCGCATCTTCTCCAAAATTCCCTCAACAAACTCGTCCATAAACACACACACACAACATATAAAACTAAAATTCATAGTCCTTTGAATCAAATCAAAATTATGATACGACTACACAAATTGAGATTATTATCGCGCCGCTGCATTCGCCTCCCCCTCCTCCGTCGATCCTTCTCTTCCGAAACCCCCTCTGAGCCCCTCACCAACCTCAAAAATTGTCATCATGTCTCCCCCCCTCTCCACCACAATTACCATCCTGTCCCTTTCCCGTCCTCCACCTTCCCCTCCAAGACCTCCCTCATCGCCGCCGCCGCCCTCTCCGCCGCAACGATCCTCGCCTCCTACTACACTCTCCTCCCCTCCGAACACCGCTCTTCGAAATCAAACTCAAAACCAATTTTTTCCGAACTCGAAACAGCTTTATATAAATCAAATGAATCGTTCAATAAAGTGTTGAATCATATGAATCAGACCGGCGTCGCCGCGTCGGTTCTGTGGCAGTCTCTGCGGTCGGTGATGTCGTCGACTAACCACGAGGTTAGGGCTGGGTTCGAGCTGCGCGTGGCGGCGCTGCTGGCGGACATCGTGGCGGCGAGCGATCGGCGTAGAGTTGCGATTGTCAGTGCGGGGGGAGGAACGGTGGTGGATTGGTTGTTGGAGACGGTGGCGGTGCCAAACGGCACGCAGGCGGAATCAGCTAGGGCGTTGGCGTACTTGATTGCGGATCCAAATGTGTGTGAGGATGTTTTGGCGAGGCCTCGGGCCGTGCCTAATTTGTTGAGGTTCATTTTTTCTGCTCAGCCTTGGCGTTCAAAGAAAGTGAGTGAACAACAGTTTTTTTTTTTTTAATTATGATATGGTTTGATGTTATATGTTTGAACAACAGATTAAAATTTGATGTATGATTTAGTAAGTTAAATATTATAAACTTTCAGATTGGGAGACATTTGGAAAAAATTGTAACCAAATATAGGAGTAGAAACTAATCTAAACACGCCTAGACGTATCCATGGTTTGAACAATATATGATTGATTGGTAACATGTGCTAACAATTAAAATGGAGGATGACATTGATTTCCTTTTCTCTGTTGAGACAGTAGGTCAGAAATGAGAGAAGAAAACACTACTAGGAGTATATATTTTGTTTCTGTTGCGAGTTTGTTTGAGTGAACTATATGTTAAATTGTGATTGCATGGATATAACGCGGTTAATGGGAAGAAAACGGATGTGGTTATGTTTATTATGTTAGATGTGGATAATGTGGGATACTTGGGGTCTGATATTGAGAGAAGATAGCATGGGTTCTTATACTAATGATTCTGATGAATCCTTTTGACTTTCTTTGATGTTGATATATTACTGTATTTTTGTGGGAGCAGCAATCCAGACGTAGTTCATTCGATGTTTCTGATTCTTTGAAAGGTAGGAGCATGCTTGTCGCAGCAATTATGGATATTGTAACTTCCAGTTGTGACAGCGTTGAGAAATTATCATTTAAGCCCTTGCTACCGGAAAACGCTGAAATGAGAGATATTGCTGCTGCTATTGAAGTAATTGAGGAGGGTGGCATGCATTGGGATGACCAGCATGGGGATGAGGATGATGACGGTGGAACAGGAGTAAAGGGTATTGGAATGAAGGTTCTTGGAGGTACCACAGTTTTGGGGCTTTCAGGAACTAGTGGGTTTGCTGAGATTGAGCATTCTGATGATGTCTATGGTATGACGGCCAAAAATGTTCAGAAGAATCTATCATTCAACAAAATTAATGAAAGTTCCCCAGCACAAGCAAGGTTATCCTCTGCTGTAGTCCCTGGCCTTTGGGATGATTTGCATTCTGAACAGGTGGCTGTTCCATTTGCTGCCTGGGCTCTAGCGAATTGGGCAATGGCTTCAGAACTTAATCGATCTCATATTCAAGAACTGGATCACGATGGGCATGCAGTTATGAGTGCTTTGATGGCACCTGAGAGGTCGGTAAGATGGCATGGGAGTTTGGTGGCTCAGTTGCTCTTAGAGGATCGAAATCTGCCTTTAAATGATTCGGTTTCTGATTGGAGTTCTAGTCTTCTTTCTACTATTTCTCAAGCTAGCAAAAGTCAGGACATACCTTTGGCTCAAGTGGCACTGTCTGCATTATTGGTTTCTATTGACAGAAGCCCTGCAGCACAGGAAGTAGTAATGGATAAAGGTCTTCCTTTGATGAGGGAAGCTGCTAAAGTGACGGTGAAGCATAAATCTGTCCAAGAATCATTGGCAAGAGCTCTAGAACTAATATTTTCTGGGGAACTGCATATGTCTCTTGAGGAGAGTCAAAAATGGTCAGCCATTCTACTTCCGTGGGTATTTGGAAAGGTATCCTCTGACGCAATCCGTTCATCAGCTATAAACATTCTTTCACACATTCTCGAGGACTATGGGCCATCGTCGATACCAATTTCTCAAGGATGGTTAACTATCTTACTAGCTGATACTCTGAGCAGCAGAAAGGCAACCTTAACAAAAGTAACTGCTCAGCATACAAGTGATATAAAGGTTTGTTGGTGAAACTAACAGTTATATTACATGATTATTGCAAACTCTTATCATTATATCATTATCATTATTATTATCTTTATCCTTATCCGTATCAGTATCATTATTATTATTATTATTATTATTATTATTTATTATCATTATCATTATTATTATTATTGTTATTATATTTTTATTATTATTGTTATTATATTTTTATTATTATTGTTATTATTATGATGATGACGATGATCATCATCATCATCATCATCATCATCATCATTATTATTATTATCATTATCATTATTATTATTATTATCATCATGACCTCAAATAATCTGATTCTTTGCAGACACAAATTGATCAGTCGAACATTCTTTCTGCGGCCCAGACTGCAAATCAGTTGGCAAGCGCTGTTGTTAATTTAGCCGGAGCACAATTGGGTACAGCAACTGACATCGTTGATGTGTTTCCTCTAGCCGATCTTCTCTCCCTTGAACCTTTTGCAGGACCATTTAAAAATTTTAAGAAGGAGAAAGCATCGAAGGTGACAGCTGCAGAATCTGCATTGGCAACTCTAAAAGGCATCAAAGCATTGACAGAAATATGTGCTGAAGATACTCCGTGTCAACATAAAATTGTTGACTTTGGAGTCCTGTGTTTGCTTAGGCGCCTTTTGTTGGAAGATGATTATGAGCAACTCGCTGCAATTGAAGCATATGATGCATCACGAGCTCTGGAGGCCCAGGAGAGAGCGCCATCTTCCACTGGTGATTCTTCCATCGTTGATACCAATGACCCTTCAAAATTACGAGTTCCAGCTACAGCTCACATGAGGAGGCATGCAGCTCGGCTGCTGACTGTTCTTTCAGCTCTTCCAAAAGTTCAGAAAGCAATTGTAGCAGACAAATCCTGGTGTAAATGGCTTGAGGATTGTGCTAAAGGAAAGATTCCTGGTTGTAATGATCTCAAAATTCAGAGTTACGCCCAGGCAACACTGTTAAATGCATTTTGTAGCGATCCAGCCGGTCGGCAGTCTGAAAACGACAGTGTTCATGATGATAGTTTTTTGGACAAAAAAAAACATTGCCCCCACTATGCTGACATGATATTTTTAATTAATCCTGAATTGCCTCACTGGAAGTGTATAGAAAATAGAGTTCCTAAATCGGTTAATATTCCACCTGGTGATGATGATTCGGCTCAGAGTGAGATTAGTTTGTCGATTAGAGCTTTGGATGATGATGATTCTCCTGCTTCTACATCCGGGTCTAAGAGCTGCTTGGAAACTGAGGTTCCACCATTTGATATTGTTTTTGTCCATGGTCTCCGTGGAGGTCCCTTCAAAACATGGCGGTTATCCGAGGACAAATCATCAACTAAGTCTGGCTTTGTTGAGAAGATTGATGAAGAGGCTGGAAAACAAGGAACATTTTGGCCAGGGGAATGGCTTGCTGCTGACTTTCCTCATGCCCGTTTGTTTAGTCTCAAATACAAGGTTCATATCGTTTAAAAACTTTTTGTCTACATTGTTTTCATACTACTTACTATATCTTGGATTCTACTGAATACTGTCTGACTGTTCAAAATGGGCTAATTTAACATTGAATTTAAGTAGCTGCATTGTCTGCACCTCTAAATAAGAGGTCTTTCAGTGAATTCATGTCGCTTTTTAATCATCTGACCCACCTGATCTCTTACAAATTGCAGACAAATCTTACACAGTGGTCTGGAGCAAGTCTACCACTTCAGGTTTGTACCTTTAAATTTTAAACTGTTCCTCTTGTATTATCTCTGAAATGTCATGTTTGCCTTACTTAAATGAGATGTGTGGAGTGTACCTACCATTTGCAGACCCATTCTATTACCAAAACAATCATACATTTAATACTGTATTTTCCAATGACACATACAATGCTTGAATTGTTCTCCCACTCAAATGTGGCTCCTACAAAGAAAGTTCCACATTGTGTTTAATGCTGAACCTCAAAATGTAAACTTATAGTTATTGTTCCACTTTGCATAGCCCAGTGGTGAATTATTCCGGGAGAATGTGTTTGTGTTTTATGCATAAGTCATCTCACTACCTGAGAATCACTATAGCCGAAATAATTCGTTGGAACTTTGTACTTGGTGTAGGGTGCTAATCTACTCATCTCAGCTTCTTATAAGTAGTTGCTTTTGTCTTGGGACACCACTTTCTATTCTGGCAGTTCTTCGGTTTATTTTATTTTTTACTTGAGTTATATGTTCTTCTTGGGCCTTAACTCTTTTTTGTTTTTGTTTTTTTTTTTTTTTTTGTGCATTTCCAGGAAGTGAGCTCCATGCTGTTGGAGAAACTTGTTGCTGCAGGCATAGGGGATCGGCCAGTTGTATTTGTAACACATAGGCAAGATTTCTTGTTACTTGTTACATATGTCCTAGAATTCAAAAATTATTATCTTATGTACATTTCGGCTTCTTACTGAATGTTTACCTTTGTACATATTCAAGTATTTAGTGATAGTGTTTATGATATACCTAATTTCATGTCTAGAGAAATGGCTTATCCTTGGCGTGGTGGCAGAAAAGGTCAGTCCCATCACCTAGTTCTGTAGGTTTTTGGCAGGTGCATCTAGGAATTAAAACAAAAAGATAGATATCTTAAGAAATCTCTCCTGAGTTTTAAGAAGTCAGATTCAGATAATCTGGTGTAGGATTTTCCCTTTCTATGTACAAAACATAAAAGATAGTATATAGTTTATGCTGAGATTTAAAAAAAAAGAAACTTGAGAACTTCAGCCGAGTAAATTCGAGTTTGGTTGCAGGAAAGCATATATCTGGAAATTGTTACTTAACTTGGAAACCTCCTACGTAAGACCAAGTAGATCACAATGATATGACAATATCTCCAAAGTCTACTATGATATTACTAGATTTCGAACTTATGCTGATATCTATATTTCTGCTCGTATATAGGCATTTGCTTACATTCCAATTATCTAATAATCAGTCTTTCTTCTGCAGCATGGGTGGTTTGGTTGTGAAGCAGATGTTATATCAAGCAAAGGCAGAAAACAAGGATAATTTTGTCAACAATACTGTGGGAGTTGTATGTTTTCTCCTTTCAGAAAAATATAATTACTCACATTTTTTTTACCTAGCCATTTGTTTGATTTCAAGATCAAGTTTTGGCATAATAATTGTATTTTTGTCTTTTAGGTATTCTATAGCTGCCCCCATTTTGGCAGCAAACTTGCGGACATGCCTTGGCGTATGGGTCTTGTTCTACGTCCTGCACCCACAGTCAGTTTCCTATCAATTTTGGTTTTCTTCAACAATTCCCCCTTCTTTACTGCTACGTTGTGCTTGAAGTAGCCTCCTATCGTACAATTACAAATGTACATCAGAATTTGTATAGACTTTTAACTTTTCTACTATTGCCAGATTGGAGAACTGAGAAGTGGATCGCCCAGATTAGTGGAGCTTAATGATTTTCTCCGTCAACTTTTCAAGAAAAAGTTGATTGACGTCCTCAGTTTCTGTGAGGTAATAACACACATTCAAGTTGAATGTAATTGAAATGACCACTGTTTTTTAGTTTTTAATATATTTTTCCATTTTGCAGACTAAGGTAACCCCAATTGTAGAAGGTTATGGAGGCTGGGCCTTTCGTATGGAGATTGTACCTATGGAATCAGCATATCCTGGATTTGGTGAACTTGTTGTAAGTTTTGTACAGTAGCGCTCAATCATTCCAATTACTAGTTCTCAACATTGCACATCATTTTCAAATATTGTCATAAACATCGAGGATGACAAGCCTCAATCATAGGCATATTATACATGTGTGTCTATGAGAGACTTGCATAAAGAAGATGTTTTGGATTGGTGGAATGGAGAAAACTATTGAGGGCAGAGTCTCTATGAATTTAGGAGAGATAAAAAGCTGATAAGGTTGTTGCTGATAGAGAATTTGTTTGGCCGTGTTTGGATGTATTTTGCCTCAATTGTTTCGGATATTCAAATTCCAAAATCTAAAACTTCAAAACTCTCATTTACATTAATAAAACAGCATCTCATTAAAAATAAAAATGGGTGCCTCCCACGTACACCAAAAGATCCCTACTACCTATTTATACATGAATGTACATAATCTAAGAAGTTAGCTAAAGATGAGAAAGTGTTAGGTAAAAATTCCTTAGCAAAATAAATACTAAAATTAAAAAATTCCTTCTTCAACAACTCTACCATTCCACTCCTTCCATACTTACCAACAGACACACCAATGCTGTGCTCTGAATTTCCCAAAGCCACACTGTATTCTTTATCATCTGAATTAATTTCAATGTTCTCAAAAAAAAAAAAAAAGAAAATCAATGTCTTTTCTCGCTCTAAAACTTGAAACACATATTAATTTGGTGACTTGTACATAGTGGATTTCTTGGCCTTCTGTTTTTGCATGTCGAAGAAACACTAAATATCTAATTCATCTTTGTTTGGAACAGGTTTTGGATTCCACGGACCATGTAAATTCTTGCAAGCCCTTAAGCCGGTCGGATCCTTCCTACAAAGATACTTTGGAGTTCTTGCAAAAACTGAAATCACATTATGCATCACAAAATGTTGTACATAAATAGGTATTCTTTACTTTCCTATTTCATGTTGTCAACTGCAGCTCTGGAGCCTCGAAAACTCGGTTTGGGCAGTGAGACCTCCATTCTTGTTGATATTTGTAAATACATCATCAGAATATTCTGACTTTTATCTCTTCCCTCTTCCAGGAGTAGAAGTTTTTACCATATCTAACAAACTCTGCAGATATTTTCATCAGCTCTGCAGCTATTAAAAAATTTCTAGAGTAGTTTTGTAATTTATCAATTAAATTTCGGTACCAGATATCCATACCTCCCCAGCATATCGAAGGATAATTCATTTGTATAAGAGATCTTGGATAATTCGATTGTATAAGTGATCTTGTTTTTTTTAGCTCGAAAAATATTTAGAGTAGTTGTTACTTTATTGGGGATGGTAGATATAGTAATACTATTCATGTACATGAATTATACTAAGATGTTGTAAATTATTTTTTCCAGTTAAAAGTTATTATTTGTATCTTGCATTTATAGACAATATACATATTAGAATTAGTTGTGTGTATAGTTAGGGGCGTAAATGAGTCGAGTTGGATTGAACAAAACATTTTTTTTGGAATTGACTTTACCATTGCATCGAATCACCAGAGTTCCACCGGACATAAGTAGCACTTTTGCCATCCAATCATAAAAATGATTTGTAAGAGCACCTCCAGCAGTTACATATTTAGCTCCTCCAACATCTAAAATTAAATTTATAGACAATCAAACTAAAAAAACTTCCTCCAGCAGTATCTTCTATTTTTAGAGGGCTATGTATAATGGATGATTGGTCTTGTAAATATGAAGGCCTTGTATAATTATACAAGGCTCCACATCACCAAATTAATTCACTCCAACCACCTTCCCTGCCAAATTATACAAGGCCCTTGAATTAAATATTTTATTAAATCATTAATTAAAGCCATTTATTTTAAAAAAAAGTTTTTTTATTAATTTATTATATTTAAATAAGAAACATTAAAACATGTACTTATTATTTATATTTTACGTGAAAATGTAATAAAACAATATCTATAATGTTATTTATAATTTAATATTGAAAGAAGAATAAAATATAATAATTCTGAAATTTTAGATGATGACTGCTGGAGTGAATAGCTAAAACTGAGTAGCTAAAACACTGTTCACTATGTATAATTTGATATAGATGGTCATTTATACATGTTATTGCTGGAGATGCTAATACTCGTTCTGGTTAAGTGCTTGAATTGTTTGTCATATTTAAGTTTGATTTGATTCTTGAACAAACAGGTTTTAATTGAGCTGGAATTTTTTTTTTTTTTTGGAGAGAATTGAGCTGTATATTTATTGAGCTTGGATAATCTAATCTTTTGTTATTTTTTGGCTTATAAAATTGAGCTTAAAAAATTATCGAACGAATTCAAAGTAATTTTTTATGTTCGTATATTAAGTTCAAGAATGAAAGGAGATTTTAAAAAAAATGTGGCTTTTCCATTTATGCAAGATGGATTTATAATCCATGTGCTTTATCAAATTGAAACAGGAAAAAAATGGATTCGGATTTCGAACATTTAAGGCTCCGTTTGGATCGATTTTGGTTCTGTTTCGCCCTGTTTCGGTGTTTCAAATTGGTTTGAATGAGTTTGGCGAAACATTTGAAACATGACTTGAATTGGTTTTGGTTGGAATATTTTGATAGTAATATAATAGTAAAATAATAGTTAGTGGATTTTGAGAATTTGAGATATGATTTGAATTGAGTTTGGATGTTGGTGTTTGGGGGTGAAAATTTAATGACCAATGTCACATCAAAGACTTTATAGAAGTATGATATATTATTATATAGGGTAATAATTGAGATTGTGATTGTAATAATATTGTTGTAATATTAATATAGATAATTAATAATAATTGTAAAAAATGGTGTAAATTTAAATAGTATTACATATTTTTTATAGGATATTTCAAGATGAATATATAATAAATTAGTAATAATAAATTTAGAAATTTATATATATTTAATAATGGTTAAACAATCATTTAATAATAATATAGTAATGATAAGATGATTAAAATAATATTGATATAATTATAAAAATAGTATAGATAATTAATAAAAAAAAATGTATATATAGTTAAATTAATTATTAAACTTGTATTTTTTTACTATATGATATTTTAAAATTAATTAGTTAGAATGAAATATTTTATTTATATAGCACACATATGAAAAAAATGATTACACAAAATTAAAATAATTAGAAATTAAAATTATCAAAAGAACTTAAACTTATTTAGACCAATTTTTATTTTATGATACAAAATATTAATTTATTAAATAGGAGTACAATATTGCATATGTGCTGAAATAATAACTTATAAGTTATAATTTAATAAATAAGTTGTCTTATGTTCTACACCAGTTGTAGTCAAATCATTACATGGGGAAGTGAATATGATCAGGCTATTACTGTATAGGTTTTGTTCATTTAGTTTCAAATTATTTGGGCCACTATGTTTCGCTCAAATATTGAGCCAAAATTGATTGACAGATTGAGGTGTTGTTTGGCCCATTTGATGGGCGAAAATTCTGGACGAAAATCAATCCATACAGGTTATAATCTGATATGGGTCTGCAATTATTGACATATTGGATTCTAATGAGTAAAGTCAATGAAATCTGCATTCAAAACTCTAGCTTCATTATTCAATTATACCTCTTCCAACATTAATGCATATGCTTGATCATATTAAATTCAATTCTACTTAATCAAATAATGATTAATTTTATTTGAATTTAAGTCTAAACATATAAATCTAGTTTACAATTATAGAGAGTATGATTGTACAACAGTTCGATAAATCGACTGAACTGCAGTGACGGAGCCAAAATTTATTTTCACCGGGGTCCTTATAAACTAATGAGCATTATTTAAAATTTTAGAAAAAAATCAGCAACAAAAATAAAAATGTGACCAAACTAATTCAAACTCAAAAATAAATTAAATGGAATGATTATTTGTTTTATTTTTTTTACAAATATCCACGTCGATTTTTCATAGGCTGAAATCGTTGCATGATTGAATCATTTGTAACGATATCAAATACAACTCTATATACGTAATCATAGAGTCATTTAACCATTCATTTCCCATCCGATTCCTCAATCAATTTTTTTATATACTTCATAGTAGACAACGCCCTCTCCACAGACGTTGTTGCAACTGGCTAAATCATTGTCAATTTGAAAAGTAAAAATACAAGAGGATACACAATGTTCCTCTTTAGTTCAACTAATTTTCTAGTGAGATCAGCAATTCATTTTAATTTTGAGAACTCTTCATCTGACCGCATGTCGACAATGTAGTGTTATAGTATCATAGTATGATTCAAATTACAAAATTAAAAAAAAAAAATTAGAATATGAGCTAATTTTGATTGATATATAACTTGATTAAATGAATTTTGATTGATATATAACTTGATTAAATTTGTCAAACTCTAATAAACATTGGACCCCTTTATTTAGAAATTTAATTTTGATTGGGGGTCCATTAAAAGAAAATCATAAATTACCTTAAAGTTTAATATAAATATATTAATATACCATATAGGATATATATATATATATATATATATATATATATATATATATATATATATATATATATATATATATATATATATATATATACACATGATTTAGGAGTAAAATTTCAGGGGGGTCCATGCACCCCCTTGTCTATAATGTGGCTCCGCGACGGCTGAACTATATCAAAATTGTTTACCAAACTTCATTCCTTTTCGATTTCAGTATTAACGATCGATTTACGAAATGAACCCATAATACCGATTTTAGGATCTAGAGGCGTATGTATAGGAAAAATAACTAGACATGTAGGTGTCACTATTTGGGATCACCTTAAAAATTAAGTTTGATATATAACTTGATTAAATGAATTTAGGTCAAACTAGAGATTTTAACCGGTAAAGCCACTTGTTAGGTTTGACATATGATAGAATTTTCAAAATTACCTAACTAACCTAAAAATAAAAATTTGATATAACTCGATTATTTTATTGACACACCCCCTAAATTGAGGAGCTCATTTTGTAACAACTAATCTAAATATAAAAAATTGATATAACTCGATTATTTTATTGGCACACCCCCTAAATTGAGGAGTCCATTTTGTAACATAGTTATGAGAACATAATGATACTACTTTTATATTATATTTATTTATTGTTGACAAGTATAAATTTAACTCTATTAATGTACATCAATTATATAATTATATCCATAGTACTTGTAATATTTTTTTTTAAAAGGGGTGTAGAGTTATCTGTTATAATATAAAAGCATATTGTGATTGAATTTTTCAAAATAATTAAGATTATTTGCCATTTTATCTACCTATAACAAATACGTTAAAGATAAATCATATAAATACTTATAGAACACTTTTACAAATTTAAAAGTAATAAAATAAATTTTAATAATGCTTTTTTTTTTTTTTTTTTTCATAGATCAAAGCTCCTAGATAAAATTTCGCCCAGGCCGGCCCTAAAAATCTACATATAGTACTTTATACAAATTCCATACCTAAACCTTTTGGTTTCTTCTAAATGCTTCTAAAGCATCATACTACTTACATACAGATCAAACCCCCTGAATCAATGAGTTACTGATCCATTAGCTGATGCAAAATCAGGTTTCACAGTTTGTTCAATGACAAAGTGATCAACAATCCTTGCAGTGTTCACAGGATCCTGATGAGAAGAAACCGACCTCCATTTGCTCGGAAATCTTCTTTGGTAGCTGTGATTTTGTGGCTGTTTTGACTCGCCTTCCCAACTTGGATCCAACTTCCACTCCTTTGGAACCTGCACAAAAGAAACACATGTAACGAAGCCCTAAATCTCTTGATTTCATCGAGTAAAAAATTCATCATTTATTTCTTACCTTATCTACTGCAAGTGTGAAAACTTCAAGATCCCCTTTTCGGTTTATATGAAACCGAGTAAACGACTTGTAATTAGCAATGCGGAGAGAAGAGAATGCTTCATCAAAGTGTAAATGAAGCCAGTTGATGCAAATATAAAGGTAGCTTCCGAAAACCAATGATACGATAGGAGTTGAAAAGACCCAGAAATAAAGGAAAATGGAAGCATAATATATCATAGCTCCTCCACGGGACAGTGAATCCATACCATTCTTGCATATATTATTCCTAGTCACAGCCATGACCTGAAAATTCGCATGCACAAAATTGAGGAAAAGATAAGTGTAATGAGGAAGTTAGAGAAGGATATTTAGTCATGGAATAATTTACCTCAGGAACATCAAATGCCGACATAAGATATTTGATGCACGCTGGATAAAGACCAAAAGTCCATTGCTCAATACGTGCCCGAAGTCCAGTTGGGTCTGGAAAATGCTCACTTTCCACTGAGCGATACCATTCATACAGAGTGTGGTAACCTGAGATGCATCAATAGAAAAGATATGAGAGCCTATATATATATATATGTATATAATCACCAACGTGTGAAAGGTCTTGTGAAAAGGACTAGTCACTACAAAGTAGCGAACCCATGTTCGAATCCCTGTTGGGAGAGGTTCCCACTTAATGTGCCCGACGCGCCTCGAAAGGGATTAAACCCTTGGGAAACAAAAAAAAATATATATATGTGTATATTATCAGTCAAAGTGATCAAAATCAGAAAGCTTCACTAAACGAGTTACTGATTTTACACAAAACTCGAAGAGGGAAATTCTAGTCCAGACTGCCTGGCCACACACCAAATCACAGAGTAAGAGGAAGTGATAGTGTTATTCGATCACAGGTCTAGTGTATTGCATGAACCCCATCTGTGTTGAATTTACCCCAAAAAGAGTAAATAATAGATAGGTTGGTTAAGGAAATAGACAAGATCGACCAATAGAAGTCTACCAATGGAATAATAATGATATCCTGATCAAGCAACAATTACGAGAAGATACACAGAAAACCAAGATTTTAGACACAACTCACAAACATAATTATCACACATTTGTAGAGCAAGATTTCTGATCAAGCAACAGCACTTAGATCATGTCTCAATTAAAGAAATAAATATGAAGCCCAACTAACATGCATATTACTACTCAAGAAAAATAAATCCAATAAGCCAATATTTACCAGAAGTTGCCAATAATTTATGCCTGATGCACGTCTCAATACCCAATTCCAAGAGCAACATTAGAATCAAAGCAGCAGCCAGGTGAGCAGAAACATGGAGAATTCCAATTATCACTCTTCTCTTTCGAGACACTTTTGAAGGCACAAAAGTGATGGCAGTAACTAACAGAAAGAAAGCAGCAGCAGAAGATATATATGACCGTCCAAGCATATAGATGAAAGAATCCCATACTGTGGCAAAGAAGCTCTCTAAGTGACCAGAAAATGTATTATCCTGTAAGATGTGATCTAGCTTACACTAAAAGAAATAAAAGAAGAGAAATCAATTAGTCATCTGTCTGTAGACTTACAAATGATAAAATATCACTAGAATAACACCAAAATATTTACCTGCGGAAACATTGAAAAGGCCAAGAGGAAATAAATAATGCCACCAATGAAATCAAACTGCCAATTTTTCTTCCGAAACTTCAATATATTTCCTAAAGCAATCTACATTCAAAGTATCAAAAAAGGGGCATCAAATACAATCATAAAAGACAACATTTGACAAATAATCCTATTAAAAATTACGTTTATATACCCTGCTTGAGTCTTCAAAAGACGGATAAGATGCTTTGCTCTCATAGGATGTCCCATATAAATTGTCAAAATTACTAAAGACATGAGTGGGATGCAGAAAAGCCCCACCACAACCATTAACAAGCAAATGCTGCACATATGCAGGCTTCTCTGACGGAACATATGAATGACGCATGTAATGATGCAAGTCTCCAGCTATTCGGAGCTTACACCTCCCTTTTAAATGGTCGCATATTAGGTGTGAGATATTCTTCCCAGTCACATCATTCCAGTACCAGTCAAGAAGCCAATTAGGTTCATGGGTCATTATGATCACAGAATCATGCTCCCCTACCTGGAAATATATCGAAATAGATGAAAATATTCACCAACACGATATCGACAAAAAGAAAAGTGGATGGAGGCAAAGCAAAGAAGATACGGACAATACTGAAATAAAAAAGTATACACGGCAACCAACAATAAAACAATCAAAAGCAACACTAAGGAATGGTACCTTTTCCTTAATCAATTCTGAGAAGAATTTGAATTGGTAGACATCAATATCGCAATGAAGAGCAAGGTCAAGACCAAAGATC
The DNA here is from genome assembly GCA_003313485.2 of Penstemon barbatus. Lineage (NCBI taxonomy): Eukaryota > Viridiplantae > Streptophyta > Magnoliopsida > Lamiales > Plantaginaceae > Penstemon > Penstemon barbatus. The sequence goes on from CM064879.1 coordinate 7,402,166, forward strand.
CACCAACCTTTTGGTAGCTGAAGGGCAAAATAGCTTTTCTTTTGGGGCATAAACCATCCACCTAGCCAGCTCTTGTGACAAATATATCGCATAAATGTCTGAAGCCCATCAAACCAATCTGTGAACCAGTAAAGATACTGCACCACATCAAAATTATACTAGCGAGGCAAAAGATCAACAGATATGTAAAAAGTACAGTAGTATATAACTAAAGCAAGATGCCCGAAGTACTAAGAAAGCAACTAAGGCACACAAACAAAAACACCACATGAAAACCAAAACTAACCATGATTTCCAGGTATGACGAAGCACTGAGGACCTTTATACTCCTTAAGTGTTGACACCCCACAAGGTAATTCTGGTTTATTCACAGCTATATGCTCCTCCTTATACCAGGCAGGAGGTTGAAGAGCATATTCAAAGGGACGAAAAAGACGACTTTCATATGTAAATGAAGATGGATTAGGATACCTGAAAAAAATAACACATAAAATTCAATCTATAAAACTCTAGAAGCTCAAATACCACTATACCATAACAATTCATATGGAACAAGATTAAGAAAACAAGTTTTACTAATCAACAAACACCTGCAGAAATGAGGTATAGCAATCACACTTTCTCAGTCTCTCTTAGGCCATGTTGACCTTGGAATGAATATTCAGTATCACTAGTATAAGCAAGATATTCACATTAAGACAACATATTGAAATTGGCGCGTGCTATTTATCATAACCAACTGATCCTTAACCGTGACATTATTATTCAAGTAATATCCAAATCAATTGTAACATTCAAAATTGCAATTTTTTTAATCTGGAACAAACAATAACAAAACATTAATTCACTAAACAGAGGTAAGAGAACCATTATACAAAGGTTGCTGAAACTTAATACACACCTTTCTTTCAAATTTAAACATGCAGATAACTGGTTTTCATTAACATGCTGACATAGATTCATGCAAAAGAGAATTGATGCCTGCCGAAAAGGCAAATAAAAGCAATTGAGACAATTTGGTAGTCTTCAAATGTAATTGTTGCATTCAAGGAGCTTTTCCAGAAGAAAAAAATGTGTTTATGTGTTTTTGTTTTTGTTTGGCGCTGGAATATATGAGACAAAACATGATACAGAACAGATTAAACCTCATTATGCTGCAACTACATGTATATCAAGTGAAAGCAAATGCACGAAGTTACACAATCTGACAGAGTATGATTGAGCAATCCACTTCAAAAAAGAAGAGAACTTGTATCATTCTGTGGGTACAAATAAGAGTTATTAGTACATCACTGATGCTACCTATCATAAAGAAAGCAAATATTTCTTCAAGATGCTTGATATGCATCCTAAAAGATGGAAATTTTGTTAATATTTAACAACGCAGTTACTCTTCCAAAAATTTTCAGGTCCTTTAGATACTGCATCTTTCTTAAAATCGATATATCTAATCTTTACTATTGCTTCACAAGACAGAGCTTAACTTGACCTTCAAATGCCTAAATCAAAATCCAATAAAATACTAATAACAGAGAGAGAAGTATTGAGCTTACGCAAGATCACCCCCAATAAGGAGAAGGTTACCACGTGGCAGTTTAATCAGAGAATCATTACTCCGTACCCTAATAAAAGGCTGGGCAAGAAGTCTTGCCACACTATATGAAGAGTTTCCACCATCGCCTGTATCAGCCATAAAGTCAAACCACAATTCATCTTGTTCATTAAACTGGTCATACAAAAGATCATCTTGCTTAGCTGGATCTTCAATCTTGCTCATTGCAGCCTAAAATTCAAACAAGAGGAAGATGGCAAGCTAACATCATCTTGCACATTGCAATGATCCAATGAAAGCAATCACATTCAGCTCAAAGAAATATACTTTTATCAAAGAATCGAAAGAAATTATTCTGAAACACATTCAAGCTCCCACTTTACTGCCATGATTAGATTCTAAACCATATGAATAACTTTTGGATATATACTAAATCAAATTTAAGCTTCAAAGTACGAAAAAGAGGTCCACTGAATTTGCCAAGTGAAAACTTAAATGATGGGACAAAAAGGAACTAATCCCTTGATAAAGATGATATGTTCAAACATGCTATCTGACGACAACTTTAAAAGAAGGGATAACAAAAACTTTGTTCTTGTTCAAGATACTAAACTCAAATATCAAATGTCAGGGGTCAATAAAGAACTTAGACATTTTTTGACAAAAGTACAATTAAACTGACAATAATGTGACCTAGTAAGGAGTGTAAGAAACATACCTGCATCATTCGCATGTCAAAACGTCCAACAAACACAGTTACTGATACCAGCAGGTCGAAAACTGTCTTAAATAAATCGGCAGAAGTCCTACATTATATCAGCAGAAACATCAATGATTAAGGTCTCCATCTGACTAGAAAGCACTGTGTGTGTCAGAGAGAGAGAGAGAGGACATACCCTGAGTACCAAGGAACCATATCCAAAAAGTCAGGCTTCATTTGCTTTTTTTTCACCTTCTCAAATTCTTTTTGTGACACGGGGTGAGTTAGAGCCCATCTGTTTATTATTCAACGTCAATGAATACAACAGATTAATCAATTCAAAAACAAGTACGACAAAAAGGAAGGGAAAAGCGGGTATCAAATTTACAGTTTGTCACCTTTGTTAATAATGGGGACTAGAAGAGCTCGCAATTGGTACAAAAACAAAGTGCAATATTGACTTCATAATGAACGGATAGGGCTAGTAGACTATTTTTGCACTCAATATATATCCCTCACAATTACTTTCAGAAAGTGAATGAAAGATATGAGTTGTTAATATTAAAAGTCATAATTCTCTTTCATTTACCAGCACAGACCTTTATGTTTAAAACGGAATAAAATAAGGGCATTGGAGTGTACCCGGTCGATCTTTCCACAACATAATTGGCTATGTAGAGGCCTATAAAAGTGGCCCACAACGAATATATAGGCGAAATCTCATCAGGTGATTCTGCACAAGAGCCACCACTACAACTCAACTGGAAAAATAAAACACAAATACACAGCAAAAGTAAAAGATCAATCCCCATGTTGTAAAAAAAAAAAAAACACTAAGAAAAACAGCCACAATCATACCTCACCATAAATGACCCATTTAGACAAAAATGGATAATCGCTGGCAGAACCAACTGGAGCAAACCAAGATTTGCATACTTGTTCCTTAAACTCGTTCATTCGAACAAATTTTGCCAGCCATGAATTACGCTCTTCTTTGTTCCACAATGCAAACCAACCGGAAGACCTCCTATCTAATGTCTTTTCTCTCATAATAGCAAGATTTCCACAGTGGCTATAAAATATACAACATGCTACACTTATAACCTACAAAAAAGTAAATCTGGAAGATAAGAACCAATAAATTTGGGTTATACTCATGAAGCACTGTTATGACTTACAGCACAATTTTGAAGAATTGTCAGAATCGCAGGTCTCCTTCCAGCCACACGAGCCACAAGGCCAATATACCAGAGGCCAATGAATACAACATGGAAAACAAGAAGAAACAAAATGGAAGACACATATATTGTTAAAAACAATGAAAGATTCATCCTCATATCAACTCCCATTGATTGAAAACTTGGGAGATGATATAATGCAGCCACCAATATCCAGGCTATATACCTGCAAAGTGAAAGAACAAACATAAAGTTCATCTCCCTTACTGAAACAGATAAACACACTAGAAAAGTTTAGATTTGAAATAAAAAGAAAGAAATAGCAATCTACCAGCGGCTGAAATTAGAATAACTCGGTTTGATTGTTTTCCCGATAAATGGAGAAGAAAAGAAATAGAAGAATCCAAGAAGACATGCATACATCGACCACCATTTAATATTGCTGTCTAACTTCTGAATAAGAGTATGCATATTATCCGATGAGATAAAAAAAAGGCAACCTACAACAACAGCAATTACGGCATGCCGTGAATGCTCATGGGGGTACGGATATGTGTGAGTAAAAATAGTCCTAACTGTCTCCATGTTTAGAGTGTCTAATAAACCAACTGAGGACTGTTTGTCAGATCCCATTATAAAATCTGGAATTTTTTTCCACTGCTCCTGATATAACAGTACCAGGGGACCTCACTTTGCAGAAAAGAACTACACAACCACGACCAGCACTTGAATCCTGTAAATAAAATTACAATTAAAACAAATCCATAATAGAATAGTTTGGGCACATGCATATAAGGAAAGTAATACCAACAATTGAATATAACTAACAAAGACCCATATTTAAGAAGCAGTGAAGCAGCGCAAGTAATTAACAAATCAACAACTTTTGCCACTACAAACGCGTTGATAGGAAAAAAATAGCACTAATTAGGGTTTGCAACAATCATAGATTAAAACTTGGGGGTTTCAAAATTCCGATATCTCAAATCAACAACACCACACTACAACTTCCAAATCATCAATATTTGTCAAATAGTATCACATACTGATCAATTTCACATCACATTTTATCACAAATTTGTACAATTAAGAAAGGCGAAGAAGGAAAAAGTACCTGATTCAACGAGAAAACAGAAATTGAAAGAGAGAGTTCAGAAAAAGGGAAAACTACGCATGTGGGAATGAATATATTTTATATATGGTATAAGAAATCTAGTCAGCATATTTCTGAGAATGTTTGAAGAACCATTCAACTTTCAATGGCATATTCCTTTTATGACTTTCGTACTACATTTCCTACACTCAAAAAACCAAATTCTTAATCAAATTTTGGATTCGTACTCTTTCTTTCTTTTTTTTTTCTTTTTTCTGGGATTTTTAATGTCACGAATATCTCATATAAAAATTGTCTCGGCAAAACTGCGGGAATCTTTTTGGTTTGGTGGTTAAGGCTGCTGAGGTTTTTATTTTGGTAGTAGTAACACGTAACATGTTTTAGACCGTTGGATTTAATGTTTGGCGGTCGTTCAACGCACACGTTTCTCCGAGTTTGTTTTTCTTTTTCTCTTTTTTAATTTTTCGGGTGAGGGGCTTGAGGTTTGTTGTAATTCTATTTTGTGCAGAAGACTTTTGAAAATTACATGAAAAGCACCCTAGTTTTCAATGGCAGTATTGAGAACAATTAATTGGGGTTCAGAATACAATGATGCGTATGCTTTTTTGGGGTTAGGTTGCATGAAAAACATGGATAAAGTCTGTACACGTGTTCATTAATTTCATTGAGGAAATAATAATGAGTTGACATGTTGACCCGAAAAGAAATATTTGACAAAATGATCTCGGCATGCAATTAAATGATTTAAAGCTAACCTTTCAATTGAATTTGTGTGTCGCGTTGGTTAAAAAATTTAGTAAAACTTATTATTTCTTACAATTGTGAATAAAAAGACCAACATGATCAAGTAATTAATATGCCGTCATTGTGACTATTCAAACTCCTACTAAATTATTATGATAGTATTTACGTTGTATATAAACGACATAATAATTCTCTAACTTTATTATTGAATATCTTAACTATATAAATGTCATAATCGTTTAGATAAGTAGTTGCATGCTTCATAGAGAAAAAAATATTACTCATTTAAATCTATAAAATTGTAAAAGTCTATCAAGTAAACTATTATAATTTAAATATTAAATATTTTCATTAAGTGGTGAAGTATTTGTGTCTATACTTTCTCTAAAAAAAATTGGAATTTAATGAACTTAATTTTTCCGAACGATTTATTTAACCATCTTGGTTTACATTGTCATTAAGACCGTGGGAGAATGTATTTTTTCTGTCCCCGAATAGTGAAAGAAACAAATGTTATTATTATTGTCTCGGAATTATTAAATAAAATTTTTATTTGTTGAGAGTTCACTAATGGGCTTTGAAATTATTTTTGCGTATTATTATTTCTAGGTAGCGGAGTGTCTAAATCAACTTTGGTTTCCTTCGATAAGGTCATGGAAATTTGGATCCTACAAGCCCACTAAATAATTTCTTCAACAAGTCTATGGAACATTTTGATCCTATAGGCCCACCAATTAATTTTATTAGGTTAAATATTAAAATTCAAAATAAAGAAAAGAAAATCTGTCACTGGGTTTTGAATTGACCATGACAAAAGTTTGTAAACTTGGACATGGGTTCTTATTTATGGGGAAATTCTTACTCAGACCGGATTTGGTAACAAAAAATAACTACATTGCAAGTGTAATACACTTGCTTTGGGATTGGATGTAACTCACAGGAGAGTGACCAATCACAAAGCAAGTGCAATACACTTGCTTGGTGGTTGGATGAGTTTGGCCAAGCCAGGCTTGGACAAGAATTTTCCCTTACTTATGAACGGCATCATGGGTAGATAATTGTACACTGTAAAATTTATATCATTATTTTTTACAAACAGCTGAAAAATTTACACAAATGCTACTTTAGTAGATTAAATAATTTGTTCCAAAAGGTAGGTTTTGTTGGACTTATATGGTTAATTAGTAAATGGATTCGTTTCGGTTTGTTCTTACCTTTTTAAAAATATTTTAAAATGAAAATTTAGTAAATTATCAGTATTACTTCTAAAAATGATTTTAGAGTTGAAACATTAATTATCTTATGTTTCCCATTCCAACTCTAAGTCCCAATACCATACATAGTTTAACAAAATGAATGGTGACTAATTTCATAAAATAAAATACAATTTGAAAATTTTAAGTTTAAACTAGTTTTATTTTTATTTTTGTTTCATTTGATAAAACTTCAAATCTGATTTAATTTATATTTTAAAGTTCGTTTTGGAATCCCTCATTAAGAGAAAAAGAAGCATGTTGTAACGGGAAAATTCTTGTCAAAGTCTGACTTGACCAAACACATCCAATCACCAAGCAAGTGTATTGCATTTACTTTGTGAGTGATCACTTTCCTGGAAGTTACATCCAATCCCAAAATAAGTGTATTATACTTTGCCATGTAATTAATTTGGATTCGGTCTAAGAATTCCTCTTACTAATTTAACCAAAATTATTTAGACGTCACGGCGGGATTAAAATCGTCATCTGGCTTGTAGCACCCTAGACCTCGAGTATGTCCTTAAACCCTCGTAACAATAGGAAAAGGAAAAGAAAAGAAAAAAACAACAACAAATAAATAAATAGAAAGAAAAATAAACATAAAATCCTCTCCCCCAAATCTTATTCTCCAAGTATAACACCTTGTTTTTCTCCGGTTTCCCCTTCAACAAGGTAAATATTTGCTTATATATGTATGTTCGTATATGTGGAGTTCTAATTTTTCAGTTATAGTTGTTCGATTTATTAATTTTGGTCTATCGAGATTCGAGAGTGTTCAGCCGTAGCTATAAAAATTTAATTAATTGGTTAAACCCTATTTCATTGTTGTGGTAGTGAAATGGTGGGAGGCGGTTCAACATCTGGTGCGGCGGCGGTGGGGAATAATGTGGTGAGAATCGTGGTTGCCGGCGACGCAAAGACCGGAAAATCGAGTTTGATAGTGACAGCCGCAGCTGAGAATTTTCCGAGCAATGTTCCTCCAGTTTTGCCCCCCACTAGGCTTCCTGAAGATTTGTACCCGGACCGTGTTCCTGTCACCATCATCGACACTTCCTCGAGGTCAGGCTTTCTAATAAACCACACAGTATTTTATGTCTATACAAAAATTTGGTTTTATGTATAATAAGTTTATAATGTTCATTTTATTGTTTTCCGTCTGAGCTGAAATTTGATATGTTATTTATGCAGCCCTGAAAATAGAGGCAGGCTCGTTGAAGAACTAACGAGAGCTGATGCTGTTGTTCTTACTTACGCGTGTGACAGACTTGAGACTCTGGATAGATTAAGTACTTACTGGCTTCCAGAACTTCGACGGTTAGAGGTATTTACTCAAAACCTTGAAGTTGTCTGCTGCTTTCTCAGCTTGGATAATTTATGACACACATTTTTATATATATTTATTTGAAAATTCAGAATTTCCTCTTAAATAGTTGAGGTCGTGGTCTCTTGCCCATCATTTTTCAGTTCAATGTCTTCCCATTTAATTTAGGTTATACATGTTTGGGCAGGTTAAAGTGCCTGTTATTGTGGTGGGTTGCATGTTGGATAAGAGAGGAGATCAACAGCCTGTTAGCCTGGAAGTGGTTATGTCACCAATAATGCAACAGTTCCGGGAGATCGAAACTTGTATTGAATGTTCAGCAGTAAATCATATTCAGGTCACGTCTAATTCTTTTTAGTAATGTGTGAAGATCGGTACGAAGGTCACTTTCTTTTAAAGTTTTGATGTGGGTCATCTTAGAAACTGTGCAATGGATTTGATAGCACACTCATTCTTTTCTGAGCAACCTAACTACCTATGGGGCTCCATTTTTATGTATTCAAATTACATTATTTTTTCATGTTGCTTCAAGGAAAATGCTGCTATGCTGAAATATAGGTAGTTTATTGGTTTCATGTCATACGATAAGATTCATGGTTCTACACTTGAATTATAAATATGCCAAATGTCTGCCATTTCTGTACCACTCCTTTTGCTTCTTCGCCTCATGCTTTGCAACTACAGCAAGTTATTAAGTGGTTGGTGTTTTGTTCTTGCAGATTCCTGAGGTTTTCTACTATGCACAAAAGGCCGTGCTTCATCCAACTGCTCCACTATTTGATCAGGAGCAACAAGTCTTGAAACCACGATGTGTGAGGGCTTTGAAACGGATCTTTATTCTCTGCGACCATGACAGAGATGGTGCTCTCAGTGATGCAGAGTTGAATGATTTTCAGGTCAATTTCTTTTGTGTATCTTGCCTATATCTATATGTACTTGTTGATACATGATAACAACTCTTTGTCTTTCTGTATAAGCTTCTCCTTCTGCTGACAGACAGTCTAACATGATATAGTAAAAATTGTTCAGGTCAAGTGTTTCAATGCTCCACTACAGCCTTCTGAAATAGTTGGTGTTAAGAGGGTTGTGCAAGAGAAATTACGGGAAGGAGTTGATGAGCGTGGTCTTACATTGACAGGCTTTCTGTTTCTCCATGCACTTTTTATTGAAAAAGGGCGTTTGGAGACAACATGGACTGTCCTAAGGAAATTTGGGTATAACAATGAAATCAGACTTCGTGATGATCAACTTCCCCCTCCTATTAAGAGATATCCCGACCAGGTAATTTTTCCAATAGATGAACATATAGCATGGACTATCGAAGATTGTTTGAAAGATATATTACTGATTAGCTTAAGCCCATCAAATCAAATAGGTTCCTTGCAAATGGTCATTTTTACCTTATCCTTCTTTGAAATTAACAAAACAGTCATATACTTATTAGTCCATTTTATGGGCATCAGTTCAAGTTTGATATTTAGTATTGACATTTCCTTGAGATGAAACAGCGAACTGCAGTCCTCCGTTTTGGGTTTACTTTCAACTGTTATATTAGTATTTGTTTGAAATATTTGTTTGGTTTAGTTTGCTTTATCATTTGCCCGATACTTTATTTTATAAGCATAGAAAGTGCAATATAGATATTAGCTAAAGATGTATGATGCACATATAAGGACATGTTGACACTGATATGGTACATTGGACACAGGAACAAGGATTCTCAAAATTTTCAAAACTCTACACATGGATGAATTAATAAATTAAAAAACAGTTAGCTATCTAAAGTTTACACTACCTTATTTATGATACTTGAATTAATTGAGAAACATTTAATGTCTGATAGCTTAACAAAGTACAAAACCAATGAGGGATAGCTTAACAAAAACTAAAAAATTTGATTTTCCATCACTTCTGTTTCATGGAAGTCTTGTGAATCGACTATAGCAAGATAAAATCTTAATCTTGATAGGTTTTTGAAGAGTTATATATTTGGCTTTCTAATGTTTTCCTGCATGAAGTTGGAACATCATCGTTATGATTTATTTGTAAGGCAATCTATGTTAACAGATAATAATATCTGAAATCTACTTGGTTACTACAGTTGATGAATATGCATTTAAAACGAATCTTGTTACTCAAAAATTTAACCTACTTTGTAATGATTCGTTTTTCCAAAAATTGTAATATTTGCCAAATTAAGTGATGTAAACTGTAACTGAAATAAACAATTTCCTATTTGCTGATTTATATCGGATACCCAATAATGCAAAATAATTATTTGTGCATGGTTACATAGATGAATATGATATCATAAGGTTAGGTAATTTCGAATTCCTGCAATTTTGGTGGCAAAAGATTTCAGAATTATGATAATCTGAAAATCTATGTTACCTTACTCTTCAGATACATCTTCATCTCCAACCCTGTCTTATACCTTGTAATAATTGTTAGCTCCAGTTACTACCTGACATATTTAAGTAACACGTTATACATGGTTGTTTCTCAATTGAGATCTGGCTTACATCAATCCATGTCACCTAGACTAGGACAATCAGAATGAATTTCTTATTCATGATTTTTGTCTTCTATCAGTATATTTTCTGGTCTTGTCATGTCTCTTATTTAAATTTCTAACATAAGTTCTCATTTTTGTAGAGTGTGGAGCTTACCAGTGAAGCTTTGGAATTTCTCAAAAGGATTTTCTTCACCTACGACGTTGACTGTGTACGTAGAGTCTAATAGCATGAAACTAAGCTAGATCTATCTGCATATATTCTTGCCATTGCTCTTAACATTATATGGACTCTCCTACATTCAACAATATGCTCTTGCGTTACTTATTCAGTAAATCAGTATTTACACTTGCTAATGGAGTTGAGTAACTGGAATTTGTGCCCCCTGTGCATTTAAATATTCTAGAGTTTTGAAAATAGATTTCCTTTATACTGTATCAAGGTTACTAATGCTACACAATCTAGCATAATAAGCGCATATAAAAGAAAATGCGAAGAGCTAAGAGCGAAACGTAATGTGAAGAGCCAATTAAGCATTTCAAGTTGCTTGTTAGCTGAATTGAAAGGTTCGTAATGATGAAAAAGGTGTTAAATGTCTTATTCATGCATAAGCATCTCTTATTCTTTAGAATACTTAAGGCTGAAGCTAGTATTGTAATCTGAACTTGTATTGGGTGGCTTGAGTTAGCTGGACATCTTTATACAGCAAATCAGTTGCAATAGACTTGATAGTCATTTATCTAAGTAAGCATTTTCTTTTTAGTTTCACGATGATAAAATGAAGGTATGTCTTATTAAAGAAAAAGAGTTTCATATTTGGCCGTCCAAAACAAGTTTGCCACATAATCTGTGATTCGTTTGGATATGAAATTTCATGGTATAAAATTAAACTCCTCAATCTAGACCTTTTTAGGCTTTTAGTTATATGACTTAGATGATAGGTTTAATCTGGTGCTCTTTTGCTTTATCATTGTTCTATAAAAATAATATTGGTTTTTGGTTTTAATGTCCTTCAGGATGGAGCTCTTCGATCTGCTGAGCTTGAAGATTTGTTTTCTACGGCACCTGAAAAGTAATTTATTTCTCTCTCTTCTCTTACAGCTCTCATTTGTTTCGTATAGAATACCGTCTTAGTATTACATCAAAAGAAGTTTCGGCAAATCTAATAAATTCAATCTCTTACTCTTCTGATGAGCGTAATGAGCTTCTGCAATGAAAAAATAAGTTTAGGTCTATTGTGATATCATTGATTTTTTTCTTATTGAAATCTAAGTTAACTATGTAGAAAATAGGGCCTATCATTAATGTACTGTAATCTGAAATGAACTTTGGGGGCTTATTTAAATTAGCGTGATTTTAGTGGTCCTCCAATATTAGGTTGCGGATTCTGGCTACTCTGAAGTAGTTCTCATAGTTTTCTCTTGATTTTCGTTCATCTAACCAGAATAACACTACTTCTTAAGTAGCATTTTGCCTTGTGTGAATGTTTCGAGCATACTGTAGATATATTAGGAGGCTTAGAACAAGTATAAATAGGTCAAGTAGGTTAGCTGGCCTACTCAATTTTAATTTTGAAGTCTTAAATTCAATGTTGTTTAATTTTTTACTTATGTGCATATGTTGTCCTTTTGGCATTTCACTGATGTTTACTTTTCTTCTTGAGTTTTAGCCCTTGGAATGAAGCTCCATATCAGGACGCTACGGAGAAAACTGCTCTTGGAGGGTTATCACTTGACGGGTTTCTATCTCTGGTATGTAAAAGATTGGTTCAACAGTTCTATGTAAACTTCATGATTCTTCGTGTTTCTCAACTATTTATTAACTGCTTGTTAATTGTCTTAAGCATTACTTCAGTTTTTAACATAGTGGTAAATAAGTTAGCTTCTTCAAATGGTAATATAGTAGATAGCACCAAATTTATTGCTGCTTAGCAAATTGTCACTCGGTGATGCTACTCTAGTTCTCTCTTTATAATTGTTAATTTTGAGTGGGGTTCTCTTGAGTACAATCGAGATAAATAAGTATTAACCTTAGGTAGTCTAGTTAATACCTAGATGTGGCAAAAAACACAATCATTAATCAAGCATCCAAATAATTTAAAATATGCTGAGTTGTCTGTTACGATATTAAGCAAACCGATCTGCTCAAGATCCTTCCCTTTTCTTTTGCTTCTCCCCTAGTAGAGAGCTATAAATAGTCTTAGGTTTATTTTCCTCGTTGATATTGATATCACATTATTATCAGCAACTGTTAGGATGATTTGTGTTATGCTTTTTGTTGATTACAAAGCTTATCATATATAATTGTTTGCTGGGGTAACCATAAAATGAGGTGTATGGGCTTGACATTAGTTTTTGCTGGGGTAACCATAAAATGAGGTGTATGGGCATGACAATAGTTTCACGATGTTGTTTAGTAATATTGTACAACTGTTTCCTGGCCTTTGTACTATGTAACTTTTGTTAAGGGCATCTTTCATAACATAAAATAATACTAACAAGCAAAATAATTTATTTATGTCCATTTTCTAACGATTATTTTTGCTGCAGTGGGCCCTTATGACACTTCTGGATCCAATTCGTAGTGTGGAGACCCTTATATATATTGGATATGGTGGTGACCCCTCATCTGCTATACGTGTCACTCGTAGAAGACGTTTAGACCGCAAGAAGCAGCAAACAGAAAGAAATGTGTATCAGTGTTTTGTATTTGGACCAAAAGAGGCTGGGAAATCTGCTTTATTGAATACTTTTATTGGAAGGTATCTTTTTGACTCTATCAAATAAAATGTTTCCGAATGTGATCCAATCTCCTATTTATTTAGATGCAATTCAATTCTTATCAAACTATGCTTATCTATCGCGTAGGCCTTTCCCTGAAGAATATTTCTCCACAACTCGTGACCGATATGCTGTTAATGTTGTTGATCAACCCACAGTAAGTGCCCTCTTATTAATATTTTTCGAGGAAGACTTGTGAAAGTAAACAAGGTGAGCTTGTAGGAATACAAGATCTGCATGCCTTGACAGACAAATGCATTTATCCTGGCATGCTCTTAATTTTAGGAAAAATGGTCCTTCACTATGCTTAGAAGAGTACCAACATATGAAATAATTTTTATGGTTCACCAAGATGTGTATGGTGATGTAACCTGCTATAAAATAAAAATGTGCACACTATGTTTATGTAATGAAAAGTTGTAATTTATGTTCTTGAAAAAATACGAAGGTTCTGCGAATTGGTTGTTTCATAATCCAAAAATCTAATTCAACATCGTCATAAGAAAACAAATGTGCATGACATAAAAAACTGTGGATGATGCGCTAAATTCAAGATTTTTTTGTGTTATATGTAACAGGGAGTCAAGAAGACTCTTGTCTTGCGAGAAATTCCCGAGGATGGAGTGAAGGAGTTACTATCTAAAAAGGACGCCTTGGCTGCGTGTGATGTGGCCATATTTGTTCATGACAGGTAGCTAATGTGATCTTGAATTATTATCTTAATTGCCTTGAATGAGATATTAGAGACCTTTACTTCTTCTTGCCCCTTGTTATGAAACCACTTGGGGTATCTTGTGTTCTCCAAGCTGTAACTCTAAATGTCGCATCACATTTGACCAATTCCTGTTTCAGTAATGTTTTTGTGACATAGCTCGTCTTTCAATTGAATGGCTTATCCTTCTGAGGTGTTGCCAATAATTCCGATGCACTTTTCTGATTATGAAGCTTACAAAGAGGCACGTCTAAGTGACCCACTTGAGATGCTTTTATTCCTAACTTTTGTGATAGGCCCACCAAGATGCTTTTCTTATGGGCTCCATATTTAAATATGAGTCTTAATTGCAATCCATCTCCGATACAGTGCTCATGACAAGTCCAAAACGACCAAAGTGGATAGGTATCACTAGGGAAACTCGGGGACCATCTGCAAGGACTAATCTGATACCATCTTTGAGGTCTAAAGAAATAAAGGGTGTGCCTAGAGAATTTTTCGGCAAAAAATGAGTTTTTTTCTGTTATTTTGGTTACACCAATTCATATCATTCAGTGTCATGCGTGTAATCTGTATTCTTACTGCTTGCAATTTTTTTATATTGACAACCAGTTCCGTATGCTACTTTGTCCATTTATCACCAAATGAATACATCAAACTTTTTTTTTTTATTTGTTTTTTGTTTTTTGCTGTATTTTATCTACTGGATGCTAGAACTGTCATTTTAATGTCCCAGAACTGTTGTTTGCCATTACAGTTCTCGGGAGCCTTCGTGGGAGAAAGCCACAGAGATGCTTGTGGATGTTGCCAGTCAAGGTGAAGCTACTGGTTATGAGGTGCCTTGTCTCATTGTTGCTGCCAAGGATGATCTCGATCCTTATTTGACTGAGATTCAAGATTCAACAAGGGTAAAAATAATCCTTGTTTTGTATCAAGCATTCAATTGTGGATATCTTTACTATCCTGTGTGCACGTGTCGTTGTCGGACTTCCTTTGCACAAAAGAATTTATATTAATTTATTCTTTTCAAAGCTCATAATGCTCTGATAATTGATAGGTAAGCCAGGATATGGGGATAGAGGCGCCTATACCTCTCAGCACAAAGCTGGGAGATTTTAGCAACATATTTCACAGGATTGTGAGAGCTGCAGAACACCCGCATTTAAGCATTCCTGAGACAACAGCTGGGAAAAGTCGTAAACAATATCACAGGCTTATTAATCGCTCCCTTGTGTTTGTATCAGGTATCTTCATCCTAGCAGTAATATCTCTTTTGTTCTTATAAAAGCTTGACGGAATCAAGATATCAGCATATATTCCTATAAGAGTTATGGTGTATTATAGTCTTGTATATATGAGATTTAGATTCACCAGCAGGAGACTTTCTTTGAAACACGGGAATTTATGATACATTGTATATGTATAGAAGTTATACCCCTCAGCTTTGTCTAGCTCTAATTTGCAATTATTACATGGAAAAAGACCAGTATATATCCATACCGAAGGTTACTGCACTCTTATGTCATGGTTGGAAGTAAATTATTGTAGCCATAGTTGTTAAAAGCGCCAAAGGCGCTCGCCTTTGCGCGAGGCGAGCCCTTATCGCCTTGCTTCGCCTCGCTACAGCCATCCCCAAAAAGCCCTCCCAAAGTGTCGCCTTGGTCGCTTTTGCATGGCCTTAAGGCGGTGCAAGGCGGCGCTTTTTGGGGTGGACTTCTTTTTTTTCCAGATTTGCCTTCACTCTCTCTCTTTCTTCGACTTCTTCATCTCTCTCTACCAAAATTCCAAAACCCTACTGCTGAGAAAAGAAGAAAAGGGTGAAGAAGAAGAATGGTTCTGCCGTTCTGGAGATGGCTGAGGCCGATGAAGAAATGTTTTTGAGTATAGGGATGTAGGGTTTTATTATGGGCCTTAGTTATGGGCCATAGTTATTGCAACAATATAAGTAATTTGAACCTTTTAAATAAGTCTTTATAAGATGTTAATAAGTATTATCACCCATGAAAAAAAGATATTAATAAGTATTGCTTATGTGTCAATTAACTATATTGTTTGTATGTCTCTAAATATTGAATATGTTTATTATATTGTCTTTAAAAATCTTGAAATTTATAATTATTGTTGATAATTTGATAAATACTAAAAAATTTGTATATAAATGCTTTATCCCCAAAAGCCCTCGCTTTTTGCATCGCCTCGCCTTGAGGCAAGGCGAGCCCTCATCGCTTTACGCCTTAAACAACTATGATTGTAGCAACAATGTCCTCACTAACTCCAACCACGTTCACACCAAAAAAAAAAAACTCCAACCACGTCAATGTCATCATAAGCTAAGATCCTCATGTGATGTTTTTTGTGGATTATCTCTGTTTTTCTTTTTTAGTCACTGGTGTCATATTTTGTTGAGTTATATTAGAAATTTGGATTATATTAAATGTTTTTTATAATATTTAATATCTACTTTACATGATTAGCATGTTTCTGGCTTCGATCTCATTATTTTGCATCCTTGTGCTCGTCACGGTTTATTTAAGATCTTTCCTTCATTATAATGCCGAAGATTTTATCCATCTTACAGTTGGAGCTGCAGTGGCTGTTGTTGGTTTAGCGGCTTACCGTGTCTATGCTGCAAGAAAGAATGCTTCTAGCTAGGAAGGGGACGTAAGCCAACTTGTACCTGGCCATCCACTTTTCTTTTCTTTCGTTTCTCCTCATCTGGGCTGGTCCGTTTTCTTTTTTCTTTGGGTGGGGGTGAGGGAGGGTTTGTGCGATCTCCTGCCTATATTTTGTGAAACTGACGACTTGTAGGAAATTAGTGTATTGTTTTCATATTACATAGCCGTAAGTTTCCTGCGGTCACACTGTCTTTGTAAGGTGCCCTATTTTTCTTAGATGGAATAATGTTTGATGTTAAAAGATTTTTTGTTAGCAATGAAAATTTTAATTTGATAAACTGTTATGGCTTGGGATTTTCGAACTATAGATGCTGTTATCTTGTATCTGAATTCTATTCTGGTCTTCTTATAAACTGAGAAAAACAGAACATATGGCCTAATGAACAAATCTCACCAAGCAAAGTTTGAGTTCATTGCTCTGGATTTTATCACGTCTAGCAAGAGGAACTTTCATTTTACTGAATAAAATAGTTTTGACTATTTTGCGCAGACGAGTCGAGTTTGATGCTTATGCTTGAGCTTTATTTATTTTCTAAGCGGACTGATTTTAAATAAGTTTTAAACTTCGCTGAATGTGAATTTTTAATCTTATTGGATTGAGCTGGAAGAAACTAATACAATTAACATTGTCAGAGTTTGTTAAATATGTATAACTAAGTTATATTAAACTAATTAATCTTGTGTCATGCACATAATCACATATTACACCAATTGTTAAAATAATATTTTATATAATTAGATTTTTTATTCAAAATTCATATTTTATTACTGAAAGTTTTGAAATATATTTATAAGAATTGGCAAAAGTAAAATTTTGCACTTGTAATATTGAGTAAGTTTTTATAGTTTTACTTGATTGAATTTAAATCAAATATCAAATATTTTTTATGGATACGATCTAAATCATACTTATTGTGATCCAAAAGTTATTGTCAGTCCTTTTCAACTTGTTAATGCTCTAAGACGAATCTTGAACATAATTTTTCAAAAGAGCACGTAATCCTTGACATTTACCTCGTTTATTTAATTACTACATTAGTGCAAAAATAATCAAATCGATCTAATTCCGTGACATGCATTGAATTATGTCAAATAGTTCTGGGTAATAGGTCATATAGTAATTTTGTAATTGACGTATAAACAGAAACATAACAATTTAAAAAATATTGTATGATGTAAAATAATTCTAAATCAGAAAAGAGGAATTGATCAAAATGATTAATTTTTTATTTATTTATTTTATTATTATTATATTTATTTTTTTTGAGAAGAAGAATGATATAATTTGACCAAAGTATATAGATTAGAAGTCAATTACTAACACGACACAAAAATCACCCCAAACGGGGTCTCCTCGGCGATTCGGGCGGGCGGGCGGTATGTGAAATAATCCGACACAAATTAAAAAGAAATTGGCGCAATATGAAAAAATTTCGAACAAAAAGGTTCTCCTCATATTAGTAGCCTTTCAGAACTCAGATTCAGATTAATCTATGGCTCTATAATCCTTTTCCAAATCTTATTTTGTAGTACTAATATTTTATATGCTGGTAATGAAGGACTGGTAAGTTTATCGTCAATATTTCTTGAAAATATGGATAAATTAAGTCAATATATTGAAGTTTTACTCCTGTTCACTTGTAAATCTCGTCTCTCTCTGGAGCATATTTCTTCCTTCTTAAAATTTACTGGTGATTTGTCTGCAGATTGTGATTGTAGGTACCTTTCGAAGGTGAATTTTGCGTATTTTCATAGGATCGATTAACTTTGCATCAGAATGGCAAAATATTATGATGTTGATGATATATTAGCAGAAGAAGAGGTATGTGATTCTTAATTCTTGTTCCGTGTCTTTAATTTAAGATTGAAAAGTGTTGAATCTGATTTATTTTTTGGCTGGCTTTTAATTTTTAGTTTGTGCCGTCTGTATTTCAACACGCTGCTAATGAGGTTGGGATTTTTGACACAAGCGACGATACTAATAAGGTATTTTGCCATTATTTTTTTGTTGGATTCAAAGGGCATCTATTTAATACCCATTGCCTAACATCATGAAGGACTGATTTCCTTGATTGCAGGTGGAAGTAGGTTCGAGTGTAGAATTGCCTTTTTGGCTTGTCCGTGAATTGTATTTGAGACAACTTATATCCATAAGGGTTCCCTCATATTTCGACAGAGGGTATTGCTAATATCATTTAGTCCTATTTTATGATTTATATAGAGCTTACCGTGAAAGGATTTTTCTTATTTGTGTACCTAAGGCTATATTTGATTCTTGGGTTTTAGTAAGTAAAATGACAAGGGAAATGAAAATGAGCAAGAAATGGAGCTCAATGTTCAACATTTGCCTTAGCATTTTACTCTTTGAAATCCAATAACCAAACATAGCTTAAAAGAATGACTATATTTGTTTCCTGAAGACAGTGTCAGAACCTAAGATATACAAAATATATACTGTATTTTTTTCCCCTCTATTAAATACAGGGCCTTATTATGAAACTAAACTATTTGATGAACACATGTAGGATGTGTTATTTTCGTTATTTTCTTTTACCACGCCTCTCTGTCTTCTCCTCTGGTTAACAGGGAAATGCTGTGATCATACCTGAGCTCTTTAAACATATGTTGTAATGTACTTATTTTACTTTCATTGACCGTTAGGTTTTCTTATTAGTTTCTTATATGTTCCTTGACAGATCCAGAACCCGGGAAGAAATAGGGGCTGATGCTGCACATGTGGATCTAAGAAGTCAATGTGCATATTTTTATGAACTAGGATGCAAGGTTGCACCACTGTGAGTTTCTTCCACTTCTCTGATTATATTCTGTTTCATGTTTTGTATGTTGCTTATCACCGATTCTTTTGTGGCATTGTGGAAAGAAGAATGAAATTCTTGCAGCGGTGATTTGTAGACGCACATGTAAAGTCAAACTTATTCATTCAAAAGTATCCTGTTAATTTTATCTCTTTTCTGACTTCCAAAAATAATTTTTTGAAGAAATATGTGCCTTTGCAAGGGAGCTATAGTTTAACTAAGTATGTTCTGTTACCCTCTTTGTTGACTTTAAAGTCTACTCATCATATGGAATTGATCACGCTAGGGTAGGGTTAAATCTTCTATCCTTTTGCCTAAATATGCTACTTTCTCGTAAGAAATGACAAAGTAAATGTAAATGGTCAAGCAAAGGTTATTTTGTGATCCCGACTAGTGTCCCTGTATTTTGTGAGCCTCTATCTACGTGAGCTTAAATAGAATCAAAATGCATTTTAAGTAAGGTTAGGTTTATTAACTGATTACAAGACATATATTTGCTCTGGGGAAGAACTGAGTAGCCATTCAATAAAAATGTGGATATAAATTTTACAACATGTTTATCTTACTTGAATCAGAAACTTATATTTAAGATAAAACTCCAATTTTTGTGCGTAAATTGAAAATCTGTGGAGTAGGCATGCTCGTTGAAGAAATATTCTCTTCATACCATTATTTAGAGATTATGAAGTAAATACTGATGGGGCTTTTTATAATGCGCAGAATTGGTGACAAAACCATAGGACCTTTGCTTCTTGTGGCATTTCGAACCAGATACAAGGAAGTCTTAATTAAGGCTCATACTCTGACACTGGCAGTGGCTCCCAAACACTTGACACTTTTAACTAAGGAAGAAGCTAAATGTAAGTTAATGGAAAGTGAGTTTACTATATATAGCAAATTCTTATAATAACTACAATTTTATAGGCTTAGCTGTTTCCTTTTTCAGTATTTTGTTGTAATCGTTAAATCATGGTAATTCATTTTGAAGTGTATGAAGCTGGTCAATCGTCAATAGCTGCATTCAAGAAGTGGCGGATGGGTGGGCCCAGATTCCAGGCAGCTCCGGTTCTTGGGAGGAAGAGGAAACCAACTTAAATGGTGGCACTTGATGGAATTCAAATGTTTCATGCAGCTAAAGAGTTCAGTAAACTGATATCGAAGAAAGACTTTCATATGCATCGAGATTCTGATATACGCACTCTTACTGAAAGGTATTTCAATTATTATCTGGCATGCCTCTTCAAGATATGTTTGAATTCGATAGAATGGAGACATCATATAGTGCAATTATTTAGATTAAATTGTTTAAGTCTCATTTATTGGGAAAAAAATATCGATTGCAGTTGATTTACGTGAATTTTCTGTACCACCATGGTCTTTAGAATCCCCAAAGAGGCTTCTTATAGTGTGTAATAAGCTACCATTTCGACTTTTTTTTTTGTTTTTTATTAATTTGTGGACTGATTGTTATTTTCTTCTTCTTTTGATGATTCTAAGATAAGTTAGGCAGCCTGATATGAAAAATTTAGGCCCAGTTTGAACTAGTTTTGGCTCAAAAATCAAGAATGTGTATGCTACAACTATTTCACATTGTCCATTCTATAAGTACAATTATTTGCTATAAAATTCATATAGTATAATATGTCATGTAGAGCTGGACGAAGTTTTTAATGACAGTTGTCAAATAAAAGTTTTGGCCCGTACACGTTTATGATCTATTGTTAGAAAAGATACAGTTTCTATTTCGTGAGTAGAAGTGTAAATGAATTCGGATATTTATTGAACAATATATTATTTAAATTATCCAAATGGATGACATTAAGTAAAATTTCAGGACCAGTTGATTTAGCGTACAATGATAGGACCAGCCAAATGAGTCATATTATTAATTATCGATGTGGTTATGACTAAATCCCTACACAACTTTTGGACTGTCCCTAAGCACTACAAAACTTCACTTGTTTTCATTAGGGTTGATCAAGATTCGAGATAAAGCTCGATTCAAACTAGCTCATTAATTGCGTCTCTAACTATCCTTGTAATGACCTCAAAGCTACGTCTTATAAATATTTTAATCACACTTCTGCTCGAATTTATATATTTTACTCGATCAGACTTAAACATTAAAGTACCTTAATTGGCGGCCTCCTTGTAAGCTTACATTTACAAATGGACGAGAAACATTTTCTTTAAGTGGTCAATTTGTTGATCAAGGTTGGACCTAGGGATTTGGATTGAGCATAGGATTCCATTCGACCTAAACAGTATTTGTTATGGACGTTTTTTTTGAGAAACACATTCATTCATTTGTCTATCCATTTTAACATTAATCTTTTGATTATGGAATCTAAAAATATGTTCGAGCTTGGTTTGCTTGTTAAATGAATAGAACTCCAATAGTTTTAATTAGGACAAACATAAGTCGAACTCAAATAGTTTGATATTTTTACTGACATTTTCTCAATTTTAGTTTATTAAACCGATCAAACTCAAGTAAATTTCACTAAACGAAAAATATCATTCAAATTTAGTTTGATATGTATTATGAATCAAACACAAGTAACTTTTTTATTAAATAAGCTTAAATCAAAATATCAAATATTGAGTAGTTTAATTTTTCAATCTTATTTAGAGTACTATTTGCACTTGTCAAACACACGGTATACATTTTGCTGAAAGCTAAAAGTACTTTTTGTGCGTTATCATTCCGTACCCGAAAATAATTTCCTCTTTCAGCATAATTACTAACACAACGGTGCCGTTTTCCCTTGCAGTACCAGAACACAATCCGAGGTATCACACATCATATCCAGACACTGAATCCTATAACCTAATCTTACTACAGCCAAACAATTCCCTCCTTAAATTTGCTTACGTTAGCAAAAAAATAAAATTCTTCCCTTCCCCAGAAGGAAACATTTTCTCCCAAAAGGGCAAAAGGAAAAATAAAAGTGAAGAAAGATATCCCAATCTTAAAAGAGAAAGGATAAGGAAAAAAGAAAACTAACGGCAACATATTTGGTTGAATAATAATTAGTTTTGTCTTTTATCAGATAGACAATTCGTTTGAACCGAGTTATACAAAAACTAACAAAAAATGAATAACCTTCTAATTTTCGAAATTCACTACGAATATTAATAATATTAACTACTCGCTTGTATGAAAAATATTACATTGTTCTATCACATGATTCTGTATTTTTTGATATGGTTATCTAAATAATTTATTTAAATAAAAAAAATGATAATATTATACAACACCTATGTGAATTATCACTTAATATTTATCATAAATCTAACAAAATCATTTTAATAAGGCATTTATAAGCTTGATTCTCCTCGCCAAACTAAAAATAATAAAGTATAAAAAAATAACTAAACTAAATACTGTACATATAACTCTATAAGAAAAATTAAATTTTTTTAATATTTAAAACTAATTTTAATTTGAAATCTTTTTCCACCCAATTCCCCATGTTGCCAAGTCCAAACCTAAACCAAATTTTTTTATTGAGCCAAATAACAAACACAACTATAGTAATTAGTTTACTATATTTATGAACCAACGGTCCAGATCGATAAACAGCTTTCTGAATCTAACGGCCAACAGAGCTTACGCGTCATCTCAGGGCTTCCCATGAAAACCTCATAAATCCTGTCTCTCTCTTCTCATTCAGCCTCCACACACTCCTCTTCCCTTTCTCTCTAAAAAAAAGCTTCAGATTCATTAACCTATACATACACATAACCGCCCCCCCTCTTTATATCTATATTTCTCTTTCTCTGTAGGGTTAATATTACAATCAGATTATTGTTGTTTATTAATTAATTATTATTAGAGGAAATTTTCTTTTTTGGAGTTTTAGGATTTATTGAAGATGCAAGCGAATAACGGTTCTGTTTCTGAATCTCAACAGAGTGATTCCAATACTAGTAAAGAGAATAATAATATTACTACTGCTAATAATAACGAGAGTAATGGTACCAATAAGGTGTCGCCGCCGCCAGCGCAGGCGCCTCAGGTAGTGGCGGCGGTTCCGGGACAGCAGTGGCTGGCGATGCAGTATCCGACGGCGGCGATGGTAATGCCGCACGGGATGATTCCAGCGCCACATTATCCGCCTCACTATATGCCGTATCACCTCCACCACCACCACCACACGCCTCCGCCTCCTTCGCCACAGAGGAACGGAAACGGTAATGGTGAGAACCGCACGATCTGGGTGGGTGACCTCCATAATTGGATGGACGAGGATTATCTCAGCAATTGCTTTGCTTCCCCTGGAGAGGTATATTTATTTCTGATATTTTTGTGTTTATTTTTTCCAGTTTGTATTAATAGCTGCATAGTGTTGTTTCTGTTGATTAATGATGATTGTATGTGGAAAATTTGTGTTGTGTTTATATTGATTGATAAGTTTGTGTGTTAAGCGTTATTATAGTACTCATTGTCTGTGTGGAGTAATATGTGAAACGTCTGTTATCATTGGTTGGGGAAAAGAGGCTTTTTTTATCTTTTAGTTTGAATGTTGCCAATTTGGAGTATGGGGCTTTATGATGTTTTAACTACTTTGTTGTGTTATATACTCCTATCTTTTTCTTTTTCTCTTGATAAGTTGTTTTATTATATATCTACTGCATACTCTTTTGAGGTATTAGATATTCATAATGCATCTCTGTTTGCCTACATTGGTGAATAGTCCTCTAATGATTAGTTAAGCCCTTCAATTTAAATGTTGTCTATTATAGGATAATTTGATAAATAAAATTTTATTATAGGACAAAATTTGGTAGATAACTTCTAGGTTTGTGATATACCATGTGTTTATATGATTATTTATTGGATTTTATTGGCATCTTTTGAGCTAGTTGACATTTCTGCTGACTTAATGAGCCAAAGTGTTGGATTTGAACTGCATTTAATGCATTTTATGTTTTTCCATCTGTTTTGTTGTTCTGTTATATTTGACTTGAATGGCCAATTTTACTTCTCTCTAGTTTGTTGAGAATAATTAGTGCATGTGGGTGATTAAGTTTACTCCCTTACAGAAGCATTTATTAAAAATTTAACTTTTACTGAAGTTGTGTAATTGTATATTCCAAGCACAATATTAGAAATTAAACAATATATTCAATGAATTTATTCAGTTTTTTAATTTTTTTGAAGGATTTTGTTTAATAATGATGTCAGCAGCATTTATGTGTGTATTGCCTACCAGATGTTTATGATTAAATGAGATGTACCATCTGAAATCAAATTGTGTGACCTTTCTAGGCTTAATTTAATATTCATGGAAAGATGAAAACACAAGGGTAAGATTAAATTCATGTTCTGGACATTTAAAGGGGTATATCCATAAATCTTTTAAGGAAATCCATAAAAAAAGGTTATATAGAGATGATATTCCTTAGCATGACTTTTTTTTAAAGTTTTGTGATTGGTGTTCAGACCTTCTTCTGAGTAATTAATCTAACTTCCACAAATCAATTTGCAATGTCAGTGCTTTCTGTTCAGTAATTGGTATGTACCGACCCTTTGAATTGGTACAGTATGGTACTTTTTAAGATGTTTACCCACCCATGTGAATCCTTTAAATTGAGTAAGAGTTACCTTGCACTTTTCAATCTGATTAACGTGGTGCTTGTGCAGGTTGCCTCCATCAAGGTCATTCGCAATAAGCAAACAGGGTATTCTGAAGGATATGGATTTGTGGAATTCTTTAACCATGCTGCAGCTGAGAAAATTTTGCAAACTTATTCTTGCATGACTATGCCAAGCACTGATCAACCTTTCCGTTTGAATTGGGCTACATTTAGCATGGGTGATAAACGCTCAAATAATGGTTCTGACCTATCTATTTTTGTAGGAGATTTAGCTGCAGATGTCACTGATACTTTACTGCATGAAACTTTTGCCAGTAAATATCCTTCGGTTAAAGCCGCAAAAGTTGTCATTGATGCCAATACTGGCCGTTCAAAAGGCTATGGTTTTGTCAGGTTTGGAGATGATAGTGAAAAATCACAGGCTATGACTGAAATGAATGGTGTCTTTTGTTCAAGTAGGCCCATGCGCATTGGTGCAGCAACACCAAGGAAATCATCTGGTTATCAGCAACCATACTCACCACAAGGTATCTAATAATTCTTTGAATTTGATTTAACTTGCTGCTTTAATTTTCCCTTTAAATTAGTATCTGGGATTGGGCTTATTTGATGCTGCCTTTTAGCCTTATTAGGGTGACACATGGCGCAATAAGTTTCGTTCATTACATTGTCATGCAAATGCGAATATATTGACGAAAACAAAGTGTCACGAGTAGCAAAAATAACCTCAAGGGAGACATAAAAGAAATGCATGGAATAGATAAACGCATTAGGATTTACCTCCCATGTTATCTCATAGCTAATTATATCTTACTTATATATCTATTTCTTTTTTAATTCCCTTCACCAATTTGCGTTTGCCTAATCCATGATAGGGTACTCAAATGGTGTCTCATCTCAGGGGTCGCAGTCTGATGGAGATTCTGTGAACACTACTGTTGGTTTTGGATTCCTTTTCCTTTTTCTTATGTAGCTTTAGGGAAATCTTTTTGCTAACCTTTTGATTACAATAGATTTTTGTTGGAGGACTTGACCCTAGCGTCACTGACGAAGATCTCAGGCAACCTTTCTCACAATATGGTGAAATAGTATCTGTCAAAATACCGATTGGGAAAGGATGTGGCTTTGTACAATTTGCTAACAGGTTCTTAACTAATTAATACAATCCTTGTTTGTTGCCTTATTTTGGTTACTATGTAATGAATCCGAACACATTTGGACAGGAATGATGCTGAAGAGGCATTGCAGCAGTTGAGTGGTACAACAATTGGAAAGCAGACTGTACGCCTTTCTTGGGGACGTAATCCAGCCAACAAACAGGTAATTTCCGCTCTGTGCTAGTGCTGCTATTTGTAATCTTTCAATGTTTCAATTAAAGTTTTTGTTACTCCCCTTTAATTGATATTAATGAGTTGTCAATTCACTTTGTACCCAAGTACACAGTATATATTGACAAAAAATTTCCTTTAAACTTCCAAAGTCCTAACAACATATTACAAAATCATCCATCTTTTGTGTTCAACGCGAATGGTCCTATATACTTTTGAGTTAACACAATTAGTCATCAATTTTAGTTTTCTATCTATTGTGTTAAGTTCTGAGATGAATCTATTTGACCAAAAAGATAGAAAACTAAATGTGTCTGACCGAAAAGATAAAGAACCAAGTGTGCAGAGCTTTAGGAGATCAGGATTAAATCTGAAAAATTCAGGACTAAATGTGTTTAATCAAAAAGATAAAAATATCAATTTTAGCGAGCTGAAATTTAGAGTACTAAATATGTAATTTTTCCAATGAACACCATCCAAATATCTTGCTCTATCAATGAGTTGGTTGGTAAAAATCATGAGGCTAACCTATTGAAAGTGCATTCGAGAAGATTTATAAAGTCTTTGGATTGATATAGTTAACATGAAAACACCAAGGAATCATTAGAAGTTGCTATTAGTGGTAATCTTGCATTACTTTTCTGGATACATTGGCTTCTATTATTTATGTTTGCTGTATTTTTGCAGTCAAGAGCTGATTTCAGAAACCAATGGACCGGGGCATACTACGGTGGCCCTTACTTTGATGGCTATGGATATGCTTTGCCACCTCCTCACGACCCAAGCATGTATGCTGCAGCTGCTGCTGCCTATGGGGCTTATCCCGTGTACGGAACTCACCAGCAGCAAGTAAGCTGATGGGCCCACCAAATAAAACCGAACATTCCACAAGAGTAGAATACCACATCACACACTTCACTTTGCTGTTGTGTTCTTGGGTGTGTAGAACTTGATGATCCGCTCCAAATGTCGAGCGGAACTGAATTTTGACTAAATTAGGTAGTAGTGCTATCTAGGAATTTCAGTGAACATTTCTTTAGAAGTCTGCATCTGACATGAAACTTCTCAACTAGAATAAATTATCTTCCAAATGATATTGTGCTCTATTGCATCCTTGATTTGGTAGAGGCTTAATGATCTAGGCTGTGATTTTTAACCGTGATGCATGAAGGTAGATATTGGCTTATAGTTTTTGTTTTTATCTTATGATATTTTTTATCTTATGATAGGAGAATCAAATGAATCTATTCTTGAATATAAACAGAGCCATAGAACCAAATACACAGGACCCGACATGTTAGGGGCCTTAGGCGAAAATTTAACTCGAGCCCTGTTTTACCCAAAAATAAAAATTATTAAAATTTATTTTATTACGTTTAAAATTGTAAAAATATCTATAAGTATTTACATGGTTTATCTCTAACATATTTGTTATAGATAGATCAAATGATAAATGAACTTAATTGTTTTTTATAATTCAATCGTAATATGCTTTTAAACTATAGCAGTTAATGATAAAACCTCTCTCTATAAAAAAAGAATATTACAATAAAAAGTTTAACTCTATTAACATGCATAAGGTTATAATTATATTCACAACTTGAAAAATTTGTATGATTATATATTGATTGATTACAAATTCTGAGTCTTCAATTAATCAAATATTAGAAATCATTAATTACAAGTTCGAGTTTCCAATTGATCAAACATTCAAACTCTTACTATGATTGTACATCAATCGATTACAAGTTTAAGTGTCAATTTAATTAAATATTCAAAATCTTAGTATGATTGTATATATTAACATAATTTTTACTAGTAATTGCATTCAATATTCTAAAGGTTAATATAAATAGTAAAATCCTGTATGTATTTGAAAGTTGAAACTAAAGATTTCTCCTTTCGTATACACATGTCGCTCATCCAACACCTCAGTGGATTATATTAATCGGGATAAGAACATAATTTCCATAACCTTAGACATTATAATATTGTATTACTTGTCGGTTCAAAAAATATCAACTTGATTTTCAAGTAATTTTCCAAAAGTAGAGCAGAATTAAGGACAAGAACATATAGTAATAAGATATTGATCGATAATAACCAAAAAAGAAAAAAGAAATACCCAAAATATGCTTCTACTGTTCTACAACTCCTCCTCCTCACTCTTCTCTCACCGTTCGGTTTAATCTTCATCCCTTAAAATCGTCACACCATCAAACGGTCCAGATTCCTTATTGTGACTTTTAAAGCGAGAACGTTATAATTATCCGGAGTGGACGGCCCCACCATCTAAAGCTGTACCATCAAACATCAGATTTAAAATAAAAAGAAGGGAGTAATTAAGTACTGGTAGTAAAATTTTCTGTTTAAGGCCATCTACAAGAGTATTGCTAAAAGTTAAATTTTAAGAGTTTTGCTAAAATTTTGATAAAAAGTGCTCTCCAAGAGCACCTTTATAATTTAGAAGTTGCTAAATTTTATAAGTTTGGCTTGCCAAATACCCATGGCCAAATTAAAATTGCTATATACAATTGTTTGTAGGGAAGTACAAAAAACTTATGTACTTTTATGCAAAACAATAACTTGGAGGCATTGCTAATTAAATTAATAATAAATTTAAATTCATAGTTTGTACTAATTAAATCCACACTGCTTGTACATTCAAATAAATATTAATTAAATTCAAATGCATACATATTTGAATTAAAATTTTAAAATTAAAATTTTATAATTTGAGTATCATTATAAAAAATTTGTCACTATTGACAAATAATGAAACCTCTTTAGCGATAATTAACGTTGTCACGATGATTTAGTGATAATATTTTGATTATAATTTTTGGGGCATCGCTAAATTTTAATACTAAAAGTTAATATTTTTTTTTAAAAAAAAACTATTTTTTCTATTATGAAATAAAAATCAATTAGTATTATAAATATATTATTATTATTTATATAAAATAATAATTAAAGTTATTTGTTAAAATATAAACTAGCTATTTGAGTGAAATAATATGATTGTTAAAAAGTAGTCTCTTAAAATATAAACTAGCTGTTGGAGTGCTGAGTAAAAAGTGAAATTACATAACACTGTTCATTAGTTATATTTTAAGATAAGAGGCTGAAATTTAATGGAGCTGTTGGAGATGGCCTAACATGGTGGAGCAATAAAAACGACTTTTGGGATTTGCTTAATAGCTGGATCTCCTCAGCCCAACACGTTTACTGTATGATGTCTCCAATTCGTATCTCTACGGTTCCTCCGATTCCTCTTGCCATTCCTCGTGTTTCTTCTTCTCGGCAGTTTCAGAGCAGAAAAATCTTCCTGAATGTTGTAGCTTCAGCTTCTTCGAATCGTAAAGTTGTAGTCACGCGAGAACGCGGCAAAAACGGCAAGCTCATTGATGCTTTGGTAATTTCTATTTTCTCGTGATTTTTTCTGTGTGAACGCTATTGCATTTTTGTGTTTAGTCGTGTTTTAGGATGTGTTTTTCGGAGTAATAACGGTTGTCTTGAAGTTAAGTACTGATATTGTATTCTAGTGTGTGACCAAATGCGGGCATGAGTGCATCTATTTCTAGTATATAAAATATGAATTGTGAAATGCAAACCAGGAAAATAATTCTTGAAGGATGTAATGAGGTATCTAATGAACTCAATGAAGGACTTAAATCAGTTTTAGGTTCTAGCTATGGTACTGAAAGAGACAATTTGTTGCTTAACTTTCCTTTGATGACTATCAAAATGTAAGGCTTGCTGCTGATGTATATGGCAACAATGATATAGATGCTGGTAATATCCGTAAAAGGGAATTAATGAGAATTTGAAAAAGAAAAAAAATTGACATCCAAGAAATCATGTTCTGGAAAATTTTGAACATTTTCGACTTCTGATTTCATATACCAGCCAAAGTCCTATTTCTAAATTGAGTTATATTACTTTATATTTTCTTTAGGACAATTCACAGGGATTTTTCTAAATAATCACAAACACTTATTTCCTCCCTTTCTACTGGTACTTTCATAATTAGATCAGATATATTCAGTGCTTAAAATAATAAAGATCTAATGGTAAGGTTCTCGGTGATTCCTTGTTTCTTCCGTGTCACGATTTAGCAGCTCTAATTGTTAATGTGTTGCTTTTACACAACAAAGTTCCTTACAAGTTCTAGGCAGATACTCTTTAAATGTAAATCCTGACATGTTTGAGCCTCTTTAATCGCTTAACTCTCTATAGTGTTATTTATACCTTGATATGCAGATATGGGGTTATAAAATTCTCTTTCTTTCTAGGAAAATCATGGTATTGAATGTCTAGAGCTTCCTCTCATCCAGCATACACAGTTACCTGATCTTGACAAGCTTTCTTCTGTACTGCGCAGTAAGTTCTGGACGATTCCACAACTTAATGCTTGATTTGTTGTGTGGTAATTGATGATTAGGACTTTATACTTTCAAATTTCAGTTTTTCAAATACTCCTATTATATTTGCCTCAAACATGTGTGGTATTAGATGGTCCTTGGGCTTTTTATTATTGAAGATTAAATCGAGCGCAATTCTCTCCCCTCCATAGTTTACACTTTCAACAAAGTGGTCATTCCCCCTGGTGTTAAAGCAAGTCTCCCATAGGTGGAAGTTGCGTGCACTTTAAGATATGATTAATTGAGCTGCACACAAGTGCGTTTATTGAGCTATTCAATAACACCTTCCCTCTCTTTAACATCTCAAGTATTTATTAGATGGAATGATCAATTAATTGAAGATTGACATTAACCCTGTCTATATTTGTGTGTATTTTTCAAGTAAACCATGTTCAGTTTTGAAAGGGAAAAAAAATCTGCTTAATTGTGTGCAATGCTAGTTTCTGAAATCTTTGTCTTAATTTTTGCTGCAGACACTTCATTTGACTGGATCGTCATAACTTCACCTGAAGCGGCGGTAGTTTTCGTTGATGCTTGGACGTAAGGTTCAGCGGGCACTCTCGTAATTTAGTTATTCCTATGTTCTGTACGAACAGATTCAGTAGACTTTAAACATTAAATAGCTAAACTGGAAGAACAATTCAACAAAATTGTCGTGAGGACATATATGAAATTCATGAGGATGCTGTTATATTTGTAGATTTTCTAATGCTGTAACAATTCTGGTGTGCATTATTGCCTTAATACAATATGCATGTATATAAACCCAGAGAGGACCTATAAGTGTGAGTTCCATATGGAACCTCTATTTTCCTCATTCTCATTGGACCCATTTCTAACGTTAACCCACAAATATGCAGGTTCTTTTTTATTGCTAGATTTACCTGTATTGCCAGTTTAATCACTTCTTTTATCCATTGCATCTAGCAGCCTTAATTAAACATGCTTAGACTGTCTATGTTGGTTCTCAGTTGATATATTTAAGTGGCACCACTTCATAGGAATATTCTTGTTCCTACTTCTTGTTTTACTACATACCAATCTTAAGACTTCCATGTTAGCCACTCTCAATTGATGGGGCCTTGTCCATCGGGATACAATATAATTTGGTGTAATGCTGCAGGGCTTTTAGTCTTGTATATTCAGTTTCATCCTTAATTTTTTTGTCAGTCATACAGAACTGCAAGGCACATTTTCACGGAAAATCACAATTACATACTCTGAAAAAAAAATCTTAGTTATCAGTGAGCAACAGATTTGTTGATATCTTGCTGTAAATTGATCCAGTTTTCGCTTTTGGTCCACAGAGCTGCCGGAACACCTAAAGTTAGGGTTGGAGTTGTTGGAGCTGGTACAGCGAGTGTCTTTGAGAAAATTCTGCCATCCTCAAAGAAAAGCCTTGATGTTGCTTTTACGCCATCAAAAGGTGATTACACTAGTCTCAGATTTCTGACAGTAAGAATGAGAAAAGGAGTGAGCTTTTCAATCAGTGGAAGCATGCATTTTCCTGCTCTATTTAGGCGCTATATGCTCAAAAATATTATTTTATGTCCAATCTAGTCTGCACATGAAATGAAAGTAACCTTTTTTTTTTCTGCAGCTACTGGCAAAGTTTTGGCATCTGAGCTTCCAAGGGATGGTAATACAAAGCGCACGGTCTTATATCCTGCTTCAGCAAAAGCTGGCAATGAGATTGGTGAGTGCTAAAAACTCTGAATTCATAGCTATTAATTATTCTGTTTCTTCCCTCTCATTACTGACTGGATAAAGCACAATATTCACAAGCAATGTGCCTTTGAGAGAGGAAACAAGAATGTATTGCACCAACATCACTACATGTGTTTTTTTTCTTGAAGTTGATTATTTTGATGTTCTGAGTTAACATAATGCACATGTTGAGATGATTATTCTTTTGACTGTCCTTTGTACGCATAATATTCAATTAAGGCTATTTGGTTATTCCTCTTACTGCTGCGATTTTTATAGCATTTCTCATGGTCCTTTTTTAGTCACTTCTCCAATTTTTTTGTTTTTTTTTGTGTTAAACTTATAAATCGAGTATCATAATAGTTAATATTTTAGTTAAATTAAACTATTAAAATTTGTCCATTTTAACACACTAATAGGGCTATGTCAATCTTTGACTTTATAACTTATTACTTATTTTGAGCCAGTAAATTGTTATCAATTTTTTGCAGCATTTTATAAATCTTTTTGAGGAATTTATATTTTATAGGCACATAATGTAGAAGTATGGCCTTTTAAATATAAATTTTTGCTTTAAAGCAGAGAAAACATGGTTGGATGGATTACTTGTCTTGTAAATGTTGCATTCAAAAGGATAAGTGGTGAAGTATGTAAATAAAGAATGACTAAAAACTTGAAGAGTACTTAAAGATAACTTTGTCTGCTGATACGGTTAAACTTATTATCAATTTCACCATAACTGTGTCAATGTAACAAATAAAGCCAGCATGTATTGTTACAAATTGTGATATAATTTTCACATGTAGTCGAAAATTATGCTTTTCTGTCTCAGAGGAGGGCCTAGCAAAGCGTGGATTTGAAGTTACTAGACTGAATACATACACCACGGTATGACATGTATATTGAATTTGTTGCCATTTAGTTGCTCGTATTTAATGTTAAAATTGAGTAAAATCCTACAATGGCCAATTGTTGGAGCTTCACATAAAAAAAAATTTATATAAAAAGCAGGGCTATGTTATTTACAGAACTTACTTCTGTTTAGATGTTGGTTAATTGAGAATGAAATGATCAATTTTAATCTGATATTAACGATTTTGGGTTTCTTTCATTTCTTAACTTCTGTTAAACTTTCCATATTTGTTGAGAATCATTCATACCTGCCTATATTGAACTTAAGTTGAATTTTTCTGGAAGCTTTTTGAGTATTTAAAATTTCTTGCAGGCACCTGTTGATTATGTGGATCCAATGGTTTTAGAACAAGCACTTTTTGCTCCTGTTGTTGCTGTAGCATCTCCTTCCGCAGTTCGGTAAACTGTTTACATCTGATCATTATGTCTTTATTTTGCTTGGTAGTGTATTGACAGGTTTGTCTTTGCATCATATTAGAATTATCCCAATTTACAGCCTAGAGTGACATCTGTCTATCTGAACCATGTCTTCATCTTGAAATAAATTCTTGTTGAACCAGTCGTTTCTACCCTATTTTACTCACACTGCCTCTTGTTGAGTTTTTTTTTTTTTTTTTTATAAAAAATTATTCACTTTTTTCTTTTTCATCACTCAATTTATTTGTATCTTTTTTCTCAACCAGTGCTTGGATTAGTTTAATACCAGAATCACAACAGTGGGACAATGCTGTTGCCTGTATTGGCGAGACAACTGCTTCAGCTGCTAAAAAAATGGGCTTAAGGAATATTTACTTCCCAACAAATCCTGGCCTTGAAGGGTAAACTCTGTTCTCTTGTAAAACTTTTGTACAAAATTGTCGAGTCGTCCCAATGCCGGAGTCTCAGTCTGTACTCATTCAATATTTTCTTTCATTTTTTCTATATGGTGCTTATTATCATCTAATTATACCTTCTAGTTGCAACTGTAACAATGTGTATCTGATAAATTTTGTGTGTGGATTGAAGAGCTACTTCTTATGTTGTTATTTTGTGATAGGATATAGAGATTACCTGATATTGAACTAGACCCCCTTTTTAACGTTTTGTAAGTTATGTTGGTGTTGAAATTTAAGTGCTGTCCAATTCCTTGAGCATCTGTTGACCTTTTTTTTTCCAGGTGGGTTAGTTGCATTCAAGAAGCCTTACGAGTTCACCAGCAGTTACAGAAGGTCTGAGAGTTGAATATTGACGGCTTCATGCTGCCGACATCTGAACTTAGTGAGTCTGAGGTTTCTTTAATAGGCCGTTCCATCTCAAGTTTCTCACATTTGGTACCATGGACTTGATCTTAGGCCCTGATGTACCTAGCCCTCCTAGGGCGAAAAACTAGTAGAGGAATCGTTCCTGAGTAACCATTACATCTGGAAAGTTTTGTATGAGGTCAGTGAAGGCTGATTTTGTTAATATAATGCTAAATATAGAATCGATAAATAATCAAGTAAATTAATTACTGCCTTTAGTGTAGATATCTGATTATTATGTTCGACTATTAGATGAAATGTTCTTGAAAGTTGAACTTGATGACTGCAATTAAGTTCTCTATATATGCATTTGTATTTGCGGAGGTTCAGTGGGAAAGGAGGTATATAGTTTTTCATTTGTATCATATGACCTGTTTGATTCGCAGAAAACATGAAAAAGAGTACAGATTCACAAGTTGGTTGGCATCACTATGTTCAAGTCTGGTAGACCACGCGTTGAAGTCTAGTAACTGAAGCACATAGTTTACTATATGGTCTGACATTTCAATTCAAATAACTATTAATTGGATTTTACGCTAAATGGCTAAGGTTGAAGCAGATTATGACGGTTCAGTCTTACTAGCATGTGCTGACCCGACCCGTTCCGTTCCACCAAACATATCCTACATCAGTTATATCTTTCAAGGCCTCGTTGAGAAAAGTATTCACTCTAAACACATTAAAATGGGGGTGGGATGATAAGGAAACAAAATACAATACTACATACTATATAGAAAATAAAATCATTGCAGCTTTCGTCTGATGCTCTTTGCTTCACCATTTCAAAGAAAGCAGGACCATTGTTCTTATATATATGAAAGCTGGCATTGGCAAAGCCTATATGCAATGAGTGGTCTATTTGATTCATGTCCACTTTGTTTCTCTGCTTTTGTCTCATTACAGTTTCTCGCCCCACAGATTGTGGAATTTTTCGTCTACTTCATTTTTTTTTTAAATAAAATAAATGTCTCTCCCCAGTGACATCAAATTTATTACGTTAAATTTATTCTTAAAAAAACTGGAAATCTGTCTACAGCCTAACGACCATATGTAGTGAATTGCAATGATTTAAAAACTCGATGAAAGTTAGAGTAAAAGCGTGCAAATATTTGATACTTAAGTGCAAAAAGATCCAAAGTGGAATTTTATCATATGAAAACTAGAAGTTCGTTCTACTTAAATCCAAATTATGACATCAATATATATCTTAAACTCAAACTCAAACCATATATTATAATATATTACGGAGTTCAGACTTACAGAATTTTTTCTTCTATAACAAAATCTGAAATTTGTTATTATAAGCAACTTGTTGATTTACTTTACAAATCGACGTCCATGAAAAAGTTACCAACTAAAATGAAATTTAATTTTGGTCTTTGGAGTTTGTAAGCTCTTCCCTTCAAAATATTATTTGCCTCTAAGTAAAGTTTAGAAGTTGGAACGTATGCAGTCCAAATATTAAATGTGGCTTCAAACCTTTTATCAAATAACTACTGAAAACAACTTTTGGCATTGGCAGCTTCAAACCTTTTATCACTACTTTACAAAGAAAAAGTGTGAATTATTTTTTCAATTTGGACTCATGTTCACAAAAAGTGAGACTTCAGAAACCCACGAAGATGACAGGAGCTTCCAAAGAAAGTAGGGTCATGCCTCCATTGCTGTATATTTTCTAGCAAATGCCAATTTATTTGTATGAAATTTGCATAATGTTCAATTTATGTTCACGTGATTTGAAAAGGATTACTTTAACCCGCTTGAAAATTTTAAAGTAGCATTTCATTTCCTTCAACCGGAAAGTGGAAATTGTAACTCATTCGCCGAAATTAAGAGTGGGCATGAAAAATGTTATTGTAACATAGGGGAATAAAATGCAACATTTGTCATAACATGAGTGATAAAGTGCTACATACAAGGGATAACGTGTCACATCTAAAAGGGATAGTTTTGTCAATTTATATATTTTGTAAGTTAGAAAATATCAGGAGACAATGTAAAACTTTTATAAGATCACATGGGGTAAAGCGCTCTTTTTTACAATGAGATAAATTAAACATTATGTAGATCACAAGTGGATAACTTTCCACTAACTCATATATTTTCTAATCCTTTTTCTTCTAAGATATTTTTTTTAATATTCTTTTAAGATATTTCAAGTAAAAGATAATAATTTATTTGTTAATACTATAATCAATAAACTGATCTCACGTACTATACAATCATCACGTCTAAAGTTGATCACAAACATAAAACTAACGATGTGTTTTTATGTACATCAAATAAATGTAACTCAACAAAAAATATTATAAGTCTGCGCATCTATTAACATGAATCATATACTATGATAAATGAGAAATTGGATTCATAAATATGCAAGAACATTTGACATAATCTAATCTCCAAATGCATTAACTAATAATGTGAAAAATAAGTACAAATTAATTATGTAGTGTCCATAATAGTACATAACAGGAGGAGAAATATCTTCTACTATTATAAAAACATAAATATTTCTTAACTTTTTTGTGCTGATTAAATCTTTATATTGTAAATTGATATTAAATTAAATGATAAATATATTAAAGTAATTGAATAGGTATAATAAGACATGAAGTCTTGTTATATTTATCTCCTACATAAACTCACAGAGGTGAGACTCAAGTTCGAATCCTACTGGAGACACCATACTGGGGAGGACCTATACCCTTTGCATTCTTCGATTCGCGCTTTATATACACAATCTAGTAGGTAAAAAAAAATCTCCTACATAAACTCCTAAAATTTATAAATTCTCTCTCACATCTCTTTTTGTAATTTTAATTTTCTTCTCTTATGATAGATAAAAATAATAAAAAAAACACTATAATATTAAATAGCCATAAAATATATATATTTTAACATCAATATTTATTTAAGTAAGATTATGTTAGTTTAAAGATTTAGCACAACAGAAGTCATAAACACTCTAAATATAAAAAATTAAAATTGAATTCTCTTAAATATCATTCTGTTACAAAAAATATTAAAATTAAATCGCATTTTACTATATATGAAAGAATGATAAATACTTATAACTTAGCTAATTACTTAATTTTACTTTGGCTAGAATAGAAAAATATGAAGAATATTCAATAATATCAAAACATGAATAACCTCGAATTTTCATAGAATTATTTTCGTGAAAAATGGGTGAAATTGGTGAAATCGATAAAAAAAAAAATCTATGAAATCATTGAAAACATGTAAAATCAATGGAATATGGGTTAAGTTGGTGAAAATTTGGGTGAAATCGGTAAAAAAAGTGCCCTTGAAATTAATGAAAATTTGAGTGAAATTCATGAAAAAATGATGAAACGGTGAAACGACATAAGTGAAAAACAGGTTAAGTAGGTGAGAAAATGAATAAAGTCGGTGAAAACGTGTAAGATCAATGAAATGTCAGGTGAAATTGATAAAAATAACATTTGAAATCAATGAAAAATGTGCGAAACAGGTGAAAACGGGTTAATATGATATAAACATGTGAAATATATATAAAAAAAAGTTTAACCGACAAAAAATGGTTTTAAAACGGAAAAAGGACAAAATCGTAAAAATAATTAAATTAAGTTATAACCGATAAAATATGAATAAAATGGTAAAAAAAACATTAAACTAGTAAAATGAATTAAATCGGCTACAAATTAGATCAGACCGACCGATGAAAAATGAATTAAACTATTGAATTAAATAAGTAATAAAATAACTAATATGCTCTATTTTATGATATAATAATTGATTATTTACAAAAAAAATACCCATAAAATTAAATCAACTAACAAATGTAAGTGCACTTTTCTATTAAAGAAGGGAAAAGAGGATTGATGGAACCATGGAAGTGACTGAGCTTTAATTGGTGGAGAGTGCAATAATTTGAGTGGGTGTGTGATTTTGATTTCCAATTATCAACCATCAAAAGATTAAGTCCCCACATATAAAGGTGAATCTCGGGAATGAAAGAATATTAAATTATTTATTGTATAAATCCGTGCATAATAATTACACACCTTTCCATAAGAGGAGCAAACTTAACTAACCAACAAAAATATGGAGGGTTCAATCTTTATGTTAGGTGAAGGTTTTGCACCGAAAAGGAACTTGTGCGAGTTTCCTTTAATGATTCCTTTTTATCAAGAGTGAGAATCAATCCATGTTGTATATATACTAATTTTGAAATTGAATTACATTATTGCATAGTATAATCAATTATACCATCTAATTAACATTGAAATTAAAGTATGGAGTAATGAGTAGATAGACTCAGCGGTTATATACGTGCCCGTTCATAATATTGACACAAAAAATCACCCATTAATTGAATTAATTAACAATGATTGCTCTTTTTTTTAATTTTAATTTAAAACTATTGGAGTATTATATTAGTATTACATGAACAAGACTTTTTTTAAGAGAACCATCACTATTCATTACATTAATATCACTAAATCAAAAATCTAGTGAATTACAAAGAATATTATATCAATTACCAAATATGACTAGTATTAAGTTAGAGAAAAATCTACATTAATGAGAGTTGAACTCACCTCTCGTGATCTGGAATTTTTAATTTTAGCCTTACCAATGAACTATAAACCTTATTAGAGTTTGTGGCTGTTGTGGTTTTTTTTTTTTTTTTTTTTAGATGATGAA
Organism: Penstemon barbatus; assembly: GCA_003313485.2. NCBI lineage: Eukaryota > Viridiplantae > Streptophyta > Magnoliopsida > Lamiales > Plantaginaceae > Penstemon > Penstemon barbatus. Next base: position 7,441,474 of record CM064879.1, read on the forward strand.
TACATTGTTACATCAAACATTATGTTGAATCGAAATTATTACAATGATATCAAAGTGAACTAATTACTAGTATTAAACTAGAGAAATGCTAATATGAAACTAGAGAAAATACCCACATTCGTAGGAGTTGAACGCGTGTTTTAGTTGTTAAATATTACTTAATACATACATCGAAAATGCTCTATAGCGCGAGGTAAGAATAAAAAAGATAGAAAGAAACAAATTTGAAAAGGTGCGACAAAAAATATATATGATTAATATATTCTTGGCTTCTTGTACTATACCCGCGGTTGCATGAAAAATGAATTGTTTTTTATGCAAACGTGTAATAGCTCCAAATCTGTTGAAATCTATTTTGGAGGTTTTAGAGTGATAATTGAACCACTTTCAATTAACTTACAAAATTTCCATCTTTTCTTAGTCTCAGATCTCATTTCCTTATTAAATACTCTATTCTTCATTTCTTAAAAAAAAAAAAGAATAATTTAATAATTGGCTATTTCATTTTCTCGAGATTGATATTTCAATATACCAAGAAGATCATCACCCTTGGGAATTGCACGAGAAATTATATTTGCTTGGCAAACTATATATCTAATGTAAATGAAGTGGGTGGGCGGAAATTAAATTGGATTCTGGACTATTATACTTATCTTAAAATTTCGGAAATACTATCATCTTATTTGTGGGTTGCAGTAAATAATGTGTTGAATGACTGTATAAACTAAATTTTCAATAACAACAACATTTGTTTTGTTACTTATTTGATATGTTGGCATCATGGTCAAACTGTGTTTTGACTCAATTGGTATTAATAAAATAAATATACTAGATTAATTGTATAATTCGATTAACTGCACATTCATGTTTAGAGATTCCAAAGCATCCATTGGATAACTGTCTGGCAATGTTCCAGTTTCTGAACATATATTTAGTCTTAATATAAAATAATAATGTTGTTCAATTTGGTTTCGGACATAGGGACACATAAGATTCTTCATATGTGATAGCGAAGACGGTTTTAAGGACTTACATGAGTTAATATTGGAATTGTAGTTTGTTTGGTTGTAAGGAAAGCGAAGGAAAATTGTAGAAATATGATAAATAAAGTAAAAGGAGAAGAAAATTATTTTCCTCTACATGTTTGATTGTCAGGAAAATTATTTTCTTGCAAATGTTTGGTTGTCAAGAAAGTTTAGAAAAACAAGTAATATTTTTAATAAATATCTCCGTTTAATAATAAATACTTTAAAAATTATAAAATATATTAAAAGGGATTGCAAAATAAAATTATCAACTTATCTGTAGAAATATAAAGTACATCTATATACATTAATGCATACACACACAAACATATATATATAGTAATTTTTTATTTATTATATGATTAAAATCTTTAACTTTTTCTTTCATTGGGATTTATGTAAAATTTAGTTGATATTGTTTTTTTTTTCTATTTGTACTTTTATAGTTTCAAGATAAGAATTACATTTTCTTTGAGTTGTTTATGTCTGAAATGAGTGTTTTTGTGATATTTTGTGGGGGTATAATTATTATTATGACTTGAGAAAGTATTTTTTTGCTAGTAATGAATAAGCACAAAGGGAGGTTTTTGGTTAAAAAAAATCGCAAATGGAAGGTTTTGATAGTTAGACAAAGTACAAGGAGTGTTTTGCAATTTACTTTAAATTTTCCTTGGATTTCCCCATTAAATTGATGGGGAAATTTTTTCTTCACAAAGTATTTATGCACGAAAGTTGAAGGAAAATAATAACTTCTTTTCCTATTATCCAAACAACAAGTGAGAGAAAAAAAAAACTAAACTAATTCTCCTTCACTTTTCCAACAGCCAAACAATTCATTATTTCTTTTATTCATCATAATTTTGACCTAACAATTTGAACATATTGTTTTTGCTTTGGTAATACTCAATATATATAAAAATAATTTGTTTTTCCAAGGGTTTAATTCCTTTCGAGGCGGGTTTGACACATTAAATGGGTACCTCCTCCAACAGGGTTTCGAATATGAGTCTGCTATTATGTAGAAACTAATTCTTTCCACTATACCAATCACTGATGCATTTATAATTTCACTAAAAAAAGCCGTAAATATCTTGATTATTAATAATCATTTTATAATGGTTTAACCACTAGCCCATGGAAAAGGATGAAAATTGAGTATATAACTATATACATGTGATGCAAAAAATGCAGAGGGGTGTGGCCAGTATTTTATATGTAGAATAGACAGCAAATCTTTGAGTTGTGGCACTGCTTCATTGCGTCCTTAGTTTATAAATTAGCTTCCAACTTTCCATGTTGTCTGAATTTTGGACCAAGACCTACGGGCCTATAATTAAATCTTGATACCTGACTATAGAACTATGTTATTATTATTAATAAAGAAGTTATTAAATTAGTAATGTCCCTAAAGAGAATAATCATTTGATTATTTATTGTAAACCAACTTACAGTGCACGGAGATAGTGATATCTTGACTTAAGACTTAAATTCAATTATTGGTTCCACAAAATAAAAAAGAATTAAATTCAATTATTCCACATATGGGGTGGCCTGGTCACTTTCATGGTCTAATCTATTTATCTCGGTAGGGAACAATTAACTAGGTTGGGACCAGGGGGGTTAATATTTTATTTATTAATTATTACTAAAACTTAATTTGTTCTTTTTATATATTGCCAAGCAAATATATTGCATGGTGTCAATAAATTAGTATGTAGATTTTAATGATATGTTAAAGTTGTCATTGTTTAATTTAATGATTGACTAGGAAGCCATAATTGAGTATATTTAGTAAGACAGTTAACTTTTTTTATTATCAAGAAATCTCGATGTTTAAAAAATTAATGCGACAACAAAAATTCATAAAGATGGAAACGGCTAGAATATATTATACTAACCATATATGAGACCTAATAAAATACCAACATATAAAAAAATATATTATTTTGACACTTTTCATCCATTTTTCTATAAAAATCACTTATTCAACTAATTTTTCTTCTCAAACACCAATATTTGATATCTAAAATATTTAAATTCCACAGCGAAATTTAAACTCAACCCGAATGATTTTTCAAGGGTTTTATTAATTTTTACATCAAAACCAAGCAAAACTGGACCAATATCGATCATATGATCCTTCAAAGTCTTGGGATTCAACTTTATCACTGAGATCTTTCCTTAAAATTCTTTCTACTTATCCATCTTTTGAATCTTTGGTAGATAAAAGAAATTGGATATCCATTATTTTTTCAAATGGATAAGTGGAGTGTATAATTTTTCATTATTATTATCAAGAAAAACATATGATAAATCGACCTTATTATTAAACTTATACAATGATTTCCTACATATTTTTATTTTAAAAAGATTTTTTTCCCGAATTTAGAGTGCAGATATATATATATACCAAAATATCAACATAAAATTCTTGAAGATTTCAAATTAGGACTAAGGTTAATTAACCAATGTTTCTACAATTGGATAGGTCGATTCAACAAATTAGTGGTATGTTTGGTTAAAAAGACCTCAATAACCAATAAGGATCGGATCATAAATAAATTGACGAAAACCAATTAAGAACCAGCGAATTGGACTAGCCAACAGAGCTTGCAATGGCACTCTGTTTGTACGTACCTAAAATTTTACTTATATTTTTTTTTTGGGATGTCTTAAAACAATATCAGATTTCATAATTAATGGAGGTTAATTTTTATTAGAAATACAATAACACATAAAGTAATAATTTAAAATCACTAAATCTTGACTATTACCTTTAGAGACAAAAATGTAAAATTAACTCAAACTTTAACTTTAACTTTAACCTAAACCTCACCTCACGCAAAAAGTAAAACAAGTTAAAAAGAAGAAGAAGGTGCCGATGGAGTAAATTTTCTTAATTATCGAGTATAAAATCAACACAAGGGTCGTTTTGATATGGTGCATTTGGTCTACAATCACAAGTCATATATAGAGCTGAAAATCAAATCAAGCTACTCGATACTCTATTCGAACTTGTTCGATAAAAGCTCGTTTGAGCTCGTTTCACACTAATCAAACAAGCTTGAACACCTTTTTTCGTTAGATAACCTATGAAGCTCGGCTCGATGAGCTAAAAATTGAAAAAACGCATGTGAAATATCAAGCTACTCGATACTCGGCTCGAGCTCGTTCGATAAAAGCTCGTTTGAGCTCGGCTCGATTGAAAATCAAACCAAGCTCAAACACAAAATTTCAAGCTCGATAAAAATCGAATCAAGCTTGAACATTCGATACTACTCGGCTCGATTACAGCCCTAGTCATATTATATATGTTGATTATCTACATGTCCAAGCATATGAACAATGCATTACGGTGCTTAGTGCAAGCATATGCGGATTAGTACTTTTCGGGGGAATTTTCGATTGGTCTTCATATATATATATATACTACATAGGATGAGAAATTCACGTAATTGCCATGTAGTTTATCGATATTGTCAAATAGATAATATCAAACGAGTAATTAATTTTAACAAATACAGGAGTATATTAGTATTAAATCATGCATTAATTAAATAGTTTATATGGATTAATAACCATAAGAGGGTGGATTAATGTCACATGGGGGGCGTAAGTGGCATGTCCATTTCATGAATCCTAATCTATCATCACCACTCCTAATTATGTCACCGCCCATCATTATGTCTCCTCCCAGTTTGTATGACCAATTACTACTGTTTCCGTTATCCTTTTTTTATTGTTTTTTAATACTACTATCTCAAATACTATTAATTTTAGTCAATCAACATTAATTAATTAATGTTCTAAAAATTAAAGCTGAAAATCCACATGATGTCATATCTATACACCATGAGAGAGATCAGTTTTGATGCTAACCCAACCCGAATAAAAAGTTTTCAATAATAACTGAAAACTCATAATAATCAGTAAGTCGTATTTATTTTTACAAAAAACGAGTTCTAAATCCACAAAGATATAAAGTTAAAAGCAAAGTTTATTCGAACATTATGATGCGACATTAAGTACAACGATCGTACTTAGGGATTCAATTCTAGAATGGTAAGAGCACAATTTTTTAATAAATATTTACGACAAAAATATTTATATTAACCATTGCTAGACATTAATTAATTGACACTTATAATGAATTGAATTAGATTTTATATATATACTTTATTAATTTCAGGGTATGATGAATTCCTACACATGCCGGATCACCATGTGATAAATTGAACATTCCAATTGGTTTTAGCCTTTCAATTGTTAAATTTAATAAAAATGTATAGTATATATCATCATTACGACCAGTGAAAAATTGCAAGTATTAAAAACCGCATGCTCTTTGATGCCATTGATTTCCTTTTCAATTTCAAAGTACTTTTAGTTGGCAACCATGTGATCTATGCAGCTTTTGCATCCATAAAAACCAGTTCACATCTTCAAGTTTTCATGAATTTACAAATTATTATTAATCATGATCCTCTAATTCTTTCAAATTAAGTTGCCCAACTGATTTCCAATTTTAGTTACTAGAAATTTTGTAACTATAATACCATATATAATGAAATTTGCAATACGTTGTATTTGGAGCTTGCAAAATTGGCAAGTGCTAATGGTTGAGATTGGTGTAATAAAACACTCGCAATAAAATTCTAAAATTATCGGATCAGGTGTGACACGGAACAAGCCTAGAGACATCTTGATCTATCCAATTCTCATTTGCACGAAACGGAATAATTTTTAACCTACCCAAAACTTGATTGACCCATTGTCGATTTAAGTGCTATAATTCTTTTCTGGATTTTCTATAGTATCGAGGTCTTAGACCAGATATTTCGAGGTGCATTATATATATTATATTGGGACATCTTTGAACGGGATACAAATTTGAATTCGTCACTTTATGGGATTAGTCTATTCCACTAAATTAATTATTTATTGTTTATATAATATTAATAATATAAGTGAACAAACACTTGAAATTTTGATATTATCATGAACATCCTTAAAAGGATATAATGTTGAAAAATGAATTTGACTTCTTTCACATAGAACTCATAATTTTTCTAGTTTAAACATAACCCATTTACGTTATTAAATATATGTATTTTATAAAATGCATTACTCGTGAAAATGTAATTTCATCCTTAATTTTCTTACCTCCGTAAAAAATAAACATTAACAAATATTTTATTTTTGTTCATTTGTTTTCTTTTACAAATTATAGGAAGATCTAAACAACCAAGATTGAATTTCCCAAAAAGGAAACTTCCAATTTTGCCGTTACCCTACTACCCCACATAACCTATAAATTTTAGAGCTAAAAATAGTGCACCAAACCAAACTTTAGGTTATGGTAGTAGAACCAATATCGAGGGGCAATTAGCTAAATTTAGCCCATGGCCCATAAGGAAATTACAGAATTTTTGCTCATACCAAAAAGAGAAGCGCACGTTAACTCATCATGACGCAGAAATATGGCTTGTCTACATCGTGCGGTTCTACAATGCGCCAAGATTTGTGTGCATTTGCTTTTCCTCAACGCCATCTCATTTATTTCGGTTACTTTTTTTTTCCTCCTTTATGGTGATAAGAACAATATTAATAATTATTTAATAACGAATAATAAATGACTTAATTCATCAAAGCATTATTCATTAAAATATGAGTTATTATTGTGCAAAATAAACTTAATCCCATTCGCTGAGGGCCTATTTGTTTAAAATTTGGGAGAGTAGTGGATATTTGTAAAATAATTTCTATTTACATAATATCGTTTGTTTGGATTTTAAGAGAGTTATTTGAGAAATAAAGTAAGTTCAAATTTTTTTTCGAAGAATTAGGCTGTATGTCTAAAAAGTGTAATATTATTTGTCTAATCATCTTTGCTATGTGAGTTAAGTTGTGCAAGAGATGAATTATTTTATGTTAAATTAAAAAAGAGTTTATATTGGCTTTTTCTAGAGATTAGAAAATCATATTTGTTTGACTTTTGAAGGATTAGTTTGAGAAAATATGAGAGATAGTGATAAAAATATTTCAAAAAGTAGACATATTTGTTTCGTTAATAATTTTGAAAAAGCCAAACAAACAAGCCTTGATAATCTATTTTTGCTGGGTAATTGATGTATAGCACATGAACAAATGATCTTTCCAAATATAAGAATTCTTTATACAGATTAAGTTTTAATTTGATTTGACGATGATTTGACCAAAATCGAGGGGAGATGAATTCTTTTATACTACTGTATGAAAAATGATAACGAGAAGTATTAATGCCCAAACAGTAAATTTCAAGTCAACGTCACTAGAATGATGTCAAATCCTTTTTTTTTTAATCTTAAATAATTAATGAAAATTTCAAAAACTTGGGGACTTGTTTGTTTGATTTTTCACAAAATATTAAGTGTTTATTGAAAAGTTAAACTAGTTTGTATTTTATTTTTAGATAAAGATTTATATCACATATTTTTGTTTTGTTATAAAAAAAATCCTCTTTAAAAGACCTATCTTATTCCGGAAAAATAAAATTAAACAACTTTTATTTTGATTTGAAATAAAATACTCAATTATTTATCATACTTTACTCACTTCATATAATTTTGATTTGACATAAATTAATCTTTTCATAAATATTCCATTTATTTCCATAATGTCTAAGAAGAGCTCAATTTTCTAAAATTGGACATATAATTCATTTAGTCTAAAAAATCCAAACAAACAACTTCTTATAAATACACAAAATTAATGTGTAAAAAAATCTCCAAATTTGTAAACGCACTCTAAAAAAATCTAAACAATCCGGGTTTAATATATCTGTGAAAAGATCTCCCAAATTAAGAAAATTGAGAATGCAAATTACTGTTTGGTCTAAGAGTATTGACTATTTGAATAATCAATTGTCCAGATATCTTAATTTCCCCAACTAGAAAATGATATACACACACAGTTGTACCCCCACACCTATATAATCCAAAAGCTTATACAATTACAAACTCATAGCCAGAGTCCACATTAAACTCAATCAGCAAACACATAAAGAAGATTCGTATTTACTTATATGCAGAAATGAATGTTACATTACAATTACATATAGGGTGACTGAGATGGGCTGTTTTTGATATATCTGCATTGAGTTCACACAGATCAAGAAAATTAGCAGAGATTTGAGTGGTGACTCTGAAGAACTGCAAAAGTTGTTCTTTAACTTTGTCTTTTTAAGGTGGGTTTGAAATTTGAAAGCAGGTTTCATTTAATTCCAACTGTAATCCGTTTTCTCTGTCTATAATTTCCATTTTCTGTCACTGCCTCTGCTCCTGATTTGAACTGCTACAATGAATTCATTCTTCTGAAAGGTTTCTTAATGACTTCATTTACTACCCTTTTTTTATCCGATGTTATTAATGATAAAGATTCAATCTTTTTCCATTTTATTTCGTTTTGGGATATCAAATCTTAATGTGTTGATGGGTTCTTTATGGTGTGGCAGTGGCTCGAAATAAAAGATGAATACCAGAGCTCGGAGCAGTTTGCAGTCCGTGAAGAAGGCTCCTTTGAAGTATGAAAAAGTAATGGAAATCAATTTATTGTTTTATCTCATTTACCAAAATAAATAGAATGAATTTGAATATTTTCAGAAAATGTGATAAAGTAAGCATTTTTGGGGTGAATCCCAGATGGGTTTTTGGATTAAATTGGCATAAGAAAATGAAATATTTTTTGGATTTTATTACTAAATGGCAATTATCAATTGTTTAGTTATCTACTTATCTTATTCTTATTTGGGACTTTTCTATATTGAATTTCTGCAAATTGTGAAATCTATATTGTGTGCCTTTAAAGCTCAAGTAAAGCTTTTCATTATCCATACTGATTTCTTTAATGTTTATAGATTTCCACTTATGCTCTTTTTCTTATATATGTAATAGTACTATTTGCAACTTAGTGCAAGTTAGCTTTAACCTTTTTCATCATCTTTAATTCTTTTCTTGTGGAAGCTGATTGTTATGTACTCTTATATGATTTCTTGAAGGGGAAAGTGGAAATGCAGAGGAGTAGAGTAATTGATGCTGAGAAACCAGCTACTAGCCGTCGTGGCTTGATTAGAGAGAGAAAGATTGCTTTGCAACAAGATGTGAGCCTTTAAACTACATCTCACACATTTACTCTAAGTTTTAACATTATTCATCTACGAAACTTATAAGTCTAATTTATAGGTTGATAAGCTAAAGAAGAAACTCAGACACGAGGAAAATGTTCATCGAGCTCTTGAAAGAGCCTTTACGAGACCGTTAGGAGCTCTTCCTCGTCTGCCTCCTTATCTCCCACCTAATGTTAGCTTCAAAACTCCCTAATTTATTACGTTTGCTAAAGTTATTGTCGAGGATTGTAATTTTCCATATTGTTTGTTATGTGTAGACACTCGAGCTTCTTGCAGAAGTAGCTGTTTTGGAAGAAGAAGTTGTTCGACTGGAAGAAAAAGTCGTGCATTGCAGACAAGGATTATATCAAGAAGCAATCTACATTTCATCCTCCAAGAAAAACGTAGAAAATTCAGTTGATCAATGTGACCCTAATCAGATCAAAGATCTAAAACTAAAGCAATCCAGATCATCACCTCAAACTGACACAAATTCTATTGTTTTGAAAGGTAAGTTTACTTATTCAGCCCTTCACTTTGAAAAAATTCATATCCGGCTTGCAAAATGTCTTTAACAGTCAACTATAATTGCATTTAGATGAAAGAAGGGGAAAAGAGAACAATTCAAGTGCCAATTTGTTGAAGAATAAGCAGCAATCTCCGAGTGCAAAAGTGCAAAAAGTCGGAAATCCAGTAAAAAGACCTACATTTGTGGAGAGGAATCATGTAAAAGCAGAAGAAATATCAGCAGTAGATAACAGTCCAAATAAAATTTCCGAGAGTATTGTAAAATGCTTGATGAATATTTTCTTGAGAATGAGCTCAAAGAAGGGTAGGAGTAGTAGTAGTAGTACTATGGAAACTATACCTTCAATGTCGGATTTTACAGATTCTAAACATGATCCTTATAATATATGCTCGAAGTTTGGGAAGAGAGATATTGGTTCGTATAAAAATTTAATCGCCATTGAAGCAGCTTCTATTAATCCAAATCAAACAACAATATCCGTTTTCCTAGTTCAAAGATTAAAGTAAGTTAATATAAGAGCATTTTCTTTTATTTCTGATGTTGTGTTTTCTATAATGCTTAGATATATCATTTTAACTTTTTTTATCAGGCTTTTATTTCAGAAACTTGAATCGGTCGACTTGAAGGGCCTCACTCATCAAGAAAAGCTCGCTTTCTGGATAAATATTTACAATTCTTGCATGATGAATGTATGATCTATAATTATTAGCAACATTTAAATGATTTTTTTTTTCCGTTATTTATTTAAATTCAATTTTTCAGGCATTTATTGAGTATGGCATACCCGACAGTCCTGAAATGGTTTTTGCACTAATGCAAAAGGTAGTGTTTATTTACTCGTTTTTTTAATCCGTTCAATGTTTATAAATTATGTTCAACTGAGAAAGTTTGGCTCTTCGTTTCTCAGGCAACAGTGAATGTTGGTGGACACATCCTTAATGCAATAACCATTGAACATTTCATTCTGAGATTGCCTTATCATTCAAAATATGTAAGATATACATTTTATAGCGCAACATTTATCGATATTTTTGTAACCTTTTATTACAGTAAATCAATCCTATTTGTTTCCTCCTCTCCCTAGACCTTCTCAAAGGGTGCAAAGTGCGATGAGATGACAACACGTAGCATGTTTGGCTTAGAATTGTCGGAACCATTAGTTACGTTTGCTCTGTCATGTGGAAGCTGGTCCTCCCCTGCAGTAAGTTCTTGCCCAAAATAGATAAATAAAACTCATTTAAAGACATATTTAAGGGAAAATTGTTTTTTCAGTATATACAATGGGGTAGTTTGCAACTTTGGTACCGAGTTATATCGAATTGCACACTTCAAAACACAAGATTGCACATTGCATGTCACCGTTTGTTATTTAGACAAAATTGACCACGTGCGTCTCATGTGGGGCCGTTAACTTGACATTTTGGAGGGAAAGTCACATTAACTCGGCATTTTCTGGTCACAGGTCTTGTTGATTCTTTAGATTAGTTTATATTTTTCTGAGTTAACAGTCACGTGTGACGAATGTGGCCAACATAGTCCAAATAATTTGCGATGGTATGAAATGTGCAATTGTGAGTTAATTTTATCATATAACATGCAATTTCATGTCTCGGTACCATAGCAAGAAATCAACCTATTCAAAAAAAAAAAAAAAAATTGCCCCATATTTAAATACTAATATTACTTTCACGATGAACTTAAATTTCACTTTATTACTTGATTTTTCTATTGAAGGTTCGAGTTTACACTGCATCTGAAGTTGAAAACGAGCTGGAAACGGCTAAAAGGGAGTACTTAGTAGCGTCAGTTGGCATTTCAATTATTAAAAGAGTTATAGCAATACCGAAATTACTTGACTGGTATTTACTAGACTTTGCCAAGGATATTGAGTCGTTGCTCGACTGGGTATGTCTCCAACTACCATCTGAACTTGGAAAAGAAGCAATGAAATGTCTCGAGAGGAGGAAAGACGAGCCACTTGTGCTGTCTCTTCAGATAATGCCCTATGAGTTTAGCTTCAGATATCTTTTGCACACATGAATGAATAAGGAAGGTTAGCATGAGTTTAGTCTTCTTATATTTTATTTTAGCAATTTTGGGAATAAATTTTTGTGTATACATATATAGATATAGTGAAAAGATGAAGTACTAAAATACTTTCTCCTTGTAAGTAAAATTTCAAGATTACAATTGTTTTATTTATTTATTTAAATTTTTTTTATGGGTTTGAGAAGGGTGCGTGAATGTAAAAACACATTTATTTCGTTCGTTCTGGGGAAGTTTATTTACAAGATAGACTTTATTTTCTAGGTTATCTGATTATTATATTTATAAGAACATTGATGGTATACAGGTTAATATTAAATTTTCAAAAATGGTATTGAACTCGAATGATTTTGTTCATATAACTCAATGTGTAGTTAGTGAACTTATATAGTGTTTTACAAGAATATAGCTGGCAGATGTAATACAAATGGATTAATAGTTCAAATTTGATTTGATGTAGAGATAAATCAAATATTAATATAATCCATGTTAATTTATTGAGTCGCACTCGAGTTGAGTTGTAAAAGTTTTAAGTCGAATTTCAATAGTTTAATTTAATATTCATTAAGAACCAAGTTCGAACATGTTTCAATTGAATCTAAATCAAATCTCAAATAATTTGATTTCATTTTTACACATAGATGAATCATGGATTTGCACAGTGAAGTTATGCTGGATGGATCTGTCATGAATTTGACTTGGTCTAAGAATGTTGGAATAATTTTTTATGTCAGGTCTCATGTGTCTTTTGTTCTCTCTTCAACTAACCTTATTTTCTTGTTTTTTGTTTTTGGGTTTGGGGGGGGTGGTGTGATTTTTTTAGTGGAACTGTATATATATATTATATGGTAGATGAACATATAATCCAATTCCACAGCAATGAAATCTGACTGCCAGCTTGTTCATTGATTCCTGTTGAATCTTTGTTATGAAAATTTTATTTATCAAATAGAATAACACAAATTTTCGTTGATTAAATAAAAGATTATACGCGTTTGTGTGGCGGCATGTTTTATACGCTGCCATAATTCATTATAATGAATTATACTTATAATGGGTTTAAATTTTAATAACCATAAAACTTGACATTCAGTGTGATTATTTACAAGTCAAAAATAAGGCAACTGAAATTCAGATGTGAAATTTGAACTTTTAATTTGTAGTCAAACCACTAGGGGTTATAAGCTTTTTTTTTTTTTTTTAATATCATTATATCAAACACTATATCGAATCATATCAAATATTTTACACTGATATTAAAGTAATTAATTACAAATGTTAGTATTAAACTACAGAAAATATCCACATAAAAAAGAGTTGAATTCATGACCTCTTGATTGTGTAGCTACATGCCCTTGCAAATTGTAGAAACTGTGAATGTAAACTTGTGAAGATTGATTCACATACAAACACGACATAATTATTCATTAAATTGGTTTGAGTTGAATTATATTATTAAAAGTATTAATTGTAGGAAAAAAATTAACAAGCTATAATTATTATTCATAATAACAAATTTTGAGAATTCATGAAATAATCTATCCAACTCTTGTTCTATATCTTCCTTTTAAGACAAAAGCTAGATCGCTTCCTTTTTCACCAAAGCATAAAAAAAATTGTAAGTACGTACTGAGAAAATCTGACAAATCAACAATTTGTTTATACTCTATCCATTCCATTGTTCTATGATTCAATACAAGATAGATATATCACATCACATGCATAGATTTTTTTTTTTTTTTTAACTAGAAAATAATTAGGACAAATTATTTACTTGATATAACAGTGACGTGCACAAAACACATACAGGTAATGAGAATCCAACTTTGTCCCATTCTCAAGAAAATCTAACCAAAACAATACACAAGACAAGTAATTTGGTCCTAACTTTTGTATTCTTTACAATTGCAAGAATTCATATTTTAAGCAAAGAACAAAATTGCTTTTTAGACGAAGTGGGAGAGTTGGATCATAAACCCACAAAAGGCTAAGCCATTCAAGAAACCATATCATGTGAATCTTATTACAATTGTGACTGCTCAAAGGCTAGTTATTTTCATTTGCTGGAAATTGACAGGAGATGGACCTTTTGTGGTTAATTGATTTTAATGAAAGGCAAAAACAACCATGTGTTTTGCTTGACTATAAAAATCCCGTATTCCTTTTTAATTATCTAGTCGCACTCAAGTGCAATTTAATCGTTGACTTCTTGCAATAATGCCCCATTTGAACCAGTCTTGGACCGATTTGATCATATAAATAAGAAGGGCATTGCCATTTTTTAATGAAAAGTCTCAGTCTAAGATAATCATTCATAAAAAAAAGAAGGATATTGTTAATTTTTTAAGGGAAGGGATATGTTGCGATTGCTTGACTAAATGGAGGATTATTTTTCTCAAAAAAAAAGGGAGGCACTACAACAAAAATAATCTTTGGTGGCATCAAGCTTGATGACATTTTGAAGAAAATATGAGAAAAAATTAATACAATTACATTTTCTAAAAATGTCAGGAATTATAAATGTTGAATATACTATTTAGTGACATTTTAATATTAGTATGACATTTTATAGTGTTACATCTTGTTATGATAGTAACATTTAATTTTTAGTCACACCGTTACAAGTGGCAGTTTGGAAAATGTTGTTATATATAAAATGTCACTAGCAAAGTGCCACTTGTAGCGGTGTGGCTAAATGTATCAATGTCACAATTATAGTTAAAAGTAACTTTATAAAATATCACTATAGTATAAAAATGTCACTAATCAGTAAAATTAACACTTATACTTTGTGGTATTTTTAAAAAATATGACTATATTAATAATTTGTGACATTTTCTTTAAAATGTTATCAAGCATGGTGCCACTATAGATCATATTTGTTATAGTGAGGATTATTGACATTTGTTTAAAATTACAAGGTACTTAAGTGATATTGGAAGGTGATTCGTGTGTGGTTATTTCAACGATAAGGAGCGAACTAGCATCAAGAGCCGATTATGGAAGTATTATTGACGATATTAAAGAGTTAGCTTCATCATTTGGTTTGTTCCAAGTCCGGCATATTCGACACGAAGGAAACTCTGTGGCACATGAAATTGCAAAATTATCTAGACTTGAGTCATATGCTTTACATATTTTACCTGATTTCATTCATAACATTGTAATCTCTGAATCTTTTGAATGAATGAGGTCTTTTATTTCAAAAAAAAAAAAAAAAAAAATCAAATAACTGTCACTAAACAGGCAGCCATCGAGTATATGAAAATTTTACCTCTAGTCTAGGAAATCATAAACCATATGGTTATCATTGCACTATCCTTCATTGTGGAATTTAGAAATATTTTTAGACCGGGTCTAGGTAAAAAAAAAAATTCAAATATATATTTTTTCCGTCTCATTTTTTTTTATCTTTTGTTACAGTTGACTAGTCAAATTGATTAAATTTATAAAAATTATAATAAATAATTTAATTAATATGTTTCATTAATAAGTGATAATATCATATGATACCATATATATTACTCCCTCCGTTTTTTTTTAATTGTCGCTTTGACAACTTTTGTTTGTTTACTTTTATTTGTCGCTTTAGGAAATCAATGTAATTTCTTCCAATTTTGCCCTTATCTAATGACTCTTTTTAGTAAAGGATGAGAGAGAATAATAAATGTTCTAATCATATGGTGAAAAGGGTATTTTTGGGTTTTTGCTTTGAAAAGGTGGTTAGTTATTGCATTCCTTAATTTGTGTGCACCAACCCAAAGCGACAATTAAAAAAAAACGGAGGGAGTAATATTTAAAAGGTCTAATACATCACAAATGTGAATAATTTAACATGATAAATCACTTCTTTAACTGGATACTTTAGCTATTGGAGTAAAAATAATGGTACGGAGGGAGTATTAAACACCAGCGGCCCAATTAAATGAAAAGGTCTAGCCCGGTATTTTGCGACTTAGCTCGGTATGCTCATCTGGCCGTCTGGCCCATTTAAATTTTGAAGGTATTTTTTTTTTTTTTTTTTTTTTTTTTTTGTGAAATAAAGTTTTGAAGTAATTCAAATTCGTCGATCCAAAAATATTCTCAAATTGTATAAGTCGAGGGAAATTCAACAGCAAATGTTCATCCTCCTTTCTCCACCCTTGGCGGCAAAATACAAACAAAGCGCCACCACTCTTCCGCCGCTCGTTCTCAAATTCTTATTCTCTTCGTCAGCTGAGCAATGCCTCCTTCGCAGCACCCCACCCTGTCGCTCCTCCGTATTCTACTGGAACGACCTCATCAAAAGTAGCATCTCTTTACGGGATCCGAAAAACGCCCTCCATCTGTTCGATGAAATGCGTAGCCTTGATTGGATACCTGATGGCTACACTTACCCTTACGTTCTCAAAGCGTGCGGAGATATTTCCTCCTTGAAAGTCGGGGCCTCGGTTCACTCGCTTGCTCTCGTCACTGGTTATATCAACTCCAATGTGTTCGTGGGCAATGCGGCTGTTGCTATGTACGGACGATGTGGTGCGATTGAGAAAGCGCGCCAGTTGTTCGATGAGATGCTCGAGAGAGGGGTTTTCGATACGATATCCTGGAATTCAATTATAGCTGTTCATGTGCAATTTGGTGAGTATAGAAGGGCTTTGCGGATGTTCGAACATATGCTTAGTAGTAGTAGAAGTGATGTGATGTTGCGTGCAGATGGGGTTAGTTTGGTAAATGTGCTTCCGGCTTGTGCTTCTGTGAAATCGTGGAGGAGGGGCATGGAAATTCACGGGTATGCAATACGGAGATGTTTGATTGAAGATATGTATGTGGGTAATGCAATAGTAGATATGTATGCAAAGTGTGGATTAATGGATGAGGCGAAATTTGTGTTCGATTTAATGGAGGAGAAGGATGTAGTATCTTGGAATGCATTGGTTACGGGGTACTCTCAGATTGGGAAATTTGACGATGCTTTAGGATTGTTTGAGAGAATGAGGGAGAAAGGGATTGAGCTAAATGTGGTGACATGGAGTGCCGTCATTGCAGGGTATGCTCAAAGGGGACTTGGGTATGAGGCACTTGATGTGTTTAGAGAGATGATAGCTTCAAGATCGGAACCTAATGCAGTTACCTTTGTGTCAGTTTTATCAGGTTGTGCAGCGGTTCGTGCATTGGTTCCCGGAAAAGAGACTCAATGTTATGTTACTAAAAGATTTTTAAATTTGGTAGGGAATCATCCTGGGGATGAAATGATGGTGATCAATGGATTAATAGACATGTATGCAAAGTGTGAGAATTTCAAGTTAGCCGGTGCAATGTTTGATTCAGTTAAATTGAAAGATAGAAGCGTAGTGACTTGGACAGTCATGATTGGTGGGTATGCTCAACACGGGGAAGCCAATGATGCTCTAGTGCTATTTTCTGAAATGTTACGGGGTAAATTCAATATAATGCCAAATGGATTCACTATATCTTGTGCACTGGTTGCTTGTGCTCGTCTGGGTGCTCTTAGACAAGGTAGAGAAATACATGCTTTTGCACTGCGTAATCGTTATGATGAGGCTATGTTGTTTGTATCGAATTGCCTAATAGACATGTATGCCAAATCTGGTGATGTAAATGCAGCCCGAGCTGTGTTTGATAACATGACTAAGAAAAATGAAGTCTCATGGACATCTTTGATGACGGGGTATGGAATGCATGGTTGCGGTGAGGAGGCTCTCCAAGCATTTGATGGGATGATGAAAGCTGGTCTCCCAGCTGATGGAGTAACTTTTGTGGTGGTGTTATATGCTTGTAGCCACTGTGGAATGGTTGATAAGGGGATTAGTTACTTCAATAACATGAGAAAAGATTTTGGTGTTACTCCAGAAGCGGAGCACTATGCTTGCATGGTTGACCTCTTGGGACGTGCTGGTCGGTTGAATGAAGCTATGAAAGTCATTAAGGACATGCCAATGAAACCAAACCCGATAGTTTGGGTGTCGCTACTTAGTGGTTGTAGGCTTCATGGGAATGTAGAACTTGGGGAACATGCTGTGGAGCAGTTATTTAAGTTAAACTTTGAGAACGATGGCTTGTACACACTTCTCTCTAATATATATGCTAGTGCTAGGCGGTGGAAAGATGTTGCGAAGATCCGAGTGTTAATGAAACATGCAGGGATTCAGAAGAGACCTGGTTGTAGTTGGGTACAAGGGAAGAGGGGTACTGCAACATTTTTTGTTGGGGACAAATCTCATCCAATGACTCGAGAGATATATAATCTCCTTGATGATTTGATATATCGCATTAAAATCATGGGCTATGTACCTGAGACTAGCTTTGCTCTTCATGATGTGGATGATGAGGAGAAAGGGGATCTTCTACTTGAACACAGTGAGAAATTGGCTCTTGCGTATGGTATTCTCACAACAGCTCCCGGATTGCCTATTAGAATTACCAAGAATTTGCGTGTCTGTGGAGACTGTCACACAGCCATTACTTACATTTCTAGGATCATTGAACATGAAATTATATTGAGGGACACAAGCCGCTTTCACCATTTCAAGAATGGTGTCTGCTCCTGCAAGGGATATTGGTGAATATAGAAATAGTTTTCCATCCAGATGATTCATGTGATGTGTCGTTTGCACACTACATTGTTGATTATGGGATTCATTGCTGCAAGAAAGGCACAACAAGACCATAAGCTTGTCATATAAAGAAACTGTCACATCTTTAAGTGGTAAGCCTATGTATAACTTAGTTACTATACATTGATAAATTAATATAAGCAAAGATGGAATCATGTAATTTGCTTTCCTCAGATACTCTTTCACTGATTTATTTTTGACATCTTTTGGACTTCTTTCTCTTGATGCGTAGGGAACATCAGAACTCAGTATCATGCAGTCTCTTTTGTGTATATCTTAAGAAACTGATCTGCTGCGTTCAGCTCGTGTAAAGGATACTGGCATGACATTGAGGTACATTCTTATAAGCTCCCCCTGTAACTTAAAGTAGATTTTATACTAGCTTCAGTAGCTTTGTCTTTGTGTTTGTTGTTGGGCTTTGACTAGCTTGGGTTTGTTATCATTATGTTTTAAAACTAGGTCACATTTATGGAGAATTCAAAATGAAGTCATTTTAAACAAAAAAACTATTTATTTGCTTATTAGGGTTACATCGCTAATTCTCATTTAGTTCTTTTAAACTCAAATATTTTAGTTTATTTGGGGGAAGGGAGTTACATTGCGCGAGCTTATGTATTTGTTGTAGAAAACGAGTCAGCATGTGGGAGGATATCTCTTCCTTGTCTTAGCCAAGTAGGAAAAGTTCAACCTAACTGAATGTGAGCCGATGGTTGCAGATGTTACAGTTCATTGATGAATCCTGGCTACAGCTTGGGCACGTCATATTACAATTGCCGGATAGTGAATCACTGAATACTACATTTGTTGGAAACATCGGTTTTAGAGTATTATTGGTGACAATCTGAGGTTAGCAGAAATTCGATTTCTTGCCACCATAATTGTGAGACATGTATATTAGGAGGTTTTCGCTTGCTTATGAACTATTACTTGTGTTACAATAAGTAGCTAGTTGCTTTTTGAAATTTTATATGTACAGGGATGAACTATATTTACAAGATTTAGTGATTTTAATTGAATATATTTGCTTATGGCTTTCAACTTATTTCAAAATTTAATTGCAGTTGGCGCTGGAAGATAGATATAGGAAGAAAGAAAAAAAAAAGATGCAATTTTAGAATAAGATCCGAAACAGTCTGTGTTATTACCCTTTTCAATGTACCATTTTCGTCTATAACTTTCTGAATATATTTTCTTTTGCCCAACCCAATTTTACCGTTACAAAATAAATGTATTTGTATGTACTTTTTATTACACCATTAAGACACTCCAATGCCATTATCCAAAAGTTCAAAGACCAAATATTGACACTTAGATGAGATAACCAAGCCCGGAAATTTGTAAAATTAAGCAAGCCCAACTCAAAATATAGCAAACCAATAAAATAAAAAAAACAGAAAGATATAATGCTCGGGATTTATTTTGAAAAATAATAAAAAATATAAAGCACTTGTTATAATAAAATATATCTAAAAACTATATAATAAATACTATGAAATAATTGGAAAACACAATAACATTCGTTAACAACGTGCACAAAAGGTAATAGCAGCTAACAACCAAAATTTCTTGTGTCATTTTTACAAAAGTAGATGTCATTCAAATTCAACAGGCATTAGAGGGCCAGATTTGGTGAAGCTTGTTTTAATATGATTCTATTCCTTGTGTTATTAAAACATTTGTCACAATACATAAGCAAAGCTCAAAAGTTTTTCATTCTCTAGAATCGCTTACCACCCGGCACCCAATTAAGAAGGACTTTTGTTAGCTTTTGGCATCAATCAGCAATTTGACCGGGGACTAACCATGGTAAAGCTTGGAGCCAGATGACTAATGTTACTAAAACGGCAATACCTTAGTCAAGGTTATCAACTTTAATAGGTGTGATATCATCTGCAACCTTAAAGTTTCCAACCAGACGAGCAAAGAACACCATTTGTTGTTCGAGTGTGAACTTTATATTCTCAGCCTGCAACCGAAAAACAATCAGCAATTTTTCGTCCAATTATTTCAGAAATCAAAAATCAATAATTGAATAATTGGAAATACCTTGCGAAAACCATGTTGTTCCCCTTCGTATTCTACAAGAGCAACCGGCAACCCTTTATCCTTCAATGCGTGGTAGATTTTACGTGCTTGATTAGGAAGAACAACCTGTCACAAGAAAAATATGTTCACTGCATGGACATGAACATTGATAATAATTAAGCGAAAAGGATTTCAAGAGTACCTTGTCTTCTAATCCTTGAAAGAGTATTATGGGGCAGGAAAATTTATCCACGAAATTAATAGGTGACCTCTCAAAGTATGCCTTCTCCTCTCCTGCAATTGTTCAAGTTTGTGTTCGAGTGAGATTTTGTGAAATTTCTGAGAATTATTTGAGACACAGCATATATTATGAGTGTTTTATTAATTACCTACTAGATTGTCAAGATAGCGAGATTCAAATTTGTGTGTGTCATCTTTCAATGATTTTAAATCAGCTACCTGTTTGTTGGAAGAAAAAAAAAATTACGAATATGTGATAATTAAAAGTTGACTTTAAACATGCAACTGAAAGAATAGATGCCAAGAAATAATAACTCACGCCATACAAGGACGCTCCAGCTTTGAACGTGTTTCTGAATGCAAGTGCAGCTAGGGTCGTGTAGCCACCAGCAGAGCCACCAGTAATACATAATCGATTCCCATCAACTTTTCCATTATCAACCTTAAAAAACCAAAAAATATATATCAACTTAAAAACAAAATTAAAAATTATGCCCATTATTCTGTGAAATTTAAAAATTAAAAAAAAAGTTACCAAATACTTGGCACAACTGCAACAGTCATTGACATCGACAATTCCCCAGTTTCCGAGTAGCCTATCTCGATACTCTCGGCCATAACCTTGAGAATATAATTTGGATATAAGCATTTAATTATATTGGGAAACTAGAAACAAGGGTATTCCAGTAAATTAGGTCAGGATTGATGAACCTGTGCTTCCACCATAATTAACATCCACAAACGCCCAACCTCGACTTGTCCAATATTGGATACTTAGATTTAAAATACCGCGAGTCTCAGCAGTCGGTCCTCCTATACATTGCATAGTTAGAGTTTTAACATTTTTCAATACACTTTAGAATCTCAAATAAGATGATAAAGAAAAATACCATGACTCTTTAACAGGAGTGGAGGTTTCTCGTCTTGACTAGCTTGATACAGAGGGTTGATGGGAGGGTAAAAGTATGCATATGCATTTTGTCCAGGGACTTCAGTAGGGAACTCTATTAGTTCAGGTGAGCTTACGTATAGTTTGTAACATGAACTTATAGAGGAAGAAGACCACATAATCTTGAAATCAACTACTTTCGATTTTTTATCATCTAAAATCACCTGAAAAATAAGAACAGAAAAGGAATGAATTAAAAAAATCTTTAAAATTGTTTTCATTATAAAAGAATAATAAGAACCAGAACCTTAGCTATTGATAATGGATGAATAGCAGATGCTCCCTCCACATAGAGGCAGTTATGGCCAGATATCTGCATATTCATCAGACGTGTCTTTAGATAGTTAACTTCTACACACTCATAGAAATAAAGGATTAAATAACAAGATGAAAATCGTATTTACAATATTGTTTATGTCTGTGAAAGGAATATGAAGAAGTGATATCTTGCTTTGAACAACATCAAGAGTTCCAAGATACGACCTCCCACTCTTCCTGCAGGCATTATTCACAAAGTTAATGAATTAATAGTATACATTGAAATAGATAAATGACTTGATGACCAGGTCTGATTAATGCAAAATATGTTCCTCGCAAAAAATTCCAAAAATATATTCATATTTGTTAAGTGCAATTTCTTCAAATCACCTGTAACTGCAAGCAATTAAATTCTCCTGACCAGGACTTGAAAGAAATTCATATGAGCTCATGCCGAAAACCCATAAAGGTTTTGCAAACTCGGCATTTATAGGGTATAGAGGCACTACTTCATTTGTAGATTCCACCTGCGATTACATAAGAAACATAAGACCAAACTTGTTGTATTTCTCTGAGTGGATTGCATGTAGTAATAGAAACACAAAGAAAGAATATGAAGTTGATGTGAGAAACTGATAAAGATCGATCTGTCTAAAATACATACCCATTTGTAGATATTCCAAAACCCGTTGTTTCTATCAGTGATGAAGAAAAGTTCACCTGCAATATTAAGAATAAATCATTATAAGAGCATGTTTGATTATTGAGATTGTTCACGAGTAAACACATCAGAAACCAAATAAGGGAGTTCATGGGCAAAAATATTAGACCAATTGTTCAAACACAGGCATATTAACCTTCCAAATTCAATACCAAGTTTGTATGCGCGAAAAGGTTTTGGATAGACTAGAAGATTTGCATTTCAAACCTGATTCCGCTATTGTGAAATGATCCAACTGTCAAGCATTTGATTGCCCTCGTCTTTATTGACACAAAGTTTGAAATGAAATTGAAAATCGAGAATTGTATGCACATCTGAAGTTGAAGTGCCATTCTCATTGTTTACTAAAAGGGTAATTTTGGAAAGCAAATTGCAAATTGCAGGAAATAAAAATTATCTTCCCCACCAATAAAAGAAAATGTGAACAGGAAGATGCATATCGTTTCTTAATCAGCTAACTAATACCCATTCACATTTATTTCAAATATCAGAAATCTGTTTTTTAAATGTTAAATCCTAAGTAAATGAGATGTTGAAAATTTAATAATTGAGGCAGAACGTTTGAACAGGTGATGAGCCCACAGCCACAAGCCTCAGAGTAATTTGTAACAATAAATAATATTAATTCCTTCACATCCATTTCCATTTTGATTTTCTTTCTTTTGTTTTATTGCATACTAGTAGTTTTTTCTTAGAATAGAGTTCAAGACAGCAAAAAGGAAGAGGATATTACTAGCCAATATTATCACTTTCATTTAAATAAAAACAAAAACAATGCACTTACAAAAGATAATTTTGCTTTTTAATGTTACCTTCAGATGACCACTTAGGTTCAGTTGGTGATTCCACAATTGATGGATCACCACCAGCAACACAAATACGCTTTTCAATGTCTCTGAAAACAGAATTTGAAATTGAATAAAAGAAAATTAGGAATAATGAAAATTTGAAATATTTACATTGGGGTACTAACCCATTCTCAGATATATAGCCAACCCAAAGTTCTGATTTGTCCCATGGCATGTTAGGATGACTCCATTCGATCCATGCCATTCGTTTTCCTTCGTGATCAATCCGTGGAAAAGCATAGAAGTCATTACCCCCAACCAATATATTAGGTTCTGCATAGTGAATGATGAAAATTATTTTGCGAGAATTAAAATGTTTAAAAAAAACTTTATATCGAATTAGAAAAAAGTTGTATAATGAGAAAATTCAAGTTCAATCTATTCTACCAAAATACCCACAGACCTTTTATATGATTGCTGCAGAGATCAATTGAAGCAATTGTTGTGGTGGCATTTATACTACTTTCACGACGGTCTATCAGAGAAGTAATCACAGTGAATGAATAAAACTTGATAAGATAATGATGAGAAAAAATTTACTCCCATAATTTTTCAATCAGAAAGTTTGTAAAAGATGAGAAGTAAATACACAGATATACCTTCCATCACTGTCAAATAGCGATTTAATCGAGAATCAAACACTCCATCAGCATAGCAAACAAGTGGTCCACTGTAATCTGGCGTGAGTGGCTCCGGAGCTGAATCTGCTACACACATATATAATGATATAAAAATCACAAAGGCTACTCTACATTCAGTGTTGGGCATATATAGTCACGTATAAACAATATTTGTAAGAGCTCAAGCATCATTGTCCTGTAACTCGAATTGAAATAGTCGAATATAATCCTAAAGGAAGAGAGAAGATTTAAAAAAAGGACCTTTAGATAAAATTGATTGCTTGTAGAGTCTTTGATCTTTGTAATTTGAGAAGACAACAATGGTATCGTCTTCTGAAATGGTGAAAGCTCCACCTCCATATTCTTGTGCCACGGTCCTTACGGCAAATTCTTTTGGGGTTATATCAGTAGGCTTCTCCCCTTCACTCACAGCTTCTTTAACAAGCACACTTCTTCTGCAACGCCCAAAAGCTTCAATCAACACAAAATACAACAAATAGATCCATTTTTGGGTATCATAAGAGTAAGCACCCTAAATACCAAATATCAAATTCATTTCAGTTATTGGCTCCAACCCTATCTACGTGTACAATAGAATCAATAAATTACACAACTACCAACTCTTCTGAATTTATGGAGAAAAATTTATTTTTTTTATCAAGGGTTCATCATTCGTGTATATATAGAAGCACAAGCCTTCTCAAACATTGAAACAATTGAATTCGTCCTAGATAAATTGATAAGCATTTACCCGGATTCTGTGGGGCGGGATTCAAGCCAGAATAGCGAGCCTTGAGAGTCGGCTGCAAAGCCGCCGAGTCGTTTTTCTGAGCCGGATACGATGTCTGCGGTGATTGGGGACTTCCAAGAACCGTAGGGGGAAGTGACCTTCTTGGTTTCTAAGGGTGCAGTTCCTGCAGTTTCTGAAGCAGAGGAAGAAGACATGATGGGTTTTAGTTTTACTGGTACGAGTCTGAAGTTAGCTCTGTGAAATCTTGAAAGGGAAAGGGAGACGAGAATTGGAGGAGAGTGGCAGTGGCGACTGAGTGTGGTTATAGCACAAGAAAATGCCATTTGCATTGCTGTGAACGTTTTTAGTTATTTACTATTTAATTACTTTCTTTTTTTGCTATTTTCTTTTTTGTTTTCCTGAATAAAAAAAATCTTATACCAACTTGTTTGTGCTTCTTTATGGCTTATTTTGAGCTAATTCACAATATCTGAAAACTCACGTGATTTTCTTCTTCCCATTTTGCACATGAAAATTTCCCATAGAGTAATTATATTCATAAATGTTATTTTCAAGAATACTTTGAAACCTAAACAATGAAGCTTCAATACGATGGTTGATAGTAAAATATTATTACTTAATAAATATTTTATAATTTTCAAATATTCTACCAATTAAATTGTACTTTTAATCATTCTTTTATCATTTTAGATTTATTTTTTTCCTGAGTTTTGATTCTCTTGCAAGGTCCCAATAGGCAAAGTACGTTGCCCAACTTTACATTTTTCTACCATAACTTCTTTCAATATTAGTTAGTTGACCTTTATTCGAATTGAGACTCATTATGTTAGAGTTGGACTCATAAAATCACTAGGTTAAATATAAAGACTTCATATCGATGTTGTTCATACTTATTTGAGCTCAATCTCAAATTCAAACTAATTGATCCATTTGAGCAATAGATAAGTCTAACCGTTCTAAATACAATACATAAGCCGTCCTAAATACAATACATAAGTCATATTGAAATTGAATTTATTCTTTTTTTTTTTATCATGATTATTGATTAAAACTAGAATTACAGCATATAAGCAAGTATTTTTTCAAAAACACAACAAATAGATGTGTAGTTAACTATTTAAATTAAATATAGATTGTTTAGTACAATTTTTCTCAAATTATCCCTCTCTATTGGAGTAATATTTATTACACTATTTCCTTTTATGCAGTTATGATAAAGTTTATTACTATTAAGAATGAAAACATTACTACTATTAGTAAGTAAAGTATAGGTGAAGGTAAAATCGTCATGGCAACGATAGAGTTGGCCATTAAAATTCCTAATTCATTCCAGATTCGAATTCATTCCTTTTATTATATCTATCAGTTCAGAAGAGAGGTTTGGGATTGGAATCCCTAATTTAGATTCAGAAGACTCATTTTGAAGGAAAAGGTGCGCTGCCTCAATTCTTCTCAGTGTTGATTTTATTCCGTTCCTTTTTTCTGTTTTGAGGAGGATGTATTGGACGCTAAGTAAAAAGAGGATCTCAATTTCTTCATTTACTTCCATTCCAGCTTTCAGATTCATCTTCATTGTTATAATCACAAGCAGATGCATCTCCCCATTTCTCCAGCATTCACTGCAAAATACAGACAAGCGACCACCACTATCAAATGCTTATTCTCTTCTTCTTCTTTAGCAGCACCCGTCAATGAGCCATGCATATCCAATCATCCCGACACTGTTGACCCACAACTCTCCCTCCTCCGCAGCACCCCGCCATCTCGCTCTGCCGTTTTCCTATGGAAAAACCTCATCAAGCGCAGCATCTATTTTCGGGATCCAAAAAAGGCCCTCCACCTGTTCGACGAAATGCGGAGACTTGGTTGTATACCTGATGACACCATTTATATTTTCGTTCTCAAAGCATCCGGCGAACTTCCTTCGTTGAAACTCGCGGAGTCAGTCCACTTGCTTGCGTTCGTCACTGGTCATATCAACTCCAACGCGAACGTGGGCAATGCGGCTGTTACAATGTATGGTCGTTGTGGAGCGGTTGACAAAGCTCAGCAAGTGTTCGATGAAATGCAGGTCAGAAGACTTTTCGATACTGTATCATGGAATGCAATTATAGCTGTGTACGAGCAATCTGGTGAGTTTAGAAGGGCTCTGCAGATGTTTCAATGCATGCTTAGAAGTAATAGTAGTAGAGGCGATGCGATGCGCGCGAGTGAGTTTAGTTTGGGAAGTGCAGTTTCAGCTTGTGCGTCTTTGCAATTGTGGATGAGCGGCATGGAGATTCACGGGCATGCGCTACGGAGAGGTTTAATTGAGAATGTAGTTGTAGCGAATGCAATAGTAGAGATGTATGCGAAGTGTGGATCAATGGATGAGGCGAAAATTGTATTTGATTGTATAGAGAAGAAGGATGTGGTGTGTTATACTACACTGGTTACTGGGTACTCTCAGATTGGGAAATTTGACATTGCTTTGGGATTGCTTGAGAAAATGAGGGAGAATAAGATTGAGTTAAACGTGGTGACATGGAATGCTGTGATTGCAGGGTATGCTCAAATGGGTCTTGGGTATGAGGCACTTGATATGTTTAGAAAGATGATAGCTTCGAGATATGAACCAGATCCAGTTACCCTTACCTCAGTTTTAACAGGTTGTGCAGCAATTGGAGCATTGGTTCAGGGGAGGGAGATTCACGGTTATGTTACAAAGAGGTTAAAGTTGGTAGGGAATGATCGAGTAGCTGAAATGATGGTTGTCAATGGATTAATAGACATGTATGCAAAGTGCGAGAATCTCAAACTAGCACGTTTCATGTTTGATTCAAGAGAATCCAAAGACCGGGAGGAGGGGATTTGGTGTACCATGATTTGTGGGTGTGTTCAAAATGGAGAAGCAAATGATGCTTTAGGACTCTTTTCTGAAATGCTGCAACGTATGATGCCATCTGTACATACTATATCTTGTGCATTGACTGCTTGTGCTCGTATCGGTGATCTTAGACATGGTAGAGAAATTCACGCATATGCATTGCGCAACCATTATGAGGATTACAAGGATGATGTGTTGTTTTTATCAAATTCCCTAATAGAAATGTATGCCAGATCTCGTCATGTGAAGGTCGCCCGTTGCGTGTTTGATTCAATAGAATCGAAAGATTGGGCTGTAGTGACTTGGACAAACATGATTAATGGGTATGTTCTAAATGGGAAACCGTATGATGCTTTAGAACTATTCTGTAGAATGCTACGGACTATGATGCCAAGTGAGTTTACTATATCTTGTGCATTGATGGCTTGTGCTCATATCGGTGATCTTAGACATGGTAGAGAAATTCACGCTTATGCACTGCGTAATCATTATAATCTCTACGAGGATGCTATGGTGTGTGTGTCAAATCGCCTAATAGACATGTACGTCAGATGTGGTGATGTAAATGCAGCTCGTGCTCTGTTTGTCAACACGACCCACAAAGATGAAGTCTCATGTTACCAAGCTCTGTTTGACAACCCTTTATATTAAATCTTTCTCTTACATTACTTTGCTTTAAATTACTGAATCCTCCTTCAGTTATTTAGAAATATGAAAATCAATTCCATGCAAGTATACTTGTTATGTTTTTTTGTCCTACGTTTAGAAATTAGAAGTTAATAATGCAATGTCTGTTTGCAGCAATGCAGTTTATTTACAAAGCTTCACTAAGTTATAAGTAGGAAATCAAAATGGGTGTTATGGACGATTTAGTAATGTCACGCTTATATTATCTGAGAGCTTTAGCAATTTCAAATCCTGTGTAGTTATCATTTATTTCATATACATAAATGTTGTGTAATCACCATATTTTGTAGATATATTATGAAGTAGACTAGATTCTTCGATATCTAGTCACTGAAAACTGGTAAAAATTTCATATAGGAGAGTGAAATTGCAAGCATTGTTTCATACACGGTCGGTCTCAAAATCATATTGCCAACTTAACCGGCGACAGAAGGCCTTGTAGTGAAATTCATGAATTGTGGACAGAAGGCCTGTAGTGAAAATCATCATCAATTGTACTATAAACCCACCATTATGATTCCATAGCTTCTCTGCCAAGGATCAAAGAATAAATTAAGAATGATTCTTTGTATTCATCGCCATTCGCCAATACAACACTTCATCCAATAGCAACACTCCTTGTATGATACTAGCATAGAAGCTTCTGAGAGCTCAAACAAAGAATTCATTATACTTTGACATGAAAATTATATCCTCAAATTTAGGGAATTGAAGCTTACCCGGCCGGCCATTCTTATTATTGTATAAATATGGGGAGTCCATAAATCATCTACTAATGCTAAATTAATTACGGAAATATATTTTGTGCACATAAAATTGAGAACATGAATGAGCTAGCTGTATATAGAATTAAATGTGCTACATAGATTTGCCCCAACATATATATAAATATATATATTTGTACCCTTGTTGGGCAGCTGCTTGTCCAGTTGTCTGGTGATTTTAGGACTATTTAAAGAGATTCCAAGTTGTTGGTGGAAGGACACAAAGAACCGACGAAGCATCGCCAAATAATTTTATTTTTTATTTTTTTATTAAAACAAAGAGCTAGTATAGCTATATTAGAAATTTATGCATATCAAACAATGATTATACAGTATTTATTGTCGATCAACTAGTTTAAGTCTAGATAAAACAGCACGTAAGTAATTAATATCGGATATGGACTTATGGAAATGCTAATAGAATAAATAGCTCTACCATAAATATAAATGTGATGTGGCTACCTTCTTTGTCCTTAAAACTATTAATTGATATGGTAAAACTCAAATTTAAATTGCACTTATTTTAACAAATTCAATATATATATTAAAAAAAAAAAGTTACTAGAATAGAACGGCTCTCATGTGTCGGCTCATCAAATGTGACTCAAATTAAAACGCACTAGTTAAGCTTTCAATCTTAAGCGCGTCCTACTTTTATAGTCAATTTCAAAATAAATCATAAACAATACAGTAATTATGTTCTAACAATTGATTGGCGACCAATATTATCCACAGTTACATATTTTCATCATCATATATATTTAAAAAAAAAAGGAGCAGCATGATTTCATGAGAGAGCTAGATTAATCAACAAACCATATATGACCAATTTAGTTAATTAGGTTGTCCATATTGGGAATGTGGACAAAAAGTACGTCCGATCCAATCACGCGGAAGCAAATCAATTATGCAATGCAACATGACCATTATAAGAAAGACAAAATTAAGTACATATGTGGTTGGAGGGAGACACATGCATGAGGACCATTCTAATTTAATTAAATCCAGCTAGCACTGAAAATATTTATGTAATTAACTATAATTTTAAAGTTGGATTGTGGATATATAGGTTTTGTTTGCTCTGTTTGGGATTTAATAGATAATAATATATATGTACAAGCCTGATCATATGAAAAATAATAATGATATCAAATCTAATCGATCATCTCATATGGATAAAAAGAAGCATTACATAACTTACTATGAACAAAATATCTCCAAGAAACCCCCTTTTTTTTCTTATATGTATGATCATATTGTTTTGGTAGGTTGTTTAAATAGTAACTGTGAAAATTATAACGCGACTCATTATTGAGTATAACTTATTTTATATTAGTGATGTTATAGTTCATTTCGTTCTTAAAATTTGATCAATAAATTCACATTGATGGCATATACTTAGTTCATAAATATGTATTTGCTAATCATTATACTTAATAAACTTTAGAATATATATATATATATATATATATAAATCAAGGAAAATTCTAAGGTGCCGCTAGTTATAACCAATAGAAATAAGACATGTTATAATAATATTACCACAATAAGTGATACTATACCACAACAAATGATATTATACTATATATTTAGTAACATCAAATAGTAAATTATTTTCTAATAAATTATTATGAAAATAAATAAATGAATGTTACAATAATATTTTTAAATAAATAGTATGTAATTTTTATTGAATAATTAATATTAACTTTGGAAAAATCGCATAAATCACCTAATATATAATAAATACTACATGACGTGGGATCATATTAAATATATGGGGTTAAAACTACGTAATGTGTCATCGTACTATCACTTGTTAATTATACCATAGAATGTGATACACATTTCATTGTAATACCACATTATATGGAATAAATACTACATAATGAGGGGCCATACTAAATATATGGATTAATACTATGTAATGTGAACATGTATTGTCACATGCGAGTTAGAACATAGAATGTGATACAAATTGCATGGTACCACTTAATGTGGAATACATACTACATGATATGTGATTATACTGAATATATGAGCTTAATACTATGTAATTTATAATGTGAGCCCGTACTGTCATATATAATTTATACCATAGAATGTGATACACATTGCATGGTACTACCACCTAATTTGGAATAAATATTACATGATGTGGGATCATACTAAATATAAAGGATTAATACTAATTTGAAATAAATAATACATGATGTGGGGTCATACTAAATATATGAGGTTAATACTATGTAATGTGAGCATGTACTGTCACATGTAAGTTATACCATACAATGTGATACACATTATATGGTAATACCACCTAATGTGGTAAATTAGCTGCAATTAACGCAACGGCACCCTAAAATCCATCAATCAAATTATGAATGGTCTTATATAACATAAATGACATTCATACCATCAATCATTACATTAACACTATATCTCATGTTTTTAGTTACCAACTTCCATTGGAAGTTTGAAAAAAACTTAATTCTAGAACTACTTGGTTACGAGAAGATAATGATATAAAACTTAATTCTATATATATATATATATATTAATATATAATATGCAATTATAAAATGTTTGAAAATATTCGTTTTCAATTTCCTTAAATGGTATTATTACAATGACATAGTAATGGTATTATTGCTATTATATTGTTGGAATGAAATGAAACGGTAGTTACGGGGCTGACGGTCGGTGGAAAAGTCAGTCAGACTCGCAGCTGTAACTTTATCAACTACCCAACTGCTTCTGCTTCTTCTTTCTATTTTCTCCAACAAGCGTCACGCAAAAATCAATATTTTCTCTCTCAAATTCATCCACGTTGGCGGCTGTACACTGTACAGTAATAATTGTAACATCTCGTGTTCAGATTACAAGCCCGTGTGAATGTTTATATTGTCCTTTTTAAGCGCGTGGACCACTGTAATAATGGGAAAAGGGTAAATACCACTAATTATCATAGATTAAAATTTTCATTTTTTCCGTCGAAAAATTACAAAAATTTCGTTTTTGATTCAAACGAAACGAAAATAAAACATATTTTTAAAACTATTTGTTTGCTTTAAACTCTGTTATTTTTTTAAATTTAGTAACTTTTTTTACAATTTTTCCTTAGCGTTTCTGAAATATTTTGGAAAAGTCTCGATAAATTTTCAATATTTAGCTGACCGAAATATACACTGGAAACGAAATTTTGATACATGCTAATGATCTCTTTATCATTGACATTTTACAGAGTGGTCCATTTTATGTTTTTTTCCCCATGTTAATCTCCTCTATAAATTATTTGTTTCACTTTGGTCATTTACAAGGTATTTTTTTACTTAGTGTTACACTTTAGTCCCTAATAAAATTATTTTGCATCAATTTAGCCCCTCATAAAAATGTCTTTTTATCAATTTAGTTCCTCATAAAATTATTTTGACACTTTAGTTCACCTTGGACCATTGAAAAATGATCTAAGTGAAACAAATAATTCATAGTGGGGACTAACGTGGAATAAAAATACAAGAGGGACTACTCTGTAAAGAAGTAATGATAAGGAGGACCCCTTTTTGTTCAATAAGATACCAAAGTGGATATTCCATACTAGAAATAATAGCAGGAACCAGGAAGTCCTTTGATAACATGGATTCTTATTTCTCAATGATATTCCACAATCAAGATTCAAGAAAATTGGCTGAATCCCGTGAAATGGCATTAGTAGTGTTTACCCTAAGGGAAAATTCTTACTTGATCGAATTTTGCAGAACTCAAAATAACTGTATGACAAATTTAATTCACTTATTTTGAGATTTGGTGTAACTCCCAAAAGAGAGATAAATCAAATGCAAATACAATATACTTGCTTGATGTTTGAATGAGTTTAACCAAATCAGGTTTGAACAAGAATTTTCCAATAATAAAATACTCCAATTCTCGTATGTTTATTACGCTGATAAAAATATTATTTAGAGAAATAATATATTTCGAAATATTGTATTTCTGTAAGGGGAAAAAAAGACAAAATAGTATAATCTCTAATGGTAAAAGACTGAATATGCATATACCTATGTGGCTTAATGAAAAATTTCTGTTCAAACTCTGTCTTGGTCAATTTTAACTAACCACAAAAAAATTGTATTATATATGGTTTGTGATTGATCACTCTCCTACGAATTAACCTCCAATTTATGCATGTAAGAAAATAATAATAATAATAAATCAAAATAGCATTATCTCTAATGGTAAAAGCTTAAATATGCCTATACATATGTGGGTTCATGAATAATAATAATAATAATAAATCAAAATAGCATTATCTCTATGGTAAAAGCTATCTCTATGGTAAAAGCTTAAAAATGCCTATACATATTTGGGTTCATGAATTTTTTTTTGTCTAGACTAGACCCTTGACTTGACTAAATTCAACCAATCACAAAGTAAATATATTGTACTTATTTAATTTGTAATTAATCACTTTTTTACGAGTTACGTACATTCAATCCAAAAGTAAATATATTGTACTTGCCTTATATATAATTACTTTGGGTTCAATAAACTGATGTTGGGATAAAATTTCCGTGGTAGCAAGTATTTGGTGATGCACTTCTTTCAAAGTTTAACATGATTTATTGTTCTCAATATTTAGTAGATTGTTGGGCTTTTATATTTTTAAAATATTACACATCCTTTAAAATGCTTATTCGTATTGATATATATATATTCAGAGAAAACATTAATCATTTCGTATGTACTTCACTTTCTTTTCATCCTACTAAGCATATTCTTAATTATTAACGAAAATCTAAATTATTCAAGTATACTATATGAATTTTAGAAATGTAAAAGATGTGTTTTTAATAACAATCAATGGTCAATTTCTTATAATTATTATAATTCAACCCAAGAGTCTAACCCCTAAAAATTGCGAACTCGAATTTGAATCCTCATTAAAAGAGCTTCTTATATAATATGTTCGATTCACCCTGAAAGTGATTAAGTCGAATCTAAAATTTAAATATTATCGAGAAAAAAAAAACTAATTGTTCATATTTAATAATTTTAACACTGAATAACATAAATTTTATGTAACTACATGAGGTATGAAATTCAGTTTACATAGTACATACTCATATATCATTAGCTGAAGTGTAAACTTTACGAGAAATGGTTAGGTTAATCTACTTGTTACTACTTGTTAGTAATAAAACACGAAATACTTCTTAATCAAACAAAAACTAATCATAATCGGCGCAGAATGGACACGCTCCAATACGGCGAGTGGGCCCTGGTCCCCTAATCCATAAACAGAAACACTTGAAAGTCAAAGCCGATTCAAACTCGAATTACGTGAGATTCTTCCAGGCTGTGGGTGGGTCCCGTCTTACGTGGAAGTCGTTGAAGTCATCTTCAAACTGCTTTAATTATATTTATGCCCTCAAAATATTTCACCTTTTAAATGCACATTTTCTCATGCGGCTAATATCAGCCGTTGATCTCCCAAATCTGATCAATCTGACCACAGCTGTAAGTAAGTTTGTAAAGAGTCAAAAAGCGTGGTGCCCACTTGACGTTTTCTAAAATCCCTTAATGTTTTGTTTCTAATGTAATTTTGTATTAGTGTCGCTTAAGGTTCTTTCTTTTTTATGATTAAGTGAAGGTAATGATAAACAGCTCTTTCTTTACTGTCATGTTTTAAACGCTCCCGGTCCGGTCGGTTCGGTCGATGATGATTAAGAGAATGAATGATTAATACTATACTACGTTGAGTTTTCCATTTTTTTACTCTCTCGAGCACTGCACACTACTGTTTGTTCTTGTATGTCCTTTACGATTTATTTGTTAGTCGAATTTACTAGTACAATTAGGTTTAATTGTGAACAAGTGCTATGTCCGGTCCATAATTACTTCTAGAACTAGTGTGATCAGCCGAACAACCGGTGAAGCGGCCATAATCAGCCGGTTTTCTTTGACCCGACTAACCAGTTAACAAGAAAAATCGAAAAAAAATTTAAATGACATTATAGAAACTAGGGGTTGAACCCATTACTTCATGGGAAAAATAACTCTTGATAGCCACTTGAGCTTTGCAAGTTTTGTTAACTCTTCCATTGAATTGTTTGTGATATTTAATTTTCAAATGAATGATTAAGTATCTTCATTATCATAACACAATTTTTATTAATAATTTCCTTTATGTGAATAACTTTTGTATGTCTTTCATATCTTTTAGGATATAATTTTAAATCTCTATGTACATAATAGTATATATTTTAAAAAATAAATATACACTACAAAAAATTTAAATTTTAGTGACAAAATAGTAAATGACAAAGGGATAAAATTTTTAATATTGTTACTTAACTGATATATATAGACACACTAGTGACAAGAAATATGAAAAAGTTGTTACTATTGACATTTAGTGATACCCCAATAGTGACAACTAAAAAGTTATCACTAAATTATAGTGACAATATTTATTGTCACTAAGTTGTCACTGAAAGGGTGTCACTAATTGTCAATAGTGACAACTTAAATTCCATAAACTTGTCACTAATAGCTATTAGTAACAACTTAAAAATATATTTTGTCACTATTGCACTTATCACTATTATTATTGTAACAAAACTAATATTCTTATCACTAAATATATGCAAAAAGTGACAATTTCAACAATGTCACTTAATATTTTGTCACTAAAATCCATGTTTCTTGTAGTGATATTAATTACATAATTATGATACCATCCGGTCCAACTAATAGCTCAATCGGTCCGGTCGATTAAATCACTAACCAATGAGATTATCGATTCTTCTCAGTTCCGATATTCCCCAACTAATCAAATATAAATAAGTAATGACATTACCGCTTTTTATTTATAATACATGATTTTCTTGAATTGAATTGGTGTAAATGCAAATTTCAATTATTTTCTTGAATTTTCCAAGGGTATATAAGTTTTAAAAATGACTTGATTTCTGTTGTAGCGCTTCAACCACATTAGATTAGATGGGAAGCTTTATCAACGAACACGAGACTTGAATACTAGCTAGGTGATATATAATAGAGATCAAAATATTTGAGTTTGAGGAATTGAATAAATAAAGTTTGAAAAGAGTTATATATATAGGACATTAATTAATAAAATGTGGTTCGACCTTTAATTTCCATCCCAATTTGGTCGAAAATATTCTTGACGGACCTGCAAAAATGTTCTTTTGCCGCGCATGTTTGATCCGATCTCCAGACACACGCGGTGATCATTTGTTACCAAGTTATAATATACCTTGATATTAATTTAATTGAACCAATATAATTAAATTTGTGGACAGGTGCAATTAACTAACTTTCACGTCAATCTTTTTCCCCATATCCACAGTACGTACTAAGGGTAAAAGACAAGTCTCAATTAATATTGGTTTGAAAGTGCCAACAAATTAAATATTATATAATTGTGTTAATTAGATTATTTAAGCACTAAATTAGGCAATATTCTATATATAGTTATACATAATAAATGAAGATGGAAATATATGGATGGAATTCGATCCAACTGCCTATATATCTTAATTTACAAAGTTCAATTAATCTCCATTCAAAGAATCCGTAAGATGAAATTAGTTATTATTTATTTTGTTGGTCATTTAAATATTAATTACTATATATCTCCACTGTTGTAGTAGAAGATATAGTACGGACCAAGGACAACATCTGAACAATCTTCATTCAAAGAATGATTTAAACTTTGAACCTGGACTAGGAGACAAAAATCATCTCATAAATTCCCCAGTACATACCCCATTCAATGAATCTCATTCATCTCTTCATTTTGGATGTAGTATATATATATATATATATATATATTTTTGTTATTATTATCATTATTCATTTGAATTAATTTACAAATGTTGTACAGTATATTTATATATATAAAGGTAGGGCAAATGGGTGCACATTTTGCACACTATTATCTGTTAGAAACCCCACCAACTTTACACAAAGGCAGATTCCAAGAACCAACCCCGCCCCGCCCTGCCACTCTTAATTAATCAAAATAAAAATCAATAATAATAAATATAAATAAATATTAATTATTGATATAAACCCTTCCCTTCCCCCAAAACAAAATGCAGTAAGTAATACATACTCCCACATCATCTATAAATATAAAG
This sequence comes from Penstemon barbatus, assembly GCA_003313485.2. NCBI lineage: Eukaryota > Viridiplantae > Streptophyta > Magnoliopsida > Lamiales > Plantaginaceae > Penstemon > Penstemon barbatus. The sequence goes on from CM064879.1 coordinate 7,478,725, forward strand.
TTCACTTCACTTCACTTCACTTGTGCTAGAGCTCTACACACACACAAATTAATTAATTAACCATATATACCATTTATGGACAATAATAGGTGTTCCTCTGCGAGTTCCTCTTCCTCGGAAACATCCTCGGGTTCCTCGTCGAAAACCGACCCAAACCAATCAGAGAGAATTAAGGGCCCATGGAGCGCCGAAGAAGACAAGATCCTCACCCGATTAGTCGACCGCTACGGCCCCCGAAACTGGTCCTTAATCAGCAAATACATAAAGGGCCGATCCGGAAAATCCTGCCGCTTACGCTGGTGCAATCAGCTCAGTCCCAACGTCCAGCACCGCCCCTTCTCCGCCGAGGAGGACCAAACCATACTGGCGGCGCGTGACAAGTACGGAAACCGTTGGGCTACCATTGCGCGCATGCTTCCCGGACGCACGGATAACGCCGTCAAGAATCACTGGAATTCGACCCTCAAGAGGAGACAACATAACAAACATCCAACTGGGGAAGATTCGTCCAGTAATGGTAATGCTGTGGAGGATCCGATGACGGAGTTGACTCTTGCGCCGCCGGGAATGGGCGGAGGTAGGGTGGAGGAGAGTTTGCCGGAGGGGTTTTGGGATGCGATGAGGAATGTGATAGCTAAGGAAGTGAGAGAGTATGTTACGACGTCGTTGCCCGAGACTTCTTCCTCGGGGTTTCCCTACTTATAATAATATCATCATTAATAATTAATTAAGAGGGAATTACAACTAGGTAATATGTTGAGATTCGTCTTAAATTAACATTTTTTATTTTATTTTTTATCATCAATTAATTATTGAGCCTGTGAATGCTTAAGTTGGAAGATTTGAAAAAAATCTCAACTGTTTAACAAATTCTTCACGTGTTATTTATTTGTCGTATCGTACAACCGTAGTACGTACTGTAGAATTAGACCATATGTCATTGGAGTACTTTGTAAAAAAATATTACTATATTATACTTTAATGAAACTAATTTATTAGTAATAAACCAGTTGTCATGCAATTAGTGACAAAAATTGTAGAGTAATTGAGTTGTCGGTTGCTATATAGTAGTACTATTTTTTTTTTCACGGTGCTATATAGTACCCTCTCCGTTTTTCACATCATAAATAGTCACTTTTTTAAGAAAAAATAAAAAATACCCTTTATATTAAATAATTTTAACATTAATGACTACCCTTTATATTAAATAATTTTAACATTAATGACAAGTATTAGTAAAAAGAGAAAAATTGATAAAATAACATTAATTTTATATGAAAATCCTAATGCGACAAATAAAAGTTAACAAGAAAATTTTGTCGAACCGACAAATAAAAAAAAACGGAGAGAATATTCCCTCCGTTCCACATATCTGTCGTCTTAAGAAAGAAAAAAGAATTCTAAAGATATGTCGTTTTAGTATTCCAATGTGATATTAATTATCATTTTTTAATTTAGTTCTTATTTATTACACCTAAAAACTCTATTTAATTTATTTCAATGCAATATTAATTAAGGGTTTAGGTATTTCCTTTTTTTTCTTTTTTCTTTTTATCAAATCCATTCTATTCTTTTGAATCACATGCAATACTCTAAATACAAATATTGTGTAAGGGAAAGAGTAATAACTAATAAGTAATATGTACGACAACTTAATTGATATAGAGGACGTTTTAATTAGTCAAATAATTTCGAGGTCTTGAAACCAAAACGAAGGTTCGTTCTTCAGCAAAATTAAAGTTTTAAAGTGAGAGTATTGGTAGTGTGGTGGGACAGCGGGGTCACATGTTGTCTTTTTAAGGTAGAAAATTATAAAAAATGGACTCCAAGAAAATATTCCCCACTTTAATTTTTTGTGTCGGCACATCATATTTCAATCATAAAATTTAATTCAATCGGGCATTATATGCATATGCTCCAGATTTTAAACGTGACCAATTGACTAATGTCTAAAATTTCAAATACTAGTTTTGTTGCCATGCTTGACTCTGCTAGCCCTAGGAAATTTGTAATATCCAAAGCATAAATTTTGGAAAAAATAATACGTTGAAATTCGAGGCTCACTTTATAGCCTTTGGCCGTGTCAATTTTCTTATATGTGCATAAAAATGAATGGGACTTTCTCTAATATTGGCCTAATTAATTATTAAAAAATATTATCATAAAAGGAGTATAGCAATATTATATTATAGTATAATTGAGTAGAACAAGCAAAAGAGTATTCCCTGTGTATACAAGAACTTCAAAAAAATATCACCTACATAACTCAAGCATCAACAACAATGGAGCGTATTTATCATAAGTACACGCCTAAATCTATACAGGCATAAATTACAAAATCGATACCAAACTCAATATCTTAGAATGATGAAAGCTCCAGCTATGTATACTGCTTGCTCTTTAAATGCAAGATCAAGGCCTGTACACTATACAGCGCGTGCATCAGATGCTCATACAGTTTCCTAAAATCAAGAAGTTTCATATTCTTTTACAATACAGACACACAAATACACACACAACTTAACAAGAACAGCATCATAGATAATGATAGCATCGGCTTACATTTGGATGGAGTTAACTATGCCGGACGCAAGGTGCCAAAACCTGGAGTAGTAGATAAGGTTCCACCATCAGACATATAGAAACAGTTGTAGTTAATACGAGTAACCAGAGCTGCCAAATGAGGAAACTGTCCCACATTGAGCTTCACAGATAAAATCTGCATTCAAAATACGACAAAGATAATAAGCAAAAAAAAAAAAAAAAAAAAATGTTTTAATGATAATATACTATTGATTGTTAATAGCCACATACCCTGTTATCATCAATGTTACCACATAAGAACAAAAACTTCATAAGGTTGAGATGAATATACTAAAGCCCTGATAGAAAGTAACTGGAATATCCCCATTTTAAGAGACTAATGTGGCCATTCTATACTATCTTTACATGGTACACATATGTGCATGTAAATCAGTTTCTCAGTAGTCTAATCAAATGAAAACCGAAACCGAAATGAGATCCAAACATAACAAAAACAACCTGAAAGAAATTAAAGTAAGTGGATAACAAAAATTAGGATAGATGGGTTATAAAGAGAGACTAAAAAAGTTGAGGTTCTTAAAATGCTGAAAGGGGATTAGGACAGTGATGCAATGGATATACAAATGCATTTGCTATAAAGAAGCTTGAGAAAAGAATACCCTGAGAAGAAATGCCATGCAGTCATTGAACTGTTTCTCAATACGCTCCACTTCCTTTTCGCATCTTGCTTTGATGGTGGAAATTGCTCCACCGCTGCTAAGGGTCTGTTGTGTGGAATAGAAGTCCAGAGCCAGCACAAGGATACTGTTTATGCGGCTAGCAATCAATCCCCACTACAAGGAAAATAAATTGTCTTTAGATGCTCATATTTTTCAGGTTTGTCCGACAAAAGTTTGCATGGATAAGAGGAAAAAATAGCGCAGAGGACACAGAAGATACCAGCTTGTCCGGAACCACAAAACACTGCCGCTGGATTGACAACAAGTAGGCGTCGTGTACTTCAATGGCTTCATCCAGAGTTCCAGCTGCTGCCACACCCTCACAAAGTTCACGCCATGCATTATGATACACCTACCCAAACATACTGGTTAAAATCTGCAGAAGTTTTTTTTTGGAGATACATTGTTCAACTTATTGAAGTATTGTTAAACAAGGGCACCTAATTATTTTACACCGACTGAGTAGTGATGATATTGAAATATCAACTCAAACATGTGTGTAACTAACAGTCCCCCTTTATAACCATAAACAGGAAAAAGTCACCCTAGCCAAGTCTGTGAGCCTTCAGAATACATCATCGGTATTAATCCTATCCTAGTCAACACTAGATCGTCAAGACCAAGAGCAAGTTCAAATTGATGGTAGAAATATGAGAACTTTTCTCCAGCATTTTACAAGATGTCCCAAAAGAAAGCAGAGTAAATCCATGATTGCATAAATAGGAGACAGCATATATCTATGGAACATTTACAGTGTCAAACGAGTTGCCTCAAAATACAACAGAGCATTAATTCTTGCAAATCCATGAAAAAGCAGTTTGAGTTGGCCAAACAAGTCAACTCAGTTTCTGCAAACATTTTAATCAGTCCTTTGCTTAAACAACAATGTAACTACAGTAATATGGCTAAATTGCAATACAAAAATATTAAAATAGCATAAAAATAATGCAAAAATATATTTGGTCCTCATCAACACTCACTAATCACTTCTAGCTTTCAATTGAAAACTAGTATTTCTTTAACATTCCTTCAGAATTTTAATTCAAAAACAACTTTTCAATAGCTCATTAAATAATAATGATAGTAGGAAAATACCGAACTCATCAATAATAATAGTGGGAACATGGAAAATTAAGTTGATCGTATGCATTTAGATGCTCATAATTTCTTTTTCTTTGAAGGCAATATTACAATAAGAATAAGATGTAAGAAAATTAGACATCTAGGCTGTGGGATTATTGGAGCAAAGCACTCCAGTAAGATATATATATTTGAAATAAATTGGAAAATTGTTTCACAAAATAGATAGTGTGAGCACGTATCAGTATCATAAACTTGTCTAGCATAAATGCTTTCAGTTTTTTATTATTTACAAAAAATCAAGTGTGTTTACATCAAGTCAATTAGGTGGAACATGTCCTACAACTCTCTCCCAAAAGAAATTGTCAATGTTAAGTACAATATTCGAATTAGAGCAGACACACTAACAAGAATGACAGAATAACTATATCTGAAAAGTTTTCCAAATTGAGCTCCTGAAGAAAATGGCATACGAACCCTTTGTCGAATGTACAGAAGTCTTTGTATACTGTATCTACTCAGGCATGATAGATTCTAACAAGTAAATCACCCTAAAGACCCCATATATCAGAAATTAGAAACCACATTACCCTGTCCATAACATATTGGTGAAAGGCATCCACAAAATGGAGCAGTTTCTGTTCTAGCAACCAGTGCCGCTTATGTCTCGTTGTTGCAGTGCCTTTATCCTGAAAGTTGCGAGGTGACAACATCAAGAATTATAATAGCATGTTCGATTATATAGATATCAGTCGGCATAAGACTTGCATGATATCTGAAATAAAATATGGGTCGCTGAGAGCAGGACATACCTTCCACATCCACTTCCTTGCCTTATCGAGAACGAATTTTGCACGTTTCACTTTCAATAGAAAACTCATCACCTGCAGTAAATCCAGATAGAATGACCAAGTTTTAAATAAATCATCTTGCTATTCAGATCAAATTTTTCGGACTGCTACCTGATTATACTTCTTCATTGCCTCCTGGTTCGCAATAAGTTCAAGTGGCCAAGAGACCTAGTGCAGTGCATCAACATACAGTTCAGCTCAATTAGTATTTCACACTTACAAAAGACTCAACAAAAGTGTAACATAATTCAAAGTGCATACCTTGTATGTAAACCTCAGGGAGTCAAGAACATCCATTCCAGAGCTCTGTCCTCTACCTTTACGAGGAGTTGAGACAGAAGTGGATGCATTCTGTTGGTTGTCCTCGCTGAAACCTGGACTTTTTGATGCTGAGACCACTAATGAATCAGGTGTACTTAGAAGTACATTGTCAGCAGAATTCCTTATAGACTCCTGAAGTAAACTAAAATCACTGCCAGCTGATATCCAGATAAGAATATGGGAATACATTTTCAGAAATTTCTAGAGTGTAGAAGTAATCATTATTGGGTTTAAAGTATAAACAGATAGAAGAACTTATGGTTATCATCAAATTTTACCAGCAAATTATCAGAAAGCAGTGAACATATTTTTGCAGAAAGTAACCAGATGATGCACATGGAAAATACCTCAAAATCCATTAGAATGAATTCCAGAGTCCGGGAAACCCAATAAATTACCAATACTCAATAGTCTTAATAGACAAAAAGATTAACAGAACAGGGATCTGTTCATGAAATCAAAAGACCTAGGAGTACATTTTCATCTTTAAATAATCAATCTATTTTTCGTCTAGTCTATCTTTGCAAGATAGTGCTCCTTAAATATTGTTCAGCGACTTAATGAACTGCCAAACTTGACTACATTTTCATTACCTTTTTCTATGTCCTTGTGATTCCAAGGTGATCGTTGTAAGCAATGTTCAAAAACGGACCATTCGCTGATTAAAAACTACATGTTCAATGTTGAATGTTCCAATCTCCAGGTCAACCGCTTAACTATATTTTTATACATTAATATGTACTTATAGAATATTTAATAATAAGAAAATATAAAGATTAAACCATTAATTGGAATTCAAGATATATCAGCATAAATAACTAAAAGCTCCACAGTAGGTATATATGAAAAACACTGAAATAAATATTGTCAACCAATGTAGGTTATAAGCATCATCTTCCATTTGACCAATGGAGAAAGGATCCACATCAAAAGCACAGCAAATATACAATACTTGGTCAATGAATTGTACCTGTAATATTGTGTTCAACTCAAAATCATCATCTAAGGACTCTCCTTTATCTAGCTTATTGAAGATGACCGACAAGAAGTGCTGCAGCATATCACCTAGACATGAAAAGATTCCCAATAAGAAAGTTATGATAAATTAAAAGCACGTGTCTGAAAGAATTGAATGGCCAAACTGAGGGGACACCTGATCCTAATAAATATATGGCCCGCAGTACACCCAACTCATCTAGTAATCTCCAGTCATCCAGTAATTTTGACAACATAGTCCTGCCAATAAAATCTACCTGCATATTGAATTCATAAAAAAGGTTGTAACATAGTACATCAATAGCCCTATAATCAAGTGCATGTGATTATTATGAACCTGCTTCTTAATGTAGAAGATAAGGCATTCTTGAAGAATAACTGCAGGAAGTGGAGTACTTTTAGGTTCATCATTTTGAATCCAGCTAAGAACTCTCGATGGAAGAGTGCTGTTATTCTGGAAAGGTAAAACTTCTGACATCTGAAGGTCCTCCTGTTACAAATTGAGAGGAATTCAAACCCCTAGCAAAAAGACTAAGATAAGTAATAACCACTCATCCTTCAAGACAACACCCAAAATGAAATACCTGAAAAGATGGAAGAAGAGTTGGAAAGGGAAGCAAAACTTCAAGCATTTTTGCATCCTCCAGGGACCGATGATATTCTAATTCACCAAATAGAAAACCAGAATTGTAATCCGTGTTTTTAACTGTCAACTCAGGTCCACAATCATCACTGAATATAGCCTTCCTAAGCCCCTCATCATTTAGAGGGGGGAGATGGAAGGCACGTGATATATTCAATGAGCTCCAAGCATCTCTATTCTCTTGAAGAATCCCATGGCAAACGGTAATAGCTGGATTTTCAGGAATATATGTTTGTGGAAGTTCACCTATCATATTAGGAGCTACATGTCTCTCCTTCAGATTACAGGCTGCACCTTTTCGTGAATAAATATCGCTTTTCTGGGCTAACGTATCAGCCAATAACTTCTGCCAGAATTTTTTTGACTGTGTATTCGTTGGAGAGATACCAATCTCCACTACCTCCTTCATGTCCTTGATCGATCCAAATAAGAGTTTGTCATCTTGCCATAAATACTTAGCAATGTGAGCACCATGGCCAATCAGAGCTGTTAATGACATGCAAAAGACCTCTGACAAAGTTAATCCACCTATTCTATTTCCATTCTCAATATCAACTGAAGAAACTGCTAAAAGAGATGTCATAGGAGCATGTCTGATCAGCTGCAATGATTTTCCAGCAGAAATGATTGTCTTAGCAATATCCTTAATAAAGAGTGGGCAAACCTGAAAGTCTTTTTTATTGGATTCTTTTCCCCCTATCACACTAGACAAAGATGTGGATTCTCTACCACTCATATCTTTTTTCACATTAGCTGAAGGAAGAAAATCTGAGGCAAAATCTGCAGAGTACAAATTCTGAGACATAGCTGGTCTTGGCATATAGCTTTTCTCCCAAAACTCAGCCTTATCTACTGTGATTCCTTTGTTAGCAACAAAGAACATCTGCAAGAAGGACAAGAATCACCACTGGAATTGCAGTCTTATAAACACACAGGAGGAAAGATGCGACTGAATTCTTGTGTCATATAATTATGGATGCACAATAAAAATAACTTGATCAAGAAGATGAATGAATTATTTAGATCAAGAAGTCTTATAATTATGATTGCTCTGTGATCTCATCTTATGGTTTATAAAGGCTCTGAATGGCAAAGTTACTAACTACCAAAGAGACAAGGAATTTACCTCCTCAAAAGGATCATCAAGAGTCCCTTGAAAAATCCAAGCATCAAGACCCTCAATGTATGGCAACAAACTCGACACAAGTATATAAAGTAGCATCCTAAAGGCATCCTCCTGAAATGAGCATAATGTTCTGTTTAAATCTTAAGATCAAATACACGTACAGAATGAGTAGGATGACTTATTCAGCCAGTCAGCCTACATATTTGAACAACCTCTCCTCCTTGCACAAGACAAACTTCATTGAGTTTCACATAAAGATGGTTCAGAATGTGAACAGCAATATCCGCAGCCGGGACATTGTGATCTAATTCAAAATAGAGTTGAGGAATGGCTCCACGCACTATTTGCATCAAATATTCAGCTCCTGCGCAAAGACTATACAAATTAAATTATCAGAAACAATGGCCGGAAGCCCTGAAAGAGAAGCAAGCTCCTAATCGAGCCCTTAAAAGCATCCTAAGCAATGTAAATTCAAACCTAACTTTAAAGAACTTATGACATTTTTAACTAGTAACGGGATAAGAATGGAGGGAGGGAGTGGGAGAGAGAGAGAAGAATCCTTGTATAAATATATAATTCCTGTTCAAACAAATAACTGGACTGGTCTTACAAAAATAACACATATAATACAGTACGAAAACAAGGAAGCAAAATCATAGAAGCTTATTTTTATGGTAAAGCTTATTTATATGGTAGGATTTTGACATTTAAGACATGCATTTGAGTAATTGTGTGTAAACTAAAGAGAAACTAATTATATAACTTCTATATTTTAAAGATCTTATCGAACAGCATCAACATCGTAGGCCATTTCATGTTCTCCATGTAGATTCTCATTAAAATATCAAAAGCATCAACATTGTAGGCCATTTCATATTCTCCATGTAGATTCTCATTAAAATAAAATGCAGTAAAAAGTTATTCCATTCCCAGTCACCAAGAATAAGCATGCATACCTGGATAAAGAACTCGACAATCCCAATAGAGTTGGAGTAGTCCTACCATCCGAGCTATTTACCTTCACCTCTTCTTTCAAAGCAACATCCCGTATCCTCTGTCGCAAGACAAGAAAGAAACAATTACAGTTGAAACAAAACATTTCATAGATGAAAGTGAATTACTAACATACATAATACATACTCTAAGACATTGACACACAGAGCAAGCAAATGCTCTCAAAGTTGGTGGAGACGAGCTCATTGATTTCTCAATTTTGTTCACCACGAGATCAACCAATTGTAAACATGTTCCAGCATACGTAAACTGATCAAGTAGGCTACACAAACTCGTCTGAGAAAGATGAGTCACATAAATCCCGGTTCTGAAACGAAAACGCTGCCCAGCTTCATCCCAATAAAATAGGGAACTCGATAAACCTTGTACCATTTGCAACACTCCACGTACCTTTAAAAAACAGATAGGTAAACTTGTGAATAGGATTAGCACATTTATTAGTTCCAAATGGATTCAAACACACATACCAGGTCAAGTTCATCAGTTCTTAAAGATGGAATTGGACTTGCAAAATGTATGCCGCCACCGGTGAAGCAATCATGAAGTCTGTCTATCAAATTTTCAGAAACTTCCATCTTTCCGCAAATCATCAACTCGATTGACAGTCACGTACGATACCTATAAGCCGGTAAAAGTACTGACGCAATTTATCAAACAATTGGAGTGCAAGCCCCCAGTTTTTGTAGCTAAACTATAATGACGTCAGTTTTCGTGCTCGTGCAGGGGTTTAGAGGAGAGGTAAGCTGGGCTAAAACATTAATTTGTGCTTAATAGGTCAGATTTATTTTTCAGGCTGGCCCGTGATATGAACAAAGCCCGACATTGAATGGGTTTTCAATTTTTGCTGCAGAATCACTCTACCCCGATTAGATCTTCCCAATTTCCTCAAAAACCAAAATGATTCTCAGAGGGAGTTGAAATTTCTAAATTCAACCCTAATTTGAGTCTCCTACTGAGAAATAGATATCAACAGAGATCGGTGCTCCTCGCAGTTTTAGTTTTAGTTTTTTTTTTTTTTTTTTTTTTTTTTTGAGAGAGTGCTCCTCGCAATTGAGTGCAAATGAAAAGAAGAAGAAAAGGAAGAAGAGTTAATATTTGGGTACAAAAACTGGAGAAATAGAAAAGAAGAAGAACAAAAAAGCGCCACAAATAATTTGAAAATAATTTATGTGATGGTAGTAAAAATTGAATACTAGTGTATTTACCTATCAAAAAAAAAATCCTATCAAAAAATAATAATACTAGTGTATTTACCCTTTTTTTTTTTTTTTTTTTTTTATAAATTAACGTTCCATAAAACAAGAAAGTAGGAAGTTAAGAACAAAGTTCGTATTGTTGGCTTGGATATTGGCAATAATTGTCTCGTGGCGAAGGTCAAATCACAGTCGAATGTCATGAGCGCTTAAATCACAGTCGAATGTCATGAGCGCTTAAATCACAGTCGAATGTCATGAGCGCTTATGTGTGTGAATGCAATATAAGACTATGGTATGTGTATTTCATAACACCAATAGTCTGGAGACTACTGGTAAGCACGAGGTTTTACAAGTGGGTGAGCCTCGACTTATCTACCTCAAGCATTTGGCACAATTATGGGCTGCAAAACTTAGGTTTGACATTCCATTAAGGTCACAAAAGCACTTGATGACATCAACCACAAGGTTTGAGGCTCAATCAACTGCACTAGCATCGGTGATAAACGAGATAACATTCAAGCAATCTCGTTTGAAAATAACTTTGTCGGCTTTAATTGAGTTCATCCAATAACAGGCTTTCTTGATTGCGAAGATTTTTGCAGCAATGGAGTCGAACACGACAAGTGGTTGTAGCAGCAAGCATGACTGATCCATTATGATTCCACATAATGTTCGCTATGACAGCTACACAAAGGGAGAAAGTCGTATCCACATTAACCTTAAATCAGCCATGATCGGGTCTTTTCTAACCAGCTTATCCTTGAGGTTGTAACTGAATTCACTCTTAAATTGTATTTACTTTCAAACTAAAATAATGTATCGTATTTTTTTTTAATAAAAAACTCATTTTTTAAATTAATTAATTCACTATGTTTAATGTCAACATGTAGAAAATATTGCCTACCAAAGTACGTTTGAGCCTTTTTCTGCCTAGTGATGATTTTGGTTGCCCGGTTTATGGATCGGAGGTGGAAACTATTGAGCATATTTTACCTAGGTGTCCTTTTGTGAAAGCAATTTGGTTCAAATCTAAATAAGCATTCCAATGTGAACCATTTAGCGATGAACCGATTTGATTCACGTGCTCCTTAACCCCTCGTCTAACCTTGGTCCATAGATGCTGCTCGTTCAGAATTTAATATCTGTGGCCCTCACTCTTGAAACAGTTTGGCTCAATCGAAATTGTATCATTCATTTATGCCCAAGCCACCACGCCGCTTCTTGCTCTTCTGCTAGATGGATTCCTCCAAAACCAGGGTCTCTCAACGCCGCTTTCAAAGTCAAAGTTGTTTTCGCTTCAACTTCCAAGTAACCTTGCTTGAAATCTTTTGCCGACAAGGAGCTTTTGGCCAAGTTGGCTAGTTCCATCATTGATTTTTGGGAATCGCTCGAGTATGTTTCGAAAATGATTGTATCTAAACTATTGCGAAGATCCATAATTGTAGGAAAGAGCCGAATTGGGTTGCTAGAGGCTTGATTGAAGAAATTAGAAGTTTTATGCATGTTGGCCTAAATGAAAATTCCGTTACTTCACTCGAGGCACCAATTTGCATTGCAGCTCATAACCTTACCGCTTGGGCGGGTTATTTGAGTTGGGAAGGCCCCTTTTTCCGTATTCCTTTTTCTTTCCTTCCTTTTAACATACTTTGTGATGAGGATTACCACATTGTATACTTTGTTGTGAACTTTTTTTGAGTTGGTGAGATGAAGTATATAAAAAAAAAAAAAAAAACTTCATCCGTTCCTTTCTCATTTTTGTTTTCACTTTTGAATCAGTTTTTGTTTATTTTTTAGGAACACTTTTTAATCAGTTGTTCACGAATTCAATCAACTTGACAATTTATCAGAATATCAATATATCATAAAGTACATTTCAACTGGATTGATTTTAAAAATTATTATAGCGTCAACACCACACAAAAGAATTCCTCAAATAGTACATTTAAAACATCATATTATGGGGTATTTACATCAAACTGTTTTGTTAGATACAGAAGCAATTATGCTGTATACATTTAAATATCAGCATCAGCAATGTCATGTAAGCCTAAAAAGGCTAAAATCACATGAAACCTATATCAACATTACAATATACACAAACCATAAAACAAAGCAATGGTCATTAAAGTGAGAGTTATTCTGTTTCTTGATATGCATTGCCGCTCTGGTTTTTCCTTTCTGCTATTTTTGGTATTAGATGATTGAAATTTCCCTTGCACGAGAATGAATGTATATTGTTGTTGGCAGCTCTTGAGAACACGTTATTCTGAACTTTTGAAGGGCTACTTCCGTTTGAGCAGCGATTAAGCTCTGGTGAAGTTATACCATGAAGGTCTTCAAGTGTAGAACGAGGAGAGAGATGAGATTTCACTCCAATGTCTAAAGATTGTCGGCTTGTTTCACCGGAACTGAAAAAATACGACATAATCTAATTAATTTAGACAGTATCGAACTATTTTAATATAAGTTGTTAGAGAGGAAAGACAGTTAAATAACACACTCCTTCTCATGTATGACCAACTCATTTGAAAACTTAAGCTTATGTGTAGGCATTAGGCAATATTCTTTTACGGGTGTTTACACTCGGACCCCCTGAGGTTTACCATAATTACAGAAAACCCACGTGATTCCAAAAATTACAGGGACACCCTTTACAGGGGGGTTATTGTAAGACGACTAAACCTCAGGGGGTCCGGTCGTAGATCACTCTTCTTTTACTTGAGCCTAACACCTGGAACTATTTCGTAGAAATTGGTGGCGCAAAGATTTAAACACATGATTTTTTCTGCCTTATTCTAGACACCATATTGAATGAATGACCAATTCATCTAAAACCTACCTTAAGCTGAGAGAAGAAACAGTTAATGATATTAATTGTTCTCTAACAGACAGTGGGGGAGGAGGTTACCGATTAAGTGACAGTTTCCCAAGCTGGATCCTTGTAACAGATGAAAGTGGCGTCACATCCTTATTGCGTCGAGTCCAGTCACCTGGACTTTGTGCATCCTGAAAGTAATAGTTTTACTAAAATATGAATATTAAGAGCTTTACCAGACAAATTGTGATAAAAGGTAACAATGAAATAGGAACTCTGGTGTTATTTTTAACTTACGAGTGAATTTGTTTCAGAAAACTCTTGCACAAAAGTTCCTGTAATTTGATCTTGTGAGCTACGTAAGAAGGGATGCTCGAGAAGTTTACTAGCTGAAGGTCGATCTGCAGGTCTTCTCTGAAAGCACAGTTGAAGGAAATCCTTCCCTTCAGAAGACAATGCTTCTGGAACAGATGGTGCTTTGTTCAACACACTAAACATTGCTTGCACCTATCACCAAAAGGAAAATCATGACTAAAAAATATCATAGGTTTATCTATTTTTACAAGAAGAGATTGGCTATAGACCGACTTAATTCAGTGGCTTACCCCATTACAGTCACTCCAAGGAGGTTTCCCAGTCAGCATTTCTATTACTGTACACCCCACACTCCATATGTCAACACCATAGGCCAGCTCCGGATTAGCATCTTTCCGCATAGCAGCTTGCAATACCTGCAGGTAAAACAAAAATTCATCAATTTTTTGTTAAGGCGCGCAAGTGAGAATATCAGTCGAAGTTTGAGATACCTCTGGAGCCATCCAATGTGGAGTACCCTTTAAAGAAAGATCTATATCGCTTCCTGCAAGCTGGAGATGAAGAAGAAAAGCGAATAAATTACGACTATTAATGGAGTCAAAGATTAAGTATCGAGGTCAAAATTTCAAGATGCAGTGCAAGATTATTGACATAAGATATTGATTTTACGAGCTTTTAAACTTACATGTTTTGCCAATCCGAAGTCAGCAAGTTTCACAACACCAGATGCATTGACAAGTAAGTTTGGCCCTTTTATGTCCCTATTTTAATAATGAACCACCAAAACTTGGTCTCAGAAGAAATCTCAGAAAAAAAATTAAATACCTTTGTTTTCCTTAATCCAGAATTAGAACACTTTTCCAACATACTAAACTACAGCTCATAAGAATTGGCAAATTTTAGTAGGGTCGGAACTAAACCTGTGTATTGTCTTTGTGCTGTGCAAGTAAGCCAACCCTGAGACAATGTGACGTGTAAAATTGCGAACAATACTCTCTGTCATAGCTCCACAATGTTCATTAACATACTTATTAATCGATCCCGGATGCACATACTCCAAGTATATGCAAAAGCGATCCTCAATCTACAACAAAATAAGTTTCTGATACGACAATATACATGCAAATTGCAAAACATAGACAACTAGGCCAATTGAAAAATAAAGTAAGCCAATATGCTGTTCTCAATTATACTTACCAAAAGAGAAATATTGGATGAAAGGATGATAATGAAGTAATATATATGCTTACAATTTCACAGCCATAGTACTGTACAATGTTGGGATGCTTCAACTCTCTCAGAAATTTCATCTCCTGAATGGAAAAACCAGAGATACAAATGAAAACCTTATACTTTGACTACTCATATAGAGAAACAACGTGGAGATCATTTTAGTTTAGGTTTCAATTATTTTATTTAGATAGCTTTTGATGATCAAAATAATCAGAATAATGCAAATATCGTAAGCCATGCAACAAGAATAACCACGTAGAAAGATCTGAAAAATAACCTGCTCCAACTGCTTTATACATTCTGCACACTTTGGATCATCAGGAATCATCTCAACTTCTTTAACCGCACATGTAGCTCCCGTTTCACTATCAAAAGAATATTTATATGTAAAGCCTTTGTATCAGAAGTTCAGAACAACATAAGCTATCACTATATATTTAGTATACATACCGATGAGTTGCAATATAAACACTCCCATATGTACCGCGTCCAATTGGTCTTCCTCTCTGCCATTGGCCTTTAACTGATGAAATCTCTGGTCTATCAATACTAAAAGATGGCCTCGAAAAATTTGGTGGGCGAGGCAAAGGGTGAACATTGGGTGCAGAATTCTCAGGGAAAGACTTGTTATGCGAATGCAAGAAACCACCATTACAATTTCTCGAGTTACCATGAGGTGTAGAGAGATCAGGAGTGTGCATTAGTGGTAAGTGGTAAGATTTACATAATCTTTCTGAAGTGGAACCCGTATCTAAAACTGATGAGACTTGAAACGAGGGGTGGAAAAGATCGACTGTACTGTATCTTTGTGGGCTAAGCACGGGACTAGAATAACCGCTACCTGGAGCACTTCTAGCAGGAAAATGAATCCGGAATTCATTTTGTGCAGTATCAACATTTAGTTCTTGAGGGAATCTTTTGCGACGATAATTTGGAGATATATATGATCTCCCTTCAACCTTATCTGTGGTCTTTCCTAAAGTTTGATGTGCAGGATTTCTGCAAGTTGAACACCATAGATATATTTATGATTCTCCTTGATATTATAACATGGAAACTATAAGTATGGAAGACTATAGGAGGGGCTAGAGCTCTTTAAAGAACACAACACAAAATAGCACCAATTTAACTATTGATCCCGTTGACTGAAAAAGCCTAACAATAATAAAAGTTAAAAATGTATTCTGTCAAGGTAAAAATCAAAAACTGTGAGTTCATAACAAAAGCTTTTATGCAAGCAGACTCAGTATCTAATTACCTAACAAGATGATCCCAGAAAACGAAATCAAATAAGATAGAAAATGCTAACAAATTAAGACTACGGAAAAAAATAATTGTGACAATTCAGTATATCAGTCAGACAAAATGTCAAACACCTTGTAAGCGGAAGATCTCTTGAACTTTCATTTGGTTTAAAGGGCGGGGGATTCACTTCAGGGAGGGGCAGCGGCAGTGGCACCGCTGACTTTGACCAGTGGCCGCAGTCTACATGGTGAGGGGTTCGGGAATCTGGCGAAACGGGCAACGACTGTGATCCGACAAGACTATTAGGAGTAGGCTTCAGCCCCACTTCATCATCGGTCACGTACCTCAATTTTCGCTGCCGAGTTAGCTTTCTATTCTGATTATTACTACCGGAGTTCTTGAAAATGTCGTTGGAGCTTTTACTCTTACCCTTTAATGGCGGATTTTTGCTGGAAGAAGAAAGTGCACTCCAAAAAGAAGGCATAATAACTCAAAATTGAGTAATTTTCAGCACATGAAAAGGCTAAAGCATAGAGTTAGGGGCCATGGTCGGAGCCAGTGGGGATGGAGGAATTGCTTGTTTCTTTAAACGGGCATTAAACAATGGGCCTAAATTTTCATTTATTTAAGTTTTTTCTTCTTCTTTTCTCAAAAGAACACAAAAGAAATACTTAGAAAAAAGTCTTCTTCCCTTGGTTTTCTCCATGCGCGGTAATTTTAGAGTGATATACTCATATACTCGAGGGTTTTTAGCACTTTGCACCCCCGAAGCATGGGAAATAGGCACTATGCACTCCCGAAACTTAAATTTAGCAATTTACACCCTTAAAATATGAAAAATGCAGCACTTTGCACCCTCATTTATTTTCAAGCAAAAATTCAAGGGCAAAATAGGTAATTCAATAGTATTGGTAATTTGCACCCTCAAAACTTGAAATTTCGCACTTTATACCCCCAAAATAAAATTAACACTTAACACCCTCTAATTAAGGACAAATCAGCAACTTCCACCCCCGAAACACAATAAATGGGCACTTTGCACTCCAAACACACAAAATTAACACTTAACACCATTAAATTTAAGAAACCCTAACCCCTCTTTTTTTTTTTGCCAAAGTTGACTATCGGAATGAAAAAAATTTAAGGCAAAATAGGTAATTCATTTTTTTACTTAAATTTTGCAAAATACAATTACAAATACTCGAATACTCATTTCTTTCTCCATCTTTCTTTTCAACAATATAACCATAAATAACTAAATAAAGTACAAGTAAACTTCTCGAAGACCCATTGTCTACTTCAACATAAATAATTACCTATTTCGCCTTAAAAAAATCACCTTAGTGGTCAACTTTGCCGGAAAAAATGAGGGGTTTGATTTTTTTTTTTTTAATTTGAGGGTGTTATGTGTTAATTTTATATTTTGGGGTGCAAAGTATCCATTTATTGTGTTTCGGGGGTGCAAGTTGTTAATTTGTTCTTAAATAGGGAGTTTTAAGTGCTAATTTTATTTTGGGGGGGCAAAGTGCCAAAGATTTATAATAGAATTACATATTTTATCCTTGAGTTTTTGCTTGAAAATAAAAGAGGGTGCAAAGTGCTGTATTTTTTATATTTCGAGGGTACAAAGTGCCTATTTTCGATATTTCGAGGGTGCAAAGTGCAAAAAACCCTATACTCGAAGTTTTTTATTTTAGAGAGATTTTTCATAAAGTTTTTCTTTTTTCAAAAAGATTTTCATTGCATAATTAACAAATATTATTATGACATATTCTTTTCGACATCCATCGTACCCAATGTTCCCATTAAATTAAATTATATATACACATAAATAAATTCAGTTCAGATTAAATTAAACAAAGCTATTTAAATTGTAATATATTTACATCCTAACTAAATACGAAGTATTATTTTTGTTATATACAAATATAATATGGAACCCACTTGTAATCTATTGAAATTATTCAATCATAATACATTTATTTTATTATTAAAAAGTATGTTCCGGTCAAATTTGCACCAGGATTTATACATAAATACAAATATAACACACATTAAATTATACAATTACAAATATTTCAATCATGATAAATAAAATTGTTCAAGTTGTAATTTCGCTAGCATGTAAATAGTGATTAAAATTTATTGTAGTTTATTTGATGTAGATTAAAATAAATTATCTAGGTTTGTACATAACACGTTAATAGTCTAGTTTCATCATAAAAGAAAAAAAATCATTGTTGACAAAAAAAACTAATTTAAGAACATTATATAATTAAAATCTTCAAAAGTATCCCATTTTATATAATCACAAAAAGAAATACTTATTACAGAAAAAGCATTCTATACGAATTATTTTTGTTGCTTGGATTTATGCAAAGTCAATGATGAGATAGTAAAAAATGATTATTATTCTTATGTAAAATTCGTAGAGGTTGACAAAATCTAACCGTGTGGGAACCTGAAATTTATATTTTGAAGTTAAGAGAATTGTACGACAGCATCATTAAAAATGTCAATTTGATCGTACGGCCTACCGCGTAGTTTAAAATTTATTTTATACAAAAAAAAAAAACAGCTGTTCATTCTTTAATACTACACGGTATAGGTGTCCACAAAATCTAGAATTCTAGATACGTTAATAAACTGGAAATAAGATTTTGAGTTATCTTAAAAATTAAATTAATTATTCTAAGCTATGTGAACTTTATATCAGTACTTAGGATCAATTTTTTAAGCTATATAAATTTTATATTACTACAACATATTACTAGTATAAATCAAACTTCTACCAACATGTGATTTGTTTCGTGATTTGTCTAGTGTAAGGGACTAGTCACTACAAAATATCGGATTTAAATTCGAATTTCTGTTAAAAAAAGGTCTTACTTTATGTATCTGACGTGCCTCAAAATGAATTAAACCCTTAAAAAAAAAAAATCAAACTTCTTGTCATTCACGTTGACCAATTCTAATTATTCATTTTAAGTGGTTTCATTATCTTCACATCAGACTTTTCTTAAATTACATCTTCTTAGATTTGTCCCTTACACGTGAACGGTTAATACTCAACAGTATAATGACTTGTTCTTATACCAATTGTTATAATTCTAAAACGACCTTATTCAAAATTCAGATATTGAAATGAGAGAGCACAAAATTATATAAACTTCACCCAATTTCTCCTATCTTAATGTAGAGTTTTATATCCTTTTATTAAAATTACTGTATACTTCATCCGTTCTATAATAGGTGTTGTTTTAAAGTTTTTTTTTTTTTTTCAAAATATTCATCGTTTTAGGATTTTAATGAAATACTGTATTAATTACCCATTTTTCTACTATATCATTATTTATAACAACTGAGATAAGTAGAGAGAGTTAAAATAATTCGTGAATTAAGAATAATTTAGGTATATGAATTGTCTTATTTTCAAATACTCATGATATTTATTAAATTTCTTTATACATGTAAAAAACTTTAGAACAACACTTCGTATGGAATGAAGGGAGTAAACAACATGAAATGAAAGTAAATCTAAGATAAAATGGTTTATCGTTTATCCAGTGATAAATTATTTCTATAATATACATGATACCAATAATTTAGGGCCTGTTTGTTTAGTGTTTCCCAAAAAAAATTTGTGTTTGAGAAATGTCTAACAAACATGTATTCTACTTTTTCAAATAAATTTTTCATCTCTTAATTTTCTCAAATTACTCTCTCAACAGACAAACAAACAACAATTTTCAAACAAAACATATACAAACTCTACTCTGATTTGACATAAAGTAACCTATCTTTTACACCATTTATCTCACATAACAAACATGATTTGACATAAAGTCTTACACATCTTACACCTACAACATCACTCTTAAAAAAAAATCTACATCTACTTTATTACTCAAACCACTGTTTCAAAATCCAAACAAACAACATTACGTAAAGCGAGAATTATTTCTCAAACATCCACTACTCTCCCAACAGACAATCAAACAACAGACAAATTACTCTCTCAACAGACAAACAAACAACAATTTTCAAACAAAACCTATACAAACTCTACTCTGATTTGACATAAAGTAATCTATCTCTCACATCATTTATCTCACATAACAAACATAATTTGACATAAATTCTTACACATCTTACACCTACAACATCACTCTTTAAAAAACATCTACTTTATTTATCAAACCACTCTCTCAAAATCCGAACAAACAACATTACATAAATCGATATATTTCACAAACATCCACTACTCTCCCAAACTACTTTCCGAAACACAAACAAACATGCCCTTAAAGTGTTAACTGCCGGTCATGAAAATTACTAGTCCTTCAAAAATACGAACATGTCATTGGCCTGATGACCTAAATTACACGTGTATAATGGTTGCAAAACCTTTTTTTGTTCATTTTATAGGAGCACAATGCATTCTAGCATTGTAGACCTTTCAACTAATCAAGAGTCAAGACATGTTAATTTTAGTCCAAAGGTTGACAATTTTGGTCCAATACTATACCAAAAGTTTTGGAGTTTTCAAAATTACCCATTTTATTTTGAATTTGACTATTTAAGTCCAGAAGCTACAACTAGGGGTTTTCTTTACAATTTTCAACTTGACTATTTTAGTCCAAAAGCTACAATTAGGGGTTTTCTTTACAATTTTGTCTTCCACCAAAAAAATATTTTTTTATTTTCCATCTCTATAATACTAATTAGATTTCTCATAATATGAAATAGCTCCACCGCCAATGTTCACCTAATTTTCCTTAAAAAAAAGTGATCAAACAATTAAAATTCTATATAGGCACACTTTAAATTCTCAATTAATCTACTTTAATTTATTTCACTTTTTCTATAAAACCATGCATGAGTTGTGGTAGAGGACCGAAGAAGATCGTTTGTAAGGTTTCTTTTATTACTTTTTCTATTAAAGAAATTTATGCACGCAGATTTGTGTCATAAAATATTTTGTGGTACAGGCCATTTTTATGTTAAGATTGAGTCTTTCACCAATGGATTACAATTACCTGAGCTTGGAGCCAACTATAAAATTATTATACTTATAACTTAAATTTATGAAGAAAAAACTCAAAATACTTTCTTTTTATTAATTAAAACTGAAAAGACTTATGAACTATATTTTGACTATAGTAAAAAAAATTTATATTAATTAATATAATAGTGAGTAGCTAGAAAACAATTCGTCAAATGATGACAACTATCTAAACATTGTTAGGGCTATATATTGGACATCTTATATTGCCGATTTTTAAATTTTTTTTATCAGTATTCTTTTAATATTGTATAATCTTACAAGTCTACTGGACACATCATAAATGACGTATAATTTGTATGTGGATGGCATTTATATTTGAATAAATAGACCAAGTAAAAGAGACTAAGTGGCATTTATATTCAATTAACTAATTAATACAGAACAAGTCGTACCTAGTGCCATGCATTCACATCTGAAAGAAAAAAAAAAAAAAAAAGGTTCAAATGCATTCCCCCCTTCATATTAACTTATCATTATCTCTTGAATAAAATTACCGATTACCATTTTTTTCTTTAGTTGACGCGCGTTTTCTTGTGACATTTTTTGTTTTTATTTGTCTACTTGATTTATATCTAAGAGGATAGGCGTTCTTTGATAAACTCATAAAAGACTTGGAACGTGTCCGATGAGGTTAATAAATATTTCTGTTTAATTTCTACTCTGCTTAACTTTAAATATTAGATGGTTAATTCCGATCCGATAATCTGGCTATGTTAATTTTTTAGAAAATCAAATGAACAGTATGTTCAAATTATTAAAAACAAGAATACAAGGAATTAACATTACTATAACAAGTAATGTAATTCGAACAATAAAGTAAAATTTTGATATAGATATAACAAGTAAATTATTGAGCCACCTCATTTGATATATAGCTCACATCTCTTTTATTAGGGATCAATTTAGGATTTTTAAATAAGATCATTTTTCCGATCAAATTAATATGGTGATTATCCGGATTCAGGTAAGTGTGGATAAATGCAAGATCCCTCTTGTAAAATATATAGTCACCACGATTCCGTGTTCAATAAAGGAGATTCACATCCTAATGCTGATAATTATATATAACGTTACAAAGGTTTACATTCGTTCAATTATGAACTTTATTTAAATGTAAAAACTTGTTCTCCTCTTGTTCTAATTTTACATATCAATCTCTTTTATACGTTGGCGGGGTTCTAACGAAATCATTATGGACCTAATCCGATTTAATATATATGTTGCTATGTACTACTTTAAGTTATCGGATCCATTTAATCAAAACCCACCACAATTGATCCACATGATAATTAGTGTAAAGTGTAAACCACATACCATTTTTTTAGAAATACAAATTACATCATTAATCATTACGTCAATTTCATCAAATCATAAATCTATTCAAATACATTTAAATTACATAGAAAATAACTACTAATAAACTAGAAGAAAACCAATTAACATTTGTGAAGATTAAACACATGACATCTTAGTCATTGGACTTCAGCGTTAACAACTGGCTATGGCCTGATTAGCAGCTTACACATACTCTCACTTTATGTAATCAAAAAAATTAATCACATAACTAAATTGTAACTATATTTAATCAAGTTTAAACTTTTAATAACAAGTCAACCTTTTCCACAACAAATTAAACTAGTAGTATTATATTATAAACCTAATGTAGTAAGTGTTTTGGTTAAAGACAGTCCTAAATTAATTAAGAACATGTACGGTGTCTAGAAAAATGTTTTATCAAATTAGCCTAAGATTCAAGTTTTACCAATTCTGACCTGGTCGGTCCACGCAATTGGAAGACAATATTCCCATTGTCGAAACATAAGGAGCCACGTCAGTGCCAATGATTTTGGAACTACATATATAATTAATACATTTGCAAATGAGATAATTTTTCTTTCAAATAATTAGTGTTGTGCAGCTAAGAGGACATCACAATGGCTTAGGCAAGAGGTGAACAATTAGGTTGACTCTTGTATGCATCCAAATCCCGACTAATTATGAAGTCTTATAAATAATCCGTCCTATTTTACTCTCTTTTGATTTAGAAGAGATTTTAGATGTTCTTTTAAGTGGTTTTCTTTTATGTAAGCAAGGCAATTTCACCAATTTTTTTTTTTTGTTTTTCCCCCTCCTCTCGAAAAATATTTTTTGTGCATCCGTTGTAAGAAAGACGTGGTACAACACAAGGAGAATATTAAATTCAATTCCTTTATTGAAGAGAAAATTGGCTCTCTGATGTCACCCCCGCTATGTGTATGCGTACATCAGTTTGACCAAATATAAATCATTTGTTGCACCACGTCATTCATGCAACCTTCCCCTCTTTGTTTTTCTTTCTCTAAAGCAATTGTATTTTTTTTTTATATAGAAAATCAATTTTAATTGATTAAACATGTACCCAACTTGTGATACATTTATTTGAATTTAAATATATTTAATATTTTGAAATGATTTATCATGAAATTAGGATAAAAAGTTAGAGAATACTTTTGACTTTTTAGTCAAAATTAAGTTATTAAACACTAATTAGTTTATCCTCTCACAAAAAAAAAAAAAAAACACTAATTAGTTTATTTTAATGTGTTTAATTTTTCATTTGACTCGTTATTGATCCATAAGCAAACCCACTATTGACCCATACAACTGTTAAGTAAACTCAATCCAACTCAGTTCATCAACAATAGGAAAATATATGAGTTAAGTTGAGTTGTGATGAATCCGGCTAATAATGGTCCCGCACATGGGTCTTTGACACATAATGCACCCCTAATCACATCACAACTCAAAGTTTTTCACAAGTTCAATGCTAATTTTGTGTTTTTAGTAAGTTTACTTATCTGCGTTTACATATTCGATGTTATTGAAAATTAACTCACATTTACACTTGTAAATTTTTTCGCTTGAATGAGTATATGTAAAAAAGAAAAGAGTTGAGAAAAAAAAATTACGCAAGAAACTAAAGTGGAACATGGCGTGGTTATCAATATTTTTATCTTATTCACTACTTCATTTATACAATAGTATAATAAATTTCTATTATTTTATTTAGATTATAACTTTTAATTTCATTATATTTGGTGTTCTTATAATTAATTAAGAGGCGCTTGGCTGTTGGGCTTCAAGCTAAAGCTCGATGGAGATCTTCACACGTTAGTAGGCCGTCAAACCGGGCCCAAATAATATCTGATTAATTACCTAACTCACACGAGAAGCCCAAATTATCTGATCCATCATTGAGGAGCACATACATTAATTTGTACTTCATATTATATCATTATAATGGAATATAAATAAGATTATTAATATATTGAAATTATATATAATTTATGGATTTGAATATTTATTAACTAGACTGATCTAAACTCTTATTCACTTTTATATTTTAAATTATTTTCTTAATTAGATTCAATACCAGCTCAAATATGTAATTGAATAAATATTCTATTAAATTAAAACCCATCCGGTCCATTGATCACTACCTTGATTAGGAATTTAGGTTGTGTTTGGATGGGTTTTGGCCCGGTCTCGCGGGTTTCACGAGACCGAGCCAAAACTCTTTCAAATGAGTTTTCGTTAAACCCATAAAATCATCAAAAACCTATTCAGAAACTCACACTCAAACCTATAAAACATTGATTTGACACCTATCACCTACTTTTTCCCCCAAATCTCACTAAAAAAGACATTGATTTGACATCTATCACCTACTTTTTCCCCTAAACCCCAATATCCAAACTCAATCCAAGTGGTGTTTCAACTTATTTTAACCACAAACAAAACCCAAGAGTCAAAACCAATCCAAATGAAGTCTCAAAGGTTTCATCGAAACCACCCGAACCAATTTTTTTAAATTGAGACCACGGGCGGAGCTACGTGGTGAGTAGGGGGGGTGCATGGACCCCCCTGAATTTTTCATCTTGTTTAAAAATAAATTAAGTATAGTGTTAGGTTTAGTTTTAATTTTTGTATTGTCATCTTAGTGTAATTAATGGGATAGCTTCAAAATGATCCCATTAATTAAAGTTTTAAATTGCATATTAACGGGTCCATACTTAAATTAGAGTGACATTTTAAAATTAAATTTTCATTTACTTATAAAATATTAAGAAATTGGATATTAGATCAAATTACTATGCTTTTTTAATTATTAATAAAATCTAACAAAGTCAAATGCAACGAATTTGGCTTCAACTCAAATACCAATTATTTTTTTTACAATATTTTGAATCATAATAAAATACAAATCACAAAATTTAAGATTGGGTGATACTTTTTCAATACTAGGAATCATTTCAATTTCATATCAAACTCTCTCAACCCAAAAAGATTTTGTAGAAAGAATCTCGTCTACTTAAATTATTTTGATTTTAATTAAGTTTGATTAGCTTTTCAATGTCGCGGTTGATTTTTTTTTTATTTCTAATTAACATTTAAATTTTATTGTAATCTTTTATTTTATAATGACCCCGGTAAAAATATTTTCTGTCTCCGCGCCACTGATTGAGACCCACAAAATCGAGCCAAAACCCATCCAAATAGACCCTCAGGACAATTTACGGTCCACGAGTAACTAAGGACTGTAAGTATACCCTCTTATCTTCTCCTTGTACTTCATACTACTAACAGGGCCACCTTTTTAAGTATTGTGTTGACTGAAAATTTCCGGGTCTATTGGTTCAAATTAGGGACGGCTTATGGCATATATAGTATATTAGTATTATTAGTATTTGTGGCTCCACCACATTGACTGTCGTTTGCTTGTTATAGACATATTATCATGCTCTTGCGTGAACAACATCGATCACAATTTTTTCTGAATTGACAGAAATTAAATTCAATGAATTCTATTGGAATAATATATCATGATATCACTGCCAAAACTCATAAATGATTGACTAGTACAGTAAGTGTCGTATAGCTTTTAGGTTTGATTCACATTTTACATTATTGGATTCAATTAATTGCGTTGAAGTAGAATTAAGTTTGATTTAAACTATATTCATTTTGTATGTCAATATATAATATAATATATAATAGCTCAAGTTATAACGAGGATTCATGATATCATCCGTTATGTGGTGCATTTCGCCAAAAAATTATACCATTTGATGGTGTACTAAAATTTTAATTGTAAGATGCAAAGTGAGAAAATAATGCATTTATAAGTGGCAAAGTGTCAATTACTATTTTCCTATATTAACTTTAATTCTGAATGTCAAATTGATTAATTATAGATATCTCAAATATGTGTTTGGCAATATATTAAAATAAACCATGACAATAGACTGTTAGGACAATTTATGTAATTATTAAACTTATCAACTTTTGTATATATATTTTGAGTGACAACATCTAATTATATTTACATAACGAGGATTTACGACCACATAACACTTTTTCACTAGGAAAGAGTATTTGTGGTGGCTAGGTATGAAAATTGTTAAGAATTTATGATTCTACTCTATGTGGATGGGTTTTGCCCCAGTCTTGCGGGCTTCGCGAGATCGGACTAAAACTCTTCCCAATGAGTTTTGGTCAAACTCATAAAAACCATAAAAAACTTATTCACAAATCTATACTCAAACTCTTGAAATTTACGAAATATTTATTTGATATTTACCATCTATTTTTCCCCCCAAAACTCTCTAAATAAGACATTGATTTGATACATACTACCTACATTTTTTCCCACATCCCAACATCCAAAATCAATTTAAGTGAGGTTTCAACTTTTTCAGAACCACAAAATCGAACATCCAAAATCTAACCAAATGAAGTTTCAAATATTTCACCGAAACCACATTTTTAAAATCGAGACCCACAAAATCATATCAGAACCCATCCAAATGGCAGCAGATCATCTGTACCACTTATTTGTACCACTAATGTGTACCACCAATATAAAACTGACATGTGTTCATATTAATTGTAGAGTTAATTCAAATTAAACTTAACCACATTAATTATTAGAGTTAACTCAAATAATTGTACAATTAATATGGACACATGTCAGTTTTATATTGGTGGTACACATTAGTGGTACAAATAAGTGGTACAGAGGATCTGCTGCCCATCCAAATAGGTGTTTTTAGTGAATTAATAACAATTAACTCACTCCACTAAAGCACGAAATTATTATACCACTAAAATTAAGTGGATGGGAAAGTCAAAGATGCTTTTTCGTGACTGAAGAGCCGCCTCTGGCGTGCATATATTTCACTAAACTAAAGATTTGACAAATCCCAGGACAGGGCAGGAATTCCACATAATGTCTCTCGATTTCATGTCTCCACGGCTTTTTACTGGGGCAGATGAGCAACTTTTAAACCAGTTGCCTGCCTACCTCTGTGAAAACTTTTCCCACTTTTCGCTTAATACAACCTTAATGGGGACAATCATGTTGGCTATTTCCAAATATTGGACAAACATATATATATGTTAGAACGTATTTTTATATTTAATATGAAACACTTATTGCTAATGCCAATTTATCCTCTATGAAATATATAACTTTTAAGATTATTTAAAAAATAGTATTTTACCCCACTCTAAAAATTTTAAGAAAACAATTTTCTCCTTCAACCGAATGCCGAAGAGTATAAGTGTAACTCACTTACCGAATTTGAAAATGACCTCAAATAGTATATGGTGGTAAAGTATCCTTTTCAAATTACAGAAAGTTAATTGAGCATTATGAATATTATAGGGGATAAATCATCATTAACTTGAAACAATAAGGTCCAATGTGTTTTAAAATCTTGAACACGAGAATGTCTTTTGACTCAATTTTAGAGAAAAAAATATGGAAAATTATCTGAAGTACTCTAAATGAATATAACATTTATAGTGAACTCACATTTTCATCTCTTTTTATCCTAATGACTAAAATTTATGACATTTTTAGATAATGAAAGTTTGCTAACACTTTGTAATTCCCATTTCACTCAGTGGAGCTTTGAGGAGTGATTGTGTCTCTTTCTATAAATGAGAGTTTAGAGCCCCTTACATCAAAATCAAAAGAAGATAAAAGAGAGTGGAAAAAATTATCATAGTGGATAGAGTTTTTTTTTCCTTTTTTTCTTTTCTTTTATTGTTAACTGTATATAATTCACGAGTTTTTAATCTTTCCAGAATTCAAGATTTTGTTAAACTTTATTCTAAATAGCCTGTAAATTTATATCCAAATATCTAAATTCTAAGATAGAATTGATGTCAAGTATTACAAACGAGATTAACCCTAAAAAGTCCAACTTTGCGGTCCATAATTATGCAAAGCAGACCGAATCCATTTCTTTATCTAGAAGCTCCCTTTTAAGTGGTGAAAGGTTACCCGCTATTCTAAGGTCATCTCCAGTGACGCCCTCAGCTTAAGTCCAACTTTCCCTCAGCTCAATCCAGCTTTCCCTCAGATTTTAAGTCCAGCTGGATTGCCTCACCGTTCAATGCATAAATCCATGCCTCAAGGCATTATTGCCTTTCCCACACCTTGTTTCATTAAATTTCACCATTTTTACCTCCTAAATCTAATTTTCCCCTCCCCACTAATCATAGGAGATGCCCTAACTATGTTATCCTTTTTATTAATTCTGTAATGCTGATTTATAAAACAAAATAACAAGAAAAAATGTAAGCCAATGTGTTGGCAATATATTTCCCCTTTAAAGTTTCAATAAATATACATATATCATTATACCAGGGTAAATTCGTCACTTCAAAGCACCAAACGTCCTATCAGCTCTTTCCTCATGACCATATAAACAAACCCACCTTCCACTCCCATAGTTGTGCGTAGTACCTTGATTGCATTAGCAAACATGGCGGTCACGGACTTATTCGCCGGCGAGATCGCCACCGAACTTCTCAAACAACTCTTCACCATCACCAGAAAATCCGCCGCCTGCCGCTCGAGCGCAGAACAGCTCATTGTCTACATCAACGAACTTCTCCCCATCATCCAAGAAATCAAACACGCTGGCAACGAGCTGCCTCAGCACCGTCAACGCCAGCTCGACAATTTCTCGAAAACACTCTCCGATGGCCTCGAATTAGCCAACAAAGTCCTCAACTCTCCTCGTTGGAACGTTTACCGAAGCATGCGATTGTCCATGAAAATGGAGAAATTGGAGAAGAACGTTTCACGATTTATGAAAGGACCCGTACAGGTTGGAATAGAGAGAATATAGCCTTTGCTAAGCTAACTTTAAAATAAGAATATTTTTCAAATAACATTTAATCCATGGATTAGAATTTTGTTCTTTTGGTATGCTTCTAACTGACTAAAAACTTTTCAATATTTATTTGGAAATATTTGAAAATAATTGTAAATCAAAGAAAATATTGAATACAAACTATTACTCTACTCCCGTAGATTGTAACAATTGTCCCTAAAACAGAATCTTTTTGGTGTTTTTGTTGGAAATTATGAAAATTTTGTTTCGATTAACCCTAAAACAGAAACTCTTGTGGAAACTAGTGAAGATTTTGATCAATGATTTAATCCTAATTGGTGCTACTCTGCTGTAGTTTGTTTCTATTGATCCTAAAACATAACCTTTTTCGGTGTTTTCTATGGGAACTTATGAAAAATTTGATCCATGAGTTTATTCCTGATTAGTGCAGGCGCACGTGCTGGCAGATGTACATCACACGAGGGTGGGGATGGATGAAAGGTTTGATCGGTTGGAGTGGCAGCTGGGGGCGATCAAGATTGGGGCGGACGGGGATGGAGGGTGGTTGGGGGCGGCAGTGAAGAGGGTGGAAGAGGAGGAGAGGTGGTGCGAGGGTAATTTGGTCAATTTAGGTGGTGCTGGATTGGAAATGGGGAAGAGGAAGGTTAAGGAGATGTTGATGAAGGAAAGTGAAGATTTTGGTGTGGTTGGGATTAATGGGATTGGTGGTAGTGGGAAAACTACCCTGGCTAGAGAAATTTGCAAAGATGACCAAATTACGAGTAAGTCTACACTTAATTTTTCACTGTTTCATGTTCCTTACTGAGATGAAAGTTGAGAAAATTTTGGGCTTTAGAATTTAATAAAAAAACATGTTAAAGTGATTGCATGTTTTGTGTGCAGGTTATTTCAGTAACAGGGTCTTCTTTCTCACTGTTTCTCAATCTCCAAATGTAGAACAATTGAGGTCTAAAATTTGGGGAATGGTATCAGGGAACACTATTGTTGATCATGGTGCAGGGTTCCCGCAAATAAAACTGCAATACGAGGCTGGAAGTTCTGCACGAACTCTACTAATTCTTGATGATGTTTGGTCTCAATCAGTTCTTGATCAACTATTGATCAGGATTCCTGGTTGCAAAATCCTTGTTGTTTCCCGTTTAAAATTCCCTTCATCCCTTGTTAGTTGCTCCTATGAATTGGATTTGTTAAGTGAGAATGAGGCTCTTTCTTTGTTCTGTCACTTTGCTTTTGGACAAACTTCCATACCTTTTGGTGCTGATAAGCAATTGGTTAAGGAGGTAATCAGATAATATGTTAATGAAATTTCTTTCTTTTTCCGTTTTTTTGTTACTAATGTTCCGATTTTAGCAGGTTGTGGATGAATGCAAAGGGCTTCCGTTAGCTCTGAAGGTGATTGGAGCTTCACTTAAGGGCCAATTGGAGATGTTTTGGACAAGCGCAAAGAACCGGTTATCACGGAGTCAACCTCTTTGTGAGTCTCATGAAGTTCAGTTACTCGAACGCATGAAACTAAGCATTGATAATTTGTCAGAGAAGGAGAGGGAATGTTTCTTGGATTTAGGTGCCTTTCCAGAAGACAAGAAAATCCCACTCGACATTCTTATTAATATGTGGGTTGAACTACATGACATTGATGAACCAGAAGCCTTCGCGATTCTAGTTCAACTTTCAGACAAAAATCTCCTGACCCTTGTAAAAGATGCTAGGTTTGTATGTTGCCTTAAATCATAATGAAATGAAAGGATTGATTTATTTCTGTGAAAATGTTCTTATTAATATGCTTATTTTGCAGATCTGGAGACAAATATAGCAGCTACTATGAGATATCGGTTTATCAGCATGATGTACTGAGAGATCTTGCTATACATTTAAGCAGTGATGGAGTGGTAAATCAAAGAAAGAGATTGATTATGCCAAGAAGAGAAGCAGGACTACCGAAAGATTGGGAGAGAAATGCCGATAAGCCATTCAATGCTCGGGTTATCTCAGTGCATACAGGTATATATTGCAATCCTTCTTGATAATTTGTACTAAAAATTAAGAGTTTACTTAGCCTCCTAACTACATGGAAGAATTGTGTTCATGATTATGTTCTTTTCTTTGGCAGGTGAAATGAGAGAAATGGACTGGGTCCGAATGGACTGTCCTAAAGCCGAAGTACTAATACTGAACTTTTCATCAGATGAATATTTCCTGCCTCCTTTCTTAGACAACATACCCAAACTCAGAGCCCTGATAGTTATAAACTATAGCAACTCCAGTTCAATCCTTCACAATACATCCCTTTTTAGTAACTTAACAAACTTAAGAAGCCTCTGGTTTGAAAAGATCACCGTTCCTCTATTACCCCACACCACAGCACCTCTCAAAAACCTCCAAAAAGTTTCACTAGTTCTATGCGACATAAAGAACACTCTAGATAATCCAATCATGGACCTACCCCATCTTTTCCCTCGACTTTCAGAACTCACAATGGATCACTGCATAAACTTAACCGAGTTACCCTCCAGTATATGCCAAATGCATTCACTAAAAAGCCTAAGCATCACAAACTGTGATAGTCTCCTAGAATTGCCATTTTCTTTGTGTAACCTATATTCATTACAAATTTTGAGACTTTATGCATGCCCAAATTTGAAAAGTCTACCCAATGGAGTCGGGGACTTGATTTGGTTGAATTACATTGATATTTCACAGTGTGTTAAAATGGGGAGCCTTCCTGAGGGAATTGGTGGATGTAAGAGTTTGGAGAAGATTGATATGAGAGAGTGTAGACGGATAAAGAATTTGCCGGTATCTGTAATTGGATTGAAATCTCTTCGACGTGTTATTTGTGATGAAGAGGTTTCTTGTCTTTGGAAGGAGAAGGCTTTACCAGGTCTTTGTGTTGAGGTCCCTCAGGAGTGCTTTACTCTTGACTGGCTTAGTGAGTAGGGACCGGTTCGTTGTGTTTGTACCTGGTTGTTGTAATACTAAACATATAATAAAGACTTGAAATTGTGAAGTTGTTAACTTGGTGGAATTAATGAATAAAACTTAATGCAATATGTAATAACTAAACAAGATGTTGGAATAATGTTCCATCCCTTTCATCTAGGATCATTATATATATTCCAATCACAAATCCAAGTTGGCCTACCAAATAACACACCACTAAGATTAATGTAACGATCACTTGTTAAATCTTTTTCATGGGAGCAGAAGACCTGTATGGATCAGATCACATCAAATAATCGCAAAATTTGATTGCATTCCCACGGCTGCTAGTGGAAAAATCCAAGAATCATAAGCCATGTGGACCCTTTGAATCCACATCTAATCTTGTAATGGAAATTTGTACGCATTTCATATTTTACTTTTCACAGAGAACTTGGTAGTACATATATTAAGTAAATGAAATTCTAATAGGCTACTATGATCAATCTAAATACTATCAGAAAATGATGAAGAAGACCACAAATTCTATTAAATCGGTCTTTAAATAACAAAAAGAGATGAGAAAATGAGAAAATTGTGATGTTCGTTCATACATTTGAGTACTTACAACTATTTGAACTGTCGGGAATATACATACATACAAGGAAAATTTATTCAAAGAAATCTGGTAGGAATATACTCGCTTATTCTCAAAGGGTAATTGTAAAACTCGTCGTTTCTACTATCTCCATTCCTACGTTGAAAAGGTACAAACCATGGAAGTCCTCTGTCTTCAACACGTTTAGCTTCGAGTGTGTTGTCCAGTATCGTACCAACTATCAGTGCCACAGTAGGTGGTGAAGAGAATATCGTATTCAGTATATCGTTGAACTGCAAAACAAAATCAAAGTCGAGTACACGGTTCAGTATTACAACTTAAGACCAACATTTGAAAGTTGAAAAGAAAATATGTTCACGTGCCCAAAAAATATAAAAGAGAAGAGAACAAAAATGCGTAATTCTTAC
The DNA here is from genome assembly GCA_003313485.2 of Penstemon barbatus. Lineage (NCBI taxonomy): Eukaryota > Viridiplantae > Streptophyta > Magnoliopsida > Lamiales > Plantaginaceae > Penstemon > Penstemon barbatus. The sequence goes on from CM064879.1 coordinate 7,512,025, forward strand.
CCATCCTCCACCGGTTCTGACAGGTCCATGCCCAGCCATATCTGTGTTCATGACAAAATATTGAGGTATAGATATTCCCAAGAAGAGGGAGACGCCCAATACGTATATGTTCCGCAGGGAATTGTTGTTTGTGAATTGCATAAAAGAAATTCCAGTAGCAGCTGCCAAAAAAAAAAAATATTGAAAAAAATAAGTGATTTACTGATAAGAGACATATAGCACAAGTAAGAGAAAATACTTGTACCAAAAAAAAAAAGAAGAGAAAATACTGTTCAGCATAATAACTTACCAACAATACCATATAAGATACAGTATATCGCAGCAAATATTGGCAACGGAATTGATGCAAAAAAGGCCCCAAATTTTCCTGCAATCGTCAGTTCTCAGTTGTAAATCTCCAGAAAAATAAAGGAAAATAATGTAGGGAGGATAGTTAACAAACCAAATATTGAGAAGAAGAGCATAAAAGCTGTAGATATTTGAACCACTCTTCTGCTCCCAACACGAGTTAGTCCGAGGAGGCCAACATTTTCGCTGCGCGAAATACAGAGCCAATATTTCACAAAAAGAAAAAAAAAAAGAAAACCAATTGTTCAAATTTCAAATGTAAATCATGATCAGCTTCTTACACAGAAGCCGCAGTCCCAACTAAAGAACCAAATATCCCTTCAACCAGCTGACCTATACCCTGAGAAAAGAATGGGTTATCATAATATTATTCTCATAGAGAATAACTAAAGAACATATTATAAACGAGTGAAATGCAAAAATATTCCCTGTGCTTTACCTAGTTAGCAGAAACCTCCCATGTTAGTCTTATTACCAAAATCCTCCTTTGTGCTACTTTTTATTAGCAAAAAAAACCTCCCAAACCGAGTACATATTTTGCAGGAAACATGACAAGTATACCCTGTTCACTTAAAAAATTGGCAATAACCTCCCTATTGATTTATGAAGGAATCACGAATGGTTTTTTTGCTAATAAAAATAACATAGGTTTTTTTTGCCAATTAGGCAAAGCACAGGGGGGTTTTTGTATTTAGCTTTATTATAAACTATTACACTATGCTTACAGACCTGCAAACCGATGCTTCTGCTTAGCACATGGGCCGGAGGTGAAGTAGCACCAGAAAGCCGAGCTGCGGCATAAAATGTTCCAGTGGACTGCAATATGAACTCGATAATTAATTAAGAAACACTGCTCGATAAACATATTTAAAGATCAGAAAAAATAAACGAACCTCGGCAGAAGAAACAAGTGCAGCACCCATCATTCCAAATACATGACTTGCTCTGAATATAGGGGTTCCCCACTGAAAAGGATATGGAATCCTTATCCTATAACAAAAATAATACAATACTTATGTAAGAGAAGATTCAGTTTCCACAAGACAGAACATTAAAACGCAAAAAAGCGTACCATGAAGCAGAAGTCATAAGAAACGAACGGTCTGTACGACAACTTGATTGGGTCTGCGCGCGAGCATTGTTGTAAGCACCAGCAACTGTAAGAATGGCAGCAAAAGCCCAAACGACGGCAATGCACACAAGCAATGCATATCTCTCAAGCATCGGTTGGGTGACTTGATGAATCGGTTGCAAATGCTGCCATATAGTGCATAAATATTAATATGATGTTCATATTTTTCGAAAAAAGTAGGGGGAAATTCAAAAATAACCCCTATTCTTGCCTAATTAGCAAAAACTCCCATGTGCTATTTTTATTATAAACCCACCTTTATTATATTTATTAGCGAAAAAGCCCCTCCCAAGCCGGAGTACATATTTTCTAGGAATATTACATTTATACAACACCCCCCCCCCCAAAAAAAAAATATGCGAAAACAACCCTATTCATTAAAAAAAGTGGCAATAACCCCATGTTCATTTAAAAATTGGCAATAACCTCCCTACTGATGTATGGGAATTCTAATTAAAAAAGAGTACAGCGGAGTTATTGTTAATAAAAATAAAACGGGGGGTATATTTGCATTTAGCTTGGAAAAAATATAACAAAATGGTTTCTTACTTGTTGCACAATAACCAGAAGAATCACAATAACCTCCCTACTGATGTATGGGAATTCTAATTAAAAAAGAGTACAGCGGAGTTATTGTTAATAAAAATAAAACGGGGGGTATATTTGCATTTAGCTTGGAAAAAATATAACAAAATGGTTTCTTACTTGTTGCACAATAACCAGAAGAATCAACATTGGTAAGCCAATTTGCACACAGTTAGCGAGCTGTAAGCATACAAAGAGATGGGTGTAAGCCAATGAAGTTTCTCATATTACTTGGAAATCTCACTGAGTGAAGAAGAAAGAATACTTGTGGGAAACCTCTAGCGAATAAACCAAGACCTACTACACAAACAGCGGGTATTATAATTATTGGACTGAAGTGCCTGTTAAAAGGGAACAATGATTATTAAGTAAAAGGGGAAGAAAAATATAGAAATGACAAAATTTGATTGAACCCAACAAAAGGATCCTATTCCTATATAAAAATATTTATACCTCGTCAATTTGCCCCATGCTTTGCCGTATCCAAGCAAAATGCTTATAAAAGAAGATACTATCAATGATCCTTGAATGGCTCGCATGGTGTGGGTGAATCTCTACAAGGATACAAATTCAAATATTAATGCCATGGCAATAAGTTATCTGATTAAAATGAATATCTAATATTCGATTTGCATACATCATGTTGATTTAAGAAATCACCATCGCGAAAATCGTTGATGATGGAAAAGACCGATATAACATAAGCAAATGAGGGGCCCATCACTGTCGGAAGTCGAGTGCCAAACCATGTTTGCAAAAGGGTATTAATTCCAGACATGAATAGCAGTGTTTGGATCACTCGAGCTTTATCCCCCTGTTCATAACATTATTGGAATCTTATTATAATATCGCAAGTACAAGTAATAGTAAGTTTTTCAATAATTCGTTAACGAGTTTGCGAATGTGAAATGACTAACATTGCTGCCACCCATCAGAGGCACAAGTGCTGTGGCAATCATAACAGTCGTTCCAAGCATAACGACGAAGTGCTGAAAACCTAGCACCGCAGTTTGAACTGCAAATATGTCGGGTATTTCAATTAACAAACAGTATATGCTGAAAAGTTTTCTAAAAATTTCTAATTATTTAGCTGACATAAATATACACTAGAAACAAAATTTTAGTCCATGATTACAAGTTAATCTGTGTTTTAATCAGAAAAACTCCATTTTTGCAAATATAGATTAACTAAGACTAATGTCAAAGAAAGTGAACAAAATTATATATTTCATCTAAAAGTAAGTAAACTGAATATTCCACTAAAAAAAAAAGAAAACTTGAACATCTCTTTAAAAAGACTGTGCCTTTTCAGACAAAAAGTAAAGTAATAAACAAGAATAAAAACTATTATCTCCAACAGATCTTTTAGCAGCAACCCTTTAAAGTTCAAATCCACAGCATAACCAATTCAGACAAAAAGAAAATATCAGATGCAGCTAAATAAAAAAGAAAAATAAAAAAGGAGTACTAACACCAAGAAGGATTTGAATGGATGCAGTAATGGAGCTGAAGAAGTTGCTCTGCCGGAGGAAAAGCAGGTCCTATTGCAGAACCCAGTGGCCGTGCTGCAGGCGGCGGCGGCATCGGATGACTCGGCGGGTGGTGGTGGTGGTTGTGATCCCCTGTTTCAACCATCTTTACAGATTTTGAACTCTACCAATTTTTTCTATTACAGAGTTGCAAGAATATCTCAATTAGAAAAAGCACCGACACCTGAATGAAATAAAATCCAGTTAGTAATTTTTAAGTTTTCTTGGGAATTACGTACACAAGTGCTCAGATGTATTATAAAAATCTGATTTTTTTCTTGAAAAGGAACTTCTGGTATGAGCAAGGTTTAGAGGAAAAGTTGTACAGATAGGTTCAGTACAGTATGGTGCTAATTAAAGTAGTGCAATTATTATACCAAGAAAATTTAAAGGGCAATTATTATTTTAGTACTTTTTCTGACTAACTCATATTATGTCGATAGCATCTAGTACTAAAATTTTCATGTATTTCCATTTAAATATGGAAATGTTTATTATTTTGGATCACTTTTTTTTTTTTGATAATTTTATTTTGGATCACTTAAATGAAGATAAAGAGTACTAGTTTATTTGATGTACAAAAAACAATACTTTGACCACTTGTATTTTACAGTCTCAAAATATAAATTTTCAGATTTTTCGAATGGCTCAAAAAGTTCCTGAGAAATTTATATTATATAATTGTTTGAAATATATTAAAAAATTTGCATAGATTTTTTAAAATAATAATAATTTTAGATAATTTTGTTTAAAATGTATGGGGCCATATATATAGTAGACAGACTAGTATATGTAAATTATGAAGCTAACAAAAGTATGTGAATTAATTTATAACAACTGATATTTTGAGTAATTGCCGGTTGAGATTACGTTAAAGTTTTGTCCCTTTCAAGAAACAATTGGCCGCGTGGGACCGCAGACTTGTAGCTGTAAATTTGCAAGAAAGCCCCTAAGCCCTGTCTCTATCACTCTTTTGCCATTATTTTCACATAGGAACTCGATATCTATTTTAGACTTGAAGAGTTTATTCTTTGTGAAATAGACCAGATAGCAGGGGTTGTTTGTATCGCTTCTAAAAGATAACATTCTCTATTGAAATAAATAATTTTTTTTTCAATAATAACTTATTACATATTAATTTTCAAGAATTATTTCATCTTTGAAAATACTAATCAAACTTTACTTTAATTTGACAAATAACAAATATAATTTGAAATAAAGTAGTAAGTTAGTAACATATATATCTCATATAATATTTCTCTGATTTGCATAATCTCTTGAAAAAAAGCTACTCATTTCTCAAACTAAATCTATTATTCATTCAATTTCAAAAACTCAAAATAAACAATATTACAAATATATTTAAAAATCGATATATTTTAATATTGAAAAAGACAAATTCAGTTTGCTCAATCTGAATTAAGCTTATTTCGGATCCTATAAATCTAACCATTTTACTATTATCTACAAGATATATCTCATTTGTAAAAAATCCAAAAGCTATTTGATATATTATAGATCTTCCTAAAATGCTTAAGCTTATACTTTTTCTTCAAATCAAAGTTTAATTTTACATATATACGCAATTCTCTATGTACACGTAATTATCTGAATACCACATATATAAAACCTCGAGTCTATTTCCTTTATATATATATATATATATATATATATATAATGTAGGTAAAAGTTTGATATGAAAAATACAATTCTCTAATTTATATATTTTCTTAATTGCAAATTCATCGTCAGTGTGAAGTGTGATTACCCAAACGTGCCCTTATATTATGAAAAGAAGAACATGGGGGAGGCAAAGAACAACCGCCTTAGAACTCCACTAATATAATTAGCTAGATTTAGAAGCATGTGAGTGTCCACGTACTGTGGGTTTGATCTAACAAGAAAAACCTGTACTATGTTCTTAGTTAAATTATTATTATTTTGATAATTTGTTCTTAGTTAAATTATTATTATTTTGATAATTTGTTCTTAGTTAAATTAGGTAGTATAATAAGCTTATAAGGTAACTTACTTACGTCTAAATCAATGCATAATTAAAGGTAGTGTTGATCGATTAAGCCAAATTAATTGCACCCCACAGAAACTGTACAACACATTTTCTGTCTGCCATTAGCAAAGAAGGATAAACGAAAATCACTCGTGTCTAATTCGTGATAAACCCTCATCGGCCCCACATCAATTTTTTCAAGAATGCATAAGACAAATTAATCTTCTAGTACGTCTTGTAGAGCGAAATGATACTTTAGAACGTAACTAGTATGTAATCTTGCTTAGCTTTTTAAGGTGACTAGGAAAGTGTACGTACATGTACATTGTATTGTATGTGTCTAGTTGATTTTATGATTATTTTTTGTAAATTAGAGTTAAATTACTTTTGTTATATCATAAAATAGAGCATATTAGCCCCTTTTTTTATACATATTTAATTCATTTTAACCGGTCCATTTGACCTGTTTTTTAGCTGATTTAACTCGTTTTACACATTTTTCTATCGATTATAACTTATTTTCATTATTTTTTATGATTTTGTCTTTTTTTTTTTCCGGTTTCACTTTATTTTGTAGGTTAATTTTTTATTTTAAATAAATTTCACACATTTTTATCATATTAACCCGTTTTCATATTTAGCACATGTTTCCACTGATTTCACATGTTATTTTCACCAATTGAACCTGAAATTTCATTGATCTTACACGTTTTCACGGACTTTATTCATTTTCTCACCTATTTAACTTGCTTTTCACTTATGTTGTTTCACCAATTTCATCCTTTTTCCACGAATTAATTCCACCCAAATTTTCATCGATTTCAGGGGCACTTTTTTTTTTTTTTACCTTATTTACCCAAATTTTCACCAACTTCGTCAATGTTCACCAATTTCACCATAATTTCCATTGATTTCACATGTTTTCAATGATTTCATAGATTTTTTTTTTATTTTTTGTTTCATCAATTTCACCTGTTTTTTTCCGAAATAATTCTATAAAATTTCGAGGTTATACATGTTTTGATATTATTAAATATTTATATTATACCCAAAGTAAAATTAATTAACTAAAATAAGTACTTTTCATTTTTTACATACTAAAATACGATGTAATTTTTTTTGTAAAAGAATGATATTAAAAGAATTTCATTTTAATTTTTTATATTTAGAGTGTTTATTACTTATGTTGTACTAAATTTTTAAACTAACATTTTCTTAATTAAATAAATATTGATGTTAAATATACTTTTTTATATATTTTAGGGCTATTTAAAAAAATAGTGTTTTTTTGTGCGTTTTTATCTATTATAAGAGAAAAAAAAATTAAAAAAATTGATGTAAGATATAATTTATAAATTTTAGGAGTTTATGTATGAGATAAATATAATAAGATTTCATGTCTAATTATATCTCTTCAATTACTTTTATATATTTGCCATTAAATTAGATATCACTTTATAATTTAAATTAAAGTATTTTAATCCGCACAAAAATATTAAGAAATATTCATGCAAACTTATCTTAATTTTTAAAGTGAAGGTAATCGAAGTTTTATAACATCCCATGTATTGCTAATTTTTATTGCATAGGTTATCTATTAAGAAATGAATCTGTTAATTAATCTTGTATATATACAGGCTATATCTTGTTAAAATTAGAAGATTTTTACTTGAGTACTTACCTCTCAAATCCATCTATATAATTGTACCAATAATCTATTTCATTAGATCTAATTCGAATTCACTTTTAATTAATATTCCAATCATCAATATCTACTTCGTTTAACATAAAAAATCTATCATTTCTAATTAAATACCTCACTGTAAGTTATGTAATCATCATTAATAGAAATTTAGGTAGGCCTAAATATTGTATTAATATCTATTTATATATGAAAATGTTAAGCTAAGCTAGATTCGAGGCAATATACTACAATGTGAATGTATCCACCTCAGATGAGATAAGTACGTACCCTTCTGCAAGGCAGCGTGAGGAATGGGCAAGAGCAATTAATTTCTTGCCCAATTATGACCTCTGACCAAATTTTTATTTTTGAATTATAACTGATTGGGGCTAGTAACTAAAATTAGTCGAATATGATAAATCATTAAGAACTTGATTTAGTTCAACCATACATAGCCAATTAAATATGAGTTCAATTTTGATTTGATAATAAATTATTGTGCCAAACTCATGCTTTAGAAAATCCAAATTACTTTTTGCAATGTGATGTCGATGGCACTTGAACGTAATTTTGTAACCATGTGAGTCCCTATAGTCGATGGCAGAGAGAAGGGGATCCGGATCCGTTCATAGATTTAAAATTCCGGGCCAGCACGTGAAAATCGCATGGTGTGTGGGGACACGGTCTAGCTTAGCTTCAATTAAAGTATAAATTGACTAAAATCTATACATATATATAGTTAAAAAAATAATAGTACTAGTGTTCATACTTGTTTTAATTAAAATATTTCTCCACTTTACTTCATATACTAAATTATGGAACTGTATCGTGTAAGTTAGCACAAATCAATTTATAAAGTATTCGACCAGACTTTAACTGACCAGCAAGAAATACGAGAGGGTTCTAGAGGGAGAGGAGAGATAGCTTAGCTTGGAAACTTTTTCCTTTTTTCCAAAAATATAAGTTTGCTTGTGTATTTCTATGTGCAGTTGTTGGTTCTGGATTAAATATTTTTTGAAATATGTGACGTTCTCTTTTATAAACTCAATAAGTTACAAAGATTTGAGAATGTGTGACATGGAGCAACGTATTTAGGCATTTCAGCTGCAGATTACTCACTCACAAGCTGCATATTCGCATCAGTTACTACTTTATAGATGGCTTAAATTAATGACATTACCAACTAATTTTATGTTAATTATTATGCAATTTACTTTTTGTCCAATTTTTTTTTTTTGATAACCCAAGCTTACACTAGACTAATCCTGGACCCTCAGAACTCTTGCCCTAGAACCCTGAAGGATGTAAATCGCAGGATGTGCGTCCACCAAGCCTCGAGATCCCACCATACTGCTGTACACTCTGTGTACGAAGGGGTCTTCACCACAAATGACCCTTAGACAGACCCATGAAAATGCTTCCATCCAAATGGGATTCGAACCCCCACCCTTATCGCTGGAGCAAGCCTTATGAATTATTGGTCAGCCAATTGGAGATATGCCCTAGGGACGTCCAAAATATCTTCATCCAATGATATATAGGTGATGAACCTCCTATCCTATTATGCAATGATCTCTCTTATGTTTTTGTTTTGTTCAAGTATTTTATTTTTTGAGAGATTAATTGAATACCAACACAATACTTTTTAATATGTCTTTTTGTACACATTTCATCTTAGAGATTATTTTGCAGTTATGTTCATGGTTATTTTTGTAGTATCTTCTTGATTTTCATTTTATAGAGTTGACCTCAAACCAAACTTCATGGGATATCAAATGGAGAATATTATATGTTCAAATTTCTTTGATTTGTATGACAAAATCGAACTCAAACAAACTTTTATTGATCGAACTCATATTAAGTATCAAATAACTTGATTTGATTTTCAATTTTAGTCTTGATCGTAACTAATAAATTAATTACCATGTAAATAAAATTTTAGTACTATGGTTTATGTTAATCCATCTAGACCATTTCTATAAATTTTAGAAGAAATAAAGTTTAGAGAAAACTGAAGGAACTTTACTACGATTTAATTATTTTCACGAGGTTCTCCAATTCGATTTGGGCCGGGCTACACTGAACCAATCCTAACTTATAAAATAAAAATGATTTTCAAAAGCTTTAAAATTTCTAATGGGCCTTTCGACCAATGGACCAAACCACGGATGAACTCAGAAATTAATTAAAAAGTGTATAAAATCTTTCAATGTGATTCCTTTTGAGAATATTCAAGGCTCAAATTTTTATGTTTTCTTTCTTAATTTGAACTAATAATCATGTTTTGAATTATCCCACTTAATTAAATTTAAACATACGTACAGGTAATCTTACATCTCTAATTAAGCACGCGCGTGTAGACTTAATATATTGAAATAACATAAGTACTAGTATATGCCGGCCTAATTAATATTAATGTGACAAAAAATGTTTGTTAAATAATAGATACTCTTTGTATGTAACTGTGAGATGCTGTACTAATCTTGGTTTGTTATCGATTTGTCATCAAATGGTCCCGGTTAGGCCTGTCAAAGGTCGGGTCCGGACCTGGACCCGACCTGCTTATTAATTATCGGGTCTGGACCCGGACCCGACCCGTTCAGTTTTGGGTCCAGACCCGGACCCGACCCGAATTTTTTTTCCAAACTGATCGGGTCCAGGTCGGGTCCAAATCTGGACCCGATTGAGACCCGGACCCGATCTGGACCTGAATTTATTTATTTATTTATTTTTTTTTTAGCAAAAGTAAAACTTATAGATGCATATCCCTACCAAAGATATTGAATCAACCTAAAGACATTTGAAAGGTGATCTTGTAAAATGAAATAGTGTCTTGCATATCCCTACCAAAGATATTTCGTTTTACAAGATCACCTTTCAAATTGTCATATTTAAGTTGTTTCGAGTGTATCTTAGTGTTGCAATAATATGGGTCGATTATTTGAATGTTTAGTCTGAGAATTCACATTTCATGAAGTTTTTGTTTGCATGTCGTGAAACATAACAATGATTTTTATGTTACTAGACTGGAAGTGTCATATTTAAGCTATTGTGGCTATATATCTTTGGTAGGGATATGCAAGACACTATTTCGTTTTACAAGATCACCTTTCAAATGTCTTTAGGTTGATTCAATATATGGAGATTTTATTGTTGAAATTTAATTTCTAGCTAATGAATATATGTAATTATATATGACACCAAAATTTGAGTTTTTATTCAAGCTATCTAATTTGAGGAGAACAATTTTCAATGTATAAATCAAAATTTACTTAGGAGAATCTTCATGTGTCATTAGTTGCGCTACGTACTCAGGTTTTCAGTATTAATCACTAATTTATCAAAAAAAAAAAAAAAAAAAAAAAACTATAACATAATATATAATATCATTTTATTGCTTTAATTTGGATATAGACTGTTAAATGAAAAAAATCGTAGGTTCATGAATAATAGACATCATCACAAGTAAAGAAAGAAAGAAAGAATTTTTTATAGAATTGTTGCTCATTTAATATTCGTCACTTAAACTCGTAAAGTATGTTTTAGTTATTTGTAAATTGAATTTGAGCTTGGTAATACTGGAGTTTAAATAAACTTGGTCATTTGAGATATTTATTAAAAAAAAAAAAAAAAAAAAACCTGAACGGGCCGGATCAGTTTCGGGTTTGGGTCGGATCTTGTTCGGGTCCGGGTCGGGTCTTGTTTTGGGTCGGGTCGGGTCCATGTCCAACTTATTATTTATTATTGGGTCTGTAATGGGTCTGGGTCCAGGTCTTTATCTAGATCTGAAAATTTAAAGTAAAGTAGGTCTTTAATGAATTTGGGTAGGGTCTGGGCCCAGACCCTACCTTTGACAGGCCTAGTCCCGGTTTAATATTTTTTTATATTTTAAATATAAAGATTATCTTACAGGTTATATATATGTTCGTTCCGCGTTTCAAAAAGCATATCAATGTTTTTTGAAAAGTTAAGCATATAAGTTTCTTTTTTTTCCATAAAAAAATTATTTTATAAGTTTATCTTCTCCCAATTTTTAAAAATATATCATCTTAAGGAATTAGCTTATAGTTATCTCTAAAAAATCTAAATAAATTTTACTTTGATTTGACATAAAATGACTTATATCTTACCCTATTTATCTTAATTAATAAATTTAATTTATTGTAACATACCTCTATAACACTCTTTCGATATCTTATCACTACTAGAAAAATGAAAATTTTCGACAAAAAAAAAAAAAAAACCAACAACTTCTAAAAAGTAAATTACTATTTGTTTGGTCTCTTAAAAAATTTGCTAGCACTCAAGCAGTACTTAATAAAATGAATCATACTTATTAGTTGAAATTGAAATCATATGGCATCTCATGAAATTGAAACCACTGCACTATCAAACAATGCAGCACCCTGATCATAAGCGAATAGTTGTATCAGAAAGTCAAACTATGCACATCAATTTTCATTTTTTATTACTATTACTAATTATTTTTAATGTTATTATTAGTAGTAAGAAACAAATTAAAATGCGGCCTCCCCAAGTTGACTAAGATTATTCTTTTTGAGATGGGACTAAGATTATTTTCTAACAGCCATAAGATTCCTCATTTAATTGGTTGTCATTTTGTTTAGCACAACTTAATTAATTTGATCTCTCTATATATAAGCATTTCAAAACTTGTTATATAGCATCTTCAAGCCTCATTAATTAGAGTACCTTATATTATATAACTGGAGCTAATTAAGCTTTTTCCTTTAATTACTACATAAGCAAGAGCTAGCACTGCATCAAAATGGTAAGCAAGTTCAATTTAAATTAGAATGCTAATTATTTTCTTTAATAAATTGAAACATTATAGTAAATATGGTCAATATGTACAGGGGGTTTTTCGAAATAATATCGATATTCAGCATAAACAGCAACCAAGGCTTGGAGGGAGTAGAGCTACTATATTTGTCTTTGGTATCTTACTGCAATAACATAGATTAATTAGTTTTGATATTTACTTATAAATTATTTGTATTTTGGGTTATTGAGATTTTAATTTTAATTTTGATGCAGCTATGGCAGCATTGGAGACAATGGCATTTATTTCAAATGGTGTTAGTTTATTCACTTATTTTTATGGGTATATGAACTTCAGCTTGACAAAATCTGCAACTACACTCACAAATTTCATGGGGACTGCTTTTTTGCTGCCATTACTAGGAGGATTTATTTCAGATACTTATTTATCAAGGTTCACCACTTGTGTTATTTTCGGATGCTTAGAAGTTATGGTAAGTCCTCATTAATAATTTTATTAATTAAATTTTTTGTTCAATTTCTTTTGGTTTAGCGCCTAACTTTTTACAAGTGTTGAAAAACAGAATTAAAAATAATGGGTTAATTTATATATATTTATAATTTAAAAATAATGGTTGATAATGGATCAGTAGTATCACATTATATATATAACACTAGCTGTTATTCAACTTTGTTTGCAATTAGGGAGCACTATATTAAGGTTGACTTTTCACATACATTTTTTTTTGAGATGACATTTTAGTTACATACATTAATTTAACGACAGTTATATATTAAGCAGCTGCATGCATGCCAATGCCAGCCAGTGTGTAACATGTACTTTTAAACATTAAACAAGAAATTAAATGAACACATCATACTTATAACTGTATATAAATACTTAGCTTACTCCTTACTGTATATATATAAATACTCTATTTATTATATAGCTAGGAATTATTAGCTTATTGACATGTAAAAGTAAAGATAAGATTAAGGCGCATGACTATGACATGAGTTAATTTTCACGCATGATAATTGAAAATAAAATTGAATTACATTTAATATTTGATCAAATAATAACTCATTAGTTATGACATTCTTCAACTTCGGAAAATTGTTGATCATATTATATATATGTGTGCATGCGTGAATATTCTAATAATTTAGCATTAGATACTTAATTAAGAGTAGGTATTAGCTGATGTAATTCAAAACATTTTTTAAAATCTTGCAAATTAAGCCTAAAACTATATATTTCAATTAGCCTTTAATTTTAATTCGAGTGATTAACAATGACAACTAGTACGCCTGGCGAAAGGGATTTCAATCCGTGGGTCCGGACCCTTTCTGGTCCAAAACCATATCAAATCTTTCTTTCATTGTTCTTTCTCGGACTTTTCTACAGTTAGTACCTCGGATATGCATCAGGTCCCCTTTTAGCTATCATTAGATTATATTTATTTCATTATCTACCGTTCAATATTTTGAAGGATGACTTGTGCTTCATGTCATTGTACTCCACTAATTAAACTTACTTTTTGAAGTTTTGATAAATAAGTTTACTAAAAAATCCCTCGCTGTTTGATTGTCTCCTTCATATTACAAATAAATAAAAAACCCATCTTCCTCCTCCTTTCCCGTCTTTAAGCCTTCCTCAACCATGTCCAACACACACACACCAAATGAAACTCTACAATGGCTTTTTCAACCATCGTCCACCACATGTATCAGAAAAAAAAAAAAAAATCATCCACCACACACCAATGCACGGTATGCACCATATATATAGAGAGAGGGGAAAATGACAGTGGAAGCACGGGCTAGAGGTAAAGACGTCTGACTGAAATTAGAATGTTAAAGATGCACGACATGTGTTTTTAATTATTTTAGTTTCAACTAGTTAATTAATTTATTGAAAAACAAATTCAATTTAATGGCAAAGGTCCACCAATTCAAGAATCTCAAAAGACCAAAGCTCAAAATTATTTTTTATCTCCATTGAAAAACCGAGGAAGAAGAAGGGGAAGAGGTGGCTGAAAATCAGACCAAGTAGATGCCTTTATACGACAAAGTTCGAGGCCATGTACTGCCCAGATAAGGGGAAATTCGGGAGCCATTGTTACGGCTTTATCGAACCGGAAAGGAAGCAGTTTATGTGAAGTGAATATGGGTTTTCCTTCTTTCTTCAAGGAAGAATTTGAGTTTTGCATTGGATTTGGGAAACTCGGGACATAATGGAAAAATTATGGACAATCATTTATTTTCAGAGTTGCTAATAGCCATAACAAAATGGAAAGACAAGAAATTATGTATACTTATCAACATAAAGAGAGAAATGAACCAGATCTCAGAATTTCAGAACAGAGATAGACGTTACTTGTAATTAGGGCTTTTTAGTAAATATCTTGTTTAAATAAGAACCTATTATACAGGTAACAAGTCAAATTTATGCCACATGGCTGAATTTTAGAGGGGAACTAATCTAATTTAGCACAACTTAGACCTAATCATAGAAAAGCCCTTCTTTCTCTACCAGTGGATTGTGTTGGAAAACTAGTTGATTTTGGTTTGAGTGGGTCAATAATTAATGGGTCAAATAAACAAAATAAACTTAAACTTAACAAAAAGATATGAACTAGCTTGAAGTTCAACGGATCGCGTCGAACTATCTATTTTATCTTTTAGATTATTATAAAAGTCAAGTCATTAAGCTTAATTAATATAATTAGTTTTAGGAAAATTCTAGGGTGCCGCTATAGTTTTATTTATATATATATATATATATATATATATATATAGAAAATTATGTTTTACAAAGATATATAGTTAATCTTTCTAATACTGGACAAAATACCTGTCAATATAATAATGTGGCAAACTCATCTTCGAACTTTTGTTGGGAGAGACTCTCACTGTATCCGACACGTCTCGAAAAATAATTAAGTCAGTTTTGGGCCTAAATAACTTGAAAAAACCAAAACTCACAAAAAACGAATCTTAAAAAACTCAAAGTGACAATTTTATTCTTTGTACCTTCTAGAAATAGATAGATGCCTGAATCAGTAAAGCTGCTCATTAATTTCCAGGGATATGTACTTCTAGCAGCACAAGCACATTTCAAAGAGCTAAGACCATTTCCCTGCAAAGATGTAGCTCCAAGCAATATGAATCAATGTGAATCCGCAACTACAACTCAAGAAGCAATACTATTCACCGCTCTTTACATGGTCGCACTTGGAACCGGGGGTATCAAAGCCGCTCTTCCGGCTCTAGGAGCCGATCAATTTGACGATAATGACCCTAAACAGTCCGCTTCTCTTTCAAGCTACTTTAACTGGTACATGTTTTCGCTTACCCTCGGAGCAATGCTTGGTGTCACATTTTTAGTTTGGATAAGTGCAAACGTGGGTTGGGATTGGGCGTTTGGTGTTTGCGCTATAGCCGTTGCTATGGCTCTTTTCTTCCTAAGCATGGGGCGTTCAGTTTATCGAACTAACGTGCCTAAAGGGAGCCCTTTAGTTCGAATTTTGCAGGTATATATATGGAGCATGTAAACAATTGCTCTTTTTATTAGTATTGCCAATTTCTGATTTTTTTGGTTGCATTGAATAGGTACTTGTAGTTGCAACTAGACAAAGGAAACTTCCATCGCCAGATATGGCACAAGAGTTGCATGAAATTCATGATAAAGAAGCTGCTGGAAATGATGAGATTCTTCAAAGAACAGATCAGTTCAAGTAAGTATCTATTTCTAGACATTATTCAAGAATCTAGGCCTATTCCCAAACATGAATCACTTAAAACTTTAACTTTGGGGCCCTTTAGAAAATATTCATGTAACTATAACTAGGCACACATTTAAAACTTTAACTTTAGAAATTGAGATAGAATGATAGTAAAAGGACCAAAATTGAAATTGAATTAAAGTTATAGGACTAAATGTGTGCTTAGTCTAGTTATAAGACTATTTTTGGTAATATATGAAAGTTACAGGACTGTTATTGTAATTTTGCCCTTATAAGTCATGATCATTACATGGAACAAATATTAAATATTTAATGTCTAAATTGCACTTTGTCTCCTCAGTTCCCACTTTAATTTGCCCTCTCAACTATCAATTCCATCACTTTACCCTCCTCCAACTATCCATCATGCTTCAGTGGAACCATACCATTAATTTCAATATATTTCCAATTTTCCATTAAATATTGCAATAAACCTAAAATTTCCCCTTTTGTCCTCATATTTTAAAGATGGTTGTAGGGGTAAAATGAAAAATTTGGGTCGTCTTGCTAATGGCCTTATAATAGGAATATGTAGAATCTAACCGCTTGGTGCAATTGTAACAAGACAATTGATAGCTGTGGGGGCAAAATGGAATTTAGCCTCTATAAATCTATTACTAATAAAATGCACTTAACCCTTTCAGGTTTTTGGATCGTGCAGCCATAGTGAAGAGCTCACAAAATGAATCCTCATATGGATCGTGGAGGCTATGTACAGTCACACAAGTCGAAGAAACGAAAATCCTCATCCGAATGCTCCCAATAATACTAAGTACCGTTTTCATGAACACGTGTCTAGCCCAACTCCAAACCTTCTGCATCCAACAAAGCACTACAATGGACAGAAAAATCGGAACCTTTGAAATGCCAGGACCCTCAATCCCTATAATACCCTTACTCTTCATGTTCATACTTATACCTATGTACGACCGTTTTTTCGTACCCTTAGCACGAAAGTTCACAGGCATCCCGACCGGAATCACTCAACTCCAACGCGTGGCCATAGGGCTTATTCTCTCAGCCATTTCCATGGCAGTTAGTGGAGTTATTGAGACACACAGGAAAAGTGTAGCTATAAAGCATAATATGGTCGACTCACCTGGCCCTTTGCCAATAAGTGTGTTTTGGCTAGGGATACAGTATGCTATATTTGGAATGGCTGATATGTTTACTTTGGTGGGGCTTTTGGAGTTTTTCTATGCTGAGAGTTCATCTGGGATGAAGTCGCTTAGCACGGCTATATCTTGGTGCTCGTTGGCGTTCGGGTATTACACGAGCACGGTGGTGGTGAATGTGGTGAATAAGGTGAGTGGAGGGTGGTTGGGTAGTAATAATCTTAATAGGGATAAGTTGGAGTATTTTTACTGGTTACTTGCAGGATTAAGTGTGGTGAATTTTGGGGTTTATGTGTTGTGTGCATCTTGGTATAGATACAAGAAGGTGGAAGTGAAGGGAGGAGATGATGGTTGTAAGGATTATGTTGAGGAAAGAATTGATGTTAGTATTGGTAGGAGTTCTACACCCTAAAATGTATAGTGTTTTTCAGCAAAATATGTCTTTACTTTAAAGTGTTGTAAGTTTCTACAATGAATGTTCAAGGGATTGTGATATTGTTAAGAGCAGGTTTAAGAATTTCAAATGTTAGTGAGTAAGATGTAAGATATAAGAATGAAAATTGAATCTAGCTAATCGAAATTCAACTCAAATTTGATATAAAACATCCAGCTTGTATAAACCCACTTCATTTAAAAATTAAAACAAACTTGATAGAACATGAAGTTAATGGCTTTTGAAGTAGCTATAAACTCAACTTGATAGCTATAAGATTAACAAAATACATGTAAAAATAACAAACTACTTGAGTTGGAAATTTGAGATCGTTCGAGTTTGGTCATTCTAAAATTCAAATCAAGTTCACAATCTCAAACTCAATAAAAAATTCTAACTAATAACTAGTCACCATAACACCCTTCAGCCATCAAGTACAAAAGAAACAACATATTCTTCTCAACATAAACTGGCAGAAAATCATGTATCTCAACACCACAGTACTAAAGAAGGTGAAATACACAACAATCTCCAATAAAAGTCTAAACAAAACAAATTTATACATGCATGTGAAGATTTACAAGAAAGTATGATTGAATCATGAGAAATCTGCAATTACAGTGGTACAAGTGACTTAATAACGATTCACTTTTTACTTAACTAAACTGATAATGTGTCTGAGCGGAGAAAACTATGTATATATGAACAAACTGTCATACAGAGGAAGAGAAAATGACACAATTGCCACTCACATTTGTTGAGTTTTTTAGGAAAGAAAACAATACTTCCCTACCATTTCACATCCAGTGTTAGTGCCTCAGGAGGGACTAGAACAGACGGAAATTTCGTAAAGGAAAGATTGGATAATAAACTACTCCAAGCAAATGAATCTACATCAATAAAAGGTCTGACCTTTTTCACGATTAAAGGCTTCAGAATCTCACCTTCGATTCTCGCTGTTACTTCAAACCTTACACGTTCAAACATGGGTCTCGTTCTCCACTCAGCTAATGTACTCCAGTAAGTATCATTGCTTCTGATATATCTTTCCACTTCCAACTGAAACCGAAACATAGTAGATGCTCTGATTCTTGACTTTAGAAATCCCAAAGCCGTATTTGAATTGGCTTTCTCACTAAGGAAACTCCTCAGAACTTTTTCAAGAAACACAACGGAACTTAAAAGATGCCTTGGCTTCTGGTAGTTTGGCCAGACATAACACTTGTCAGACAGTAACTCGATTGTTTCTCTGGAGGAGAAAACGGTTTTTATATAGGCGGTGGGTCTTTTAGTTCTGTAGGCTACTATTGACGCGGACCCCATTATTTGTATAGGTAGTAATGCCAGGCAAGCTTCATTTGTGCCATATGGCAGTTTATGACGATCAATGGGATGACGTATAGAAATTTCTTCAGCACCTTTTACTTCTACAGTGATGCCTTTACCAACTGATATTCTTTTCAAACCAGAGTGTGGAGTGTTTAACTGACATATAAAGCCAAGGGAAAAGGAAATGATTTAGGACGAGGACTGTAATTGTAATATATCAATTGTGCATATAAATCCAAGAAAACATATTAGGATTTTAATCCAAAAAACTGCCTTCAAATAAGTGTATAAAAGAAGACCATAACGATGAGATGTGAAAACAAACATACCGGTAACATGAGTGAGAGCTGATCATCTATTCCAACAGCCCTCAATTCAAAAGGGCCTTCAATTTCAAAACTATCAATTACAACCTTTGAGCTAACTTTCCTAACCAAAGTCTCAAAGTCTAATGTCCCATTGCTACTTAGCTCAGCCATTCTTTTCCATTCCATCACTTTCTCATACATCTTCAGCACAATTTCGGTCTTCCCAACCCGAACCCGGGACTCGTATCTTTCAATCGACCCATATTTGGCTTTCTTGACATCCAATTCCGAAACCCGAATATCCTCCAACACCCATTTCTCTTTATTAGCAATCCCATCCAAAACACCCTAAAATTAAATCAAAACAAATATTCACACACCCATTAATTAAAACTTCCATCCTACAGTGTCACCCAAATTTCACTTTTCAACTCAACTAAATTCAAAAGGTACACAATTTCCTAATTACCTTATTTAACATAAAAAATGCAAAGAACAAATAATCCGGAACTCGAACTGATTAAAACACTAAGAAAGCAATAAAAAAGAAGATCTTATAAAACTGACCTGTAAAAAGTTAGGGGGTTCATGAGGGATGCTGGATTCAGTGAAGGCGGTGACTTTAGGAAAGAGGAAGTGGGAAAGGTTGAAAGGGGGTGGCGGTGGAATGATTGATGACTGAATTAAGGTAAAGTTTTGGGTAATTAAGAGGGAAAGTAGAGTAAGAATTAGGCGGAGCATCGGAGTATTGTTATAATTGGGATGCATAATTGATTTGGTGGATCGATATGAATGAAACAGTAATAAATGATTGATTGAATTGAAGCTAGTTTGGTTGGGATCTGATTTCAAAATGACGATTTGAGGCTTTTCAAGGGGTTTTTTGCACTTTCCACCCTCGAAACATGAGAAATAGGCACTTTGCACCCTCAAAACCTAGATTTAGCACTTTACACCCTTGAAATATGAAAAATACAGCACTTTGCACCCTCTTTTATTTTCAAGCAAAAATTCAAGGGCAAAATAGGTAATTTAATAGTATTGGCACTTTGCACCCTCAAGACTTGAGAATTTTGTACTTTGTACCCCCAAAATAAAATATGCACTTAATACCCTCTAATTAAGAACAAATCAACAACTTTCACACCCCAAAACACAATAAATGGCCACTTTGCACCCCAAAACATAAATTAACACTTAACACCCTTAAATTTAAAAAATCCAAACCCCTTATTTTTTTCGTCAAAGTTGACTATTGGAGTGAAAAAAATTTAAGGCAAAATAGGTAATTCATTTTTTTACTTAAATTTTGCAAAATACAATTATAAATACTCGAATACTCATTTCTCTCTCAATTTTTCTTTTCATCAATATAACCATAAATAACTAAATAAAGTACAAGTAAACTTCTCGAAGCCGATAGTCTACTTCAACATATCAAATACCTATAAATAATTACCTATTTTGCCTTATAAAAATTTCACCTTAATGGTCAACTTTGCCGGAAAAAATGAGGGGTTTGAGTTTTTTTTTTAATTTGAGGGTGTTAAGTGTTAATTTTATATTATGGGGTGCAAAGTGTCCATTTATTATGTTTCCGGGGTGCAAGTTGTTAATTTATTCTTAAGTAGGGAGTGTTAAGTGCTAATTTTATTTTGGGGGGACCAGAGATCCACAATAGAATTACCTATTTGCCCTTGAGTTTTTGCTTGAAAATAAAAGAGGGGTGTAAAGTGCTGTATTTTTCATATTTTGAGGGTGCAAAGTGCTAAATTTAAGTTTCAAGGGTGCAAAGTGCCTATTTCCCATGTTTCGGGGGTGCAAAGTGCAAAAAACCCCTTTTCAAGCTCCGATTTGACTAATTTTGGGTGTCAATGGTGGAAAATGGAATGGACTTGATTTACAGTGCTTCATGGTTTTAGATTAAATTAAACGATAATTTTTCTGGATTAAATTAGTCAATATTCGCATAGCTTAGATTTGTTTTAATTCTAATATGTAAAAAATCATAAAGTTGTAGAAAATTTAGATTTTTTGTGCCTGAAAAAAGATGTAAATTTGTCAAGTCTTAGTTTTTGTACAAAGTGAAACAATTGTTTGATTTTATATAAAAATAAGAGTTATTTAAATTTTGTAATGTTGGCTCTTTATTATAAAAATTGAAAAATGACATAAATCGACATATAGAAAAAAGAAACATACCGTAAGACATACTAATTCTAATTGTGTCATTTACAATATGATCGTTTTTATGATTAGAATATGACTATTTAAAAAAAAACCTACTAGTTGAGATAAGTTATGATAATGAGTGAATATCAATATTGAATTCCAATAATGTTTCATAACCATTTTATGTTCACAAGCACGCATTAGAGTTTTTTAGACCCTCATATAATGTTGATTGAAAAATTGAGATTTATAGACCACAAAAACGGGTTATAAATAATCATTCGACACAAGATCAATAATTTATTTATGGGATTGACTATACGAGAACACACTAGTTAACTCGAGTAAAGAAGACGTAGCTTATGTCATATTTGATCATTCGAATTTATGAGGAGTTTCAATCAATGAAGATCAAGGGGTGAATTTGCTCTAAAGCGATTTATCATTACTTTATTAAGATAATTGTAGTTCACATATTCAATTATTTAATTTGATTTTCAAGAAGCTCTTAGACGGATTTTTTCACCTAAGAGTATATTTGGCCTGAAGATTCGAAAAACAATTATTTTATGATAATTAATTTTATAAAAATTGTTTTTGACACTAATTAATTATAATAAAATAAAAAAAGGTTTGGACTCGCGGTCAAACAAAAAAAATTGACCCATCAA
This sequence comes from Penstemon barbatus, assembly GCA_003313485.2. Taxonomy (NCBI): domain Eukaryota; kingdom Viridiplantae; phylum Streptophyta; class Magnoliopsida; order Lamiales; family Plantaginaceae; genus Penstemon; species Penstemon barbatus. The sequence goes on from CM064879.1 coordinate 7,533,909, forward strand.
AACTCAACACAATAATTGCACCATTTGGCCCATCAACCAGTGTTTTTAAAATCGGACCGGTCATTGAATCGAAAGTCCTACTGGTTACTGGTTCGATCGGTTAGATCGGGTCAACCACTGGTTCGATCGGTAAAACCGGTGTGACTTTATAATAATTATGTAAAATACAATTATAATTCAAGAAATTATCATTCTATATATATTTTCGATTGTAAACTAATTAATTTTCTTTACTCTGCAAACTATATATATTTTTAGATTATCTAAAATACAATTATAATTCAAGAAATTATCATTCTTTGCAATTATAAATTTTTATTGTTTCATGCAAATAATCAAAATGTCTTAAAAATTAAGATTAATGTCAAAAATATAAATCTCAGGTATCCCTCAAAGATACATACATTCAAAACAAAACAACAAAATTAAAATTTCATCTCATTTTTAAAGTTTTGGCTTGTTAATTTGGGTTTTATTGTTGTAAGTTGATGTTTATATGGTAATTGATTTGCATAATTTCATACACAAAATAATATTATTTACAATGATGAGAAAATGGTTATGTACTTCTTTATATAAAAGAAAATGTATTGTTGCATTGATTGTTAAAACACTAAAATAATGAATATTATTCCAATTAAAGTATAGACTTGCAATTCTATTAAATGTTAAACAAGAGTTCAAATAAATAACAATAACAAAAAAATCTCTAAATTTAAAAAAAAATAAAAATTAAGTGAACCACTGGTTCACTGGTTTTACTGATTTTGGAGCTGGTTTTACCGGTTCGAACTGGTTAATTAGGAGACTGGTTTTTAGGGGTGAACCGGACCGAATTGAGGACCGATTAGCGGTTCAACCGGCCGGTCCGGTCCGGTTTTCAAAACACTGCCATCAACAAACAAATTGCGGTGACGATTCATAAGTTGTAAACAAGAGGTTTTGCAAAAGTAGCTTAGAGCTTGCTTTTGCCAACGTGATATTAATTTTGAGGCAAAAGTTTGTTTTGCCCTCAATTTTTTTCTCTAAATATCCATATTTGACCCTGCCTTTAAACAACAAAGCCTGAACCCTATTTTGAGCTTTTCTTTTTTATTTTAATTAATGATTCATTAAAGTAGTTTCATTAATTCGTTTTTTTAGTATAGTTTGCAGAGTAAAGAAAATTAATTAGTTTACAAATTTTATTTTTTCTTATTTTTTATCAGTCTTATTTTACGATTATGTAAATTAAAAAAAAAAGTTAATGCTAGTTTTTCTTAACATTTATTATAGAAATATTATCGGATAGTATTCTTTAGCATACATATAAGGATAGTTTTGTAAATTAGATAAATATTGCGTTTATAAATAAATTATGAAAAGTCGAAATCAATCGCTAATTAAATTATAGTACAAATAAATTATTTCAAAAGTAAATATGCAATAATCCATTATTATAAAAGCAATTATGGAATCCCCGGCCCAAAGTGGACAACAAATTTCAACTATATGCATTCTAAGGTTTAATCATATATCTTTTCAGAAAAAGAAGGTTTAATCATACATTGATCGGAAGAAGAAATGCTTGCCTCACAATTAAACAGAAATGCTTGCCTCACAATTAAACATACTTTATCATTCACTATGTTTCCCCACACATGAAAATGATATCATAATACAAAAAACTCAAAAAAAACTGCCATGAGCTATTGGCGCAAAAGAGACGTATAAGATGAACACTGTCACAAAAACAACACTAATTACAGTTAAGAATTTAAAGTTTAGAGTGAGCACGATTGTTAAATAAGTATTCACAAGTGCCCAGTTAATCTTAGAGAGCCAGGTAAAATGAAATTTTAATGAACAACTCAATAAAATAATTCATTTGAATCCATCAATCAAAACCAGAAGGTGAAGAAGAATCACCCCATCTACCAAAACAAGAAGTTGAACAAGTATCACGAAAATGCAAGATTACTCCTTCTTCGTGATGCATCATACAGAGTGTCTGACACTTTTGATGGAGGCCAATACCGAAATACCGATCTACCAACGATGTCTTTGATAGGCAGAGGACCCCTTCAAAATGCAAGGATTCCAATTCAGACTCGATGAGATGTGGTTTATATCATTTAGAATTTAACATGAAACAAAAATAGAATGTTGGCAACAGGAAATCGTGCTGTACCAATTATGGGAGTCGAAGCTGTTATTCCGGTTGTCTCCCAGCACAAATACATAGCCTTCGGGTACAAGCTATAAAAGAATACAAACAACAAATAAGTTTTCAACATATTAAATATGATTAGAAGGCACAAAAACATACGAACAAACTGAAAACATACCACTGGATCCATTTCATACTCCAGCGGTTCCAAGATGAAATCCTCATCTTGAGCAAAGCCATTAACCAACAATTTACCGTCACGAACCTGTGCACAATGCATAAAATCAGACCAGTTGGAAGACAATATGACACAAAAGTAAATAGATTCAACAACCAATTAGCATTACTTCTACGTAATCACCAGCTTTAGCTACAACTCTTTTGATGAACACATCAGATGAACTGAAACCAATTTCCTGCAGAGCAAAACAATCAATTATATGTCAACTACATAAGATGAAATGAAGAGTAATTATTTGTCCGATAATGCTATCAAGTACCAAATAATCAAAAAGATACCTGAAGAATTGCAGGTGCCTTGAAAATCACAATGTCCGTGACCTCAGGCTTCTTGAAAATATAAGAAACCTGGAACACCCAAACGAAAAGGTTCATTAAGTTAGCTTCTAAATATTATACAACAGATGCGATCATCTCATATCAATCTCAAACTAAACAAAATATTTTAAACAAAAAAAACTATAGTTGTGCAGAGAGATCCACAGTTACTTCTCAATGAACAAATGCCCATCATGAGAAGATTAACAACAATTGGGTAAAAAGATCGTGTACAACCACCTACTAAGGTCTTTTTCCTCGCTAAAAAATACTAAAAGATGAGGCGACCGCACAACTATTTTGCATGAAATCAAGTAGTTCACATCTAAAGGATCCATTAAAAAGTGATATGTAAAATTCTCACACTAATGGACCCCAATATTGAATTTGATTTCTGGGCACAATCAGCTTCATCAAACCTACTTCATTTAGTCTGATCCACATCGGTACTGGAAATTTAAGAGAATCCACTTCAATGCTTTAGTTAAATACAGATGCCTGTTTTACATTTCTTTTTCATAACAAAGAATAATGACCCACACCCAGGTAAACAACCATATCCATAAGTAGAAGTAACCATGAAACAATTATAAAATCCATCTAACTTAAAAATACAAACACTATCATAAATTCAACTAAAATTTTCAGTTGCTCTGAAACTAAACATACCTTCTCAGCCAAAATTCGGTCACCTACATCAAGTGTGGGATACATAGAAGTTGAGGGAATGGACCTCGGCTCAGCCAAACTCGATTTAAACATGATACTGACGCTAAAAGCAGTGAAAGCAGCCTTAGCGTCATCGGAGCTGAAACAAAAATTCATCAATTTAAAAAGCCACCTATTACTACTACTAGCACTGCCACTACTCTGTGGCAAAACCTTTACATTACTAGCATCAACATTCTTTGCCATAGCCAACGCTTCCGTAAACTTTCTACTAACATCCTCACTCTTCACTGTTCCTTTGCTACTGTCAATTTTCCTACTAGTCCCTCCTCTATCGACTTCCGCAGCGGTGGGCTCATTACAAGGTAACCACTTAGAACCCTGCAAGAACGGAATGATCGAAGACACCTTAATAGGCGAAATTCCTAAAACAGTAGAAACCCCAGATGAAGTATATGAAGAAGCACCCATCGATTGCTTCATCAAAGAAATGAGTCCAATTACAACGGGAGAATGAGAATTTCCTGAAAGAATTTCTCCAGCTAGATTCGACCACATCTTAGTTGACTTCCGATCGACCGGATCGGGCCGGCGGTAGTCGGAGTAATTCGGTTCGGGTTTTTGCGACAGAGGGTGTTGGAGGATTCGGGATCGGGATGCGGCGCACTCCTGGAGGAAACGGGAGGCGGCGCACTTCCCGGAGGAAGCGGCAGCGAGGTTGGACGCCATGGTGGCGGAGTAGGCGACGGTGAACCGGATAGCCATAAGAAAGAATTGTAAGAAAGTAATGAAGGAGTAAAGGAAAATTTCGGGGTTTGTGACTAGGTCTAAAAGGAGGTTAATGCCATCGGAATATAGGAAATCAGAGGAAGGAGGGCCGGATAGAGAGGGTGAAACCGGAAAAGCAAAACCCTAAAGACGGCGGCGATAGGGTGGAACTTCTCCAGAGAAGGTGAGGAACCGCTGGAAAGTAGGAATGGGAAATCGGCTCGGGAATAATTAAAAGAGGTTTGTTCGACTTTCTTATTTAATCAGATATTAGTAAATGACATGTATACCCCTGGGTGTACTAGTAATGGAAAGTAGATTGTCAAATCTGCATTTTGTTATTTCTCGTTTTCCTGGTGAAGTATTTGTAATTCCTTGCCATTTCTGAATTTATTCGATTTAAGTTGGGTTATACATTCATGGATTAAAAAAACTCATTCGTTTCCAAGGGAAACACTGATAAATTTTCATTTTTGAGTCAATCGAAATAAAAATATCGAGTAGTTGTATTTTTGAATTTCTAATTTTCTTATATATTTCTTAGATATTTTAGAAAAGTTTTTAATTTTGTTATTTAATTATATATATAATTCGTGTGTTTGTCTTATCTTTTCAATATTCATGATAATTTATTTTTGTTTTAAATGAGATTATTTAATAGGTCTTTTTAATGTATAATTGTATATCACATTCTAAAAATGAATTGGGAACTATTTGTTGAGTTTGCAATAAGGGATTTTGAGTGGAACAATTGAAGTGTAATCTTATTTCTTAAAATTTATGAAATGTTAATGTACTTTTTAAAATGAACAAAATATTAAAATAAAAGTGATCAAATCGACACACCAATTTTCAAAAGGATGTAGGCGTTTTGTTATAGTGGACTTGTTTCCTCTCTGCTTCCTTTTTTCTTTTTTTCTTTTTTTTTATACTTTTTCTGCTTCATAATGCATTCATAATTTCATAGTTCACACCTAAAAACATCTGAAATGTCCGCATGAATGCAGTAGGAACTAGGAAGCAATAACTCTCAAAAGTCAAATGACGTGAACGCTCCTCTCTCAACCACAACATGGAGATGCCCAAACTTGATGAATGATACGACTGGGGTATTATTGAAAAGTTAAAATTCAATTTGAACGATGGTTTAAAGTCACAAATATTAATAAAATAATTATTAGTGTGCTTGGGAATTTTAGATGTTTTTTCATGATAGTGGGAGTTTGAGGGAAAAAAAAATGGGGATAACGTCAAACTAATAACTTTATAAATGTTAAAATCAGATACTAGTTACCAAATCAATTACTATATAAATCTAAAATATGATTGGAGAGGTTTCAATATTGGGTGAACGTTAGGTTTGAACTTGGACAAGTCTTTAGCTCATTCCCACATAGAATATAGTCCATTTGGATAAGCTCATACCGGGTCAAACCATTCCTCATAAAGGTGGTTGACTGACTTTGAACATAAACACTTTTATGCAACAATTATGGGCCTCTTTGTTTGGTGTTTGAGAAAATAGTTTGGGAGAGTAGTGGGGGTTTGTGAAATAATTTCGATTTGCATATTTTTGTTTGTTTGGATTTTGAGAGAGTGGTTTGAGAAATAAAGTAGTTGTAAGTTATTTTTGGAAGAGTTAGATTGTAGGTGTAAGATGCGTAAGACTTTATGTCAAATTATGTTTGTTATGTGAGATAAATTGTGTGAGAGATATGTTACTTTATGTCAAATCAGAGTAGAGTTTGTATATATTTTATTTAGAGATAAGAAAATTATTGTTTCTTTGGATTTTGAGAGAGAGAGTAGTTTGAGAAAATTGAGAGATGAAAAATTTATTTCAAAAAATAGAAACATATTTGTTTGGCACTTTTCAAACACGAATTTTTTTTGGGAAACGCCAAACAAGCAGGCCCTATAAGTTTATATGGATCAATATTTCTGACAAAAAAAAAAAATAATGGATCAATGTTTATCCAGGTTCCATTAGTTTTGGTTTTAAAAATTATCTTGAATAATTGGGCTTTTGGGAATTATAGGGTTTGACATTTTGTACCCTAACTTAAAAGTCCTAGCACTTTGCACCCTGAAAATACAATTTAGTTGACATTTTGCATCCTAGGTGTGATTGCATTGAAACCTCTAAAACACAATCTAGATTAAGTTTCTATGTTTGGTTTTGTGAGTTTTAAAATTTGAGATATGATTTTAGATGAGTATGTCTTTTTTTAGGGTTTGGGCTAAAAATTATAAATACAAATTAAATCAATAATCTTTATAATTTTTTCTAAACGATTAATACACTTTACATCAATACATATCAGATCCAATTTTATTTATTTATTATAAAACCAAAGTACATCAAAATCAAGGATGGATCCGGGTTTGGCAAGTTGGGGAGGGGGATCGAGCTTAATGACATGTATATTCATGGACAAAATATTGAAACTATTTTATTTGTGTAAGTCTACAAAAACAACAATACTTTACTAATGTAAAAATATTTAATAAAAGATATTAAAATTATACACAAAGTTTTCTTAAAATAAGCAAATATTGCACAAGATATTAATTCACCATTCATGTTTAAAAATATAAATGATTCACAATAAGAAAAAAAATCAGAGATAAGAAGATGGAATATTACATAACAACTAATTATTTATTACAACATAATATATATTATATAAAAGAATCCCAAACCAAAAAAGCCCCTAAATCCGTCCTTGCATCAAATCAACTTTTACAGAGCAGAAGTTGGAGTAGTTAACATCTAATGATCACATCTTTATTACGTTTTCAAACCAATGAAATCGGTTTGAAGTTTTAACGAAGGTTCCAAGCAAAGAAAATATAATTAATATGTGATCCACTTGATGAAGGTAGAGTGTGAGACAAAGTCCACAACCATTAACCAGAACTTAATTAATGAATTACTACTAGTACTAGTAATTAATAACTATTGGTGTGTTTTTTATAAAAGTATATATGAGTTAATTTCACAATTCTTGTCGGCAAGATATAGGACATCCCTCCCCTGGAAGTCAATTGTTATAGTAATATACTAATAACCTCATCATTCGGTAGGAAGTGACGTAAGGACATACATCACTAGTCAAAGCATTACGTACGTTGCCATGTCACAATAATTAAGCTTCAAGCTCTCGATTTTCAAGCAAAAATTTGTTTTTGGCATATTTGTTTCATCTTAAGTGGGAAAGTACTTTGAGTTCTTTGGAAGAATAATGAATGTTTGTAAAATAATCTTCATTTGCGTAATGTTGTTTGTTAGAGTTTTGAGATGGTGGTTTGTGAAATAAAGTAGGTGTTTTTTTCTGAAAGAGTTAAGTTATAAGTGTAAGATATGTAAGATTTTATATCAAATCATGTTTGTTATATTGTGTAAAAGATAGATTAATTTATGTCAAATTAAAATAGATTTTGTATATATTTAATTTAGAGATAAAAAAAATTATTGTTTATTTGACTTTTAGTAGAGTAATTTGAAAAATATCGAGAAATGAAAATTTTACTTAAGAAAGTAAAAAACATATTTGTTTGACATTTCTCAAACACGATATAATTTTGAAAAACGCCAAACAAACATGCCGTTTGGATTTTGATGTGTAAAATACTAAGAAGAATTAAAATTCACAAAATATAAGACCAATATCTAATACGCCACTATCTTTTGTTATGAGGAACAAAAGTTAATCATTACAAATTTACAATCCAAAACTCAATAAATTTTTTAAAATCAAATAGTTGAAAAACGTCTTGATTCTATTTATCGAAGTTGTAAAATAGTATTTCATGTGACAAATTTCATAATCTTACACAGAAACATAATTAAAATAGATACACATTTTTGTTTATTAATGCTACATAAAAAATGAAGTTGTACAAATTTTCAAAAGATTATAATATATAGTATATGATACTTGCGATTTTGCATCCAATCCTATCACGTGCAGAAGCACCCAGCCAAATCTAAGGAATGCGAGAGCTCCTGGCAAGTGCAATCAACGCTAGCTATATTAATTAATCTATTTCTTTTTCTTTTTCTTTTTCCTTTTCTTTTTCTGAAAGGTACAATGAATGTGGTTACATTACATGTCAATAGGGGTATATAAACTGTAAACTAATTATACTGAAGCAGTCAAATGCAAACCATACACGTTGTCCATAAACAGTACGTCAATAACTTGAATTATTCTTTCTTTCTTTCTTCTTTTTTACTATAAACTAATAAATCTGCAGCTTTAATTGTATATTACACTATTACAGACAGGAAATGTATTACTTGAACACCTATGAAGATGACTGAATGATCATTCTTCAAACAAGAACAATTTATTTTATATTTATTTTCAAGATCAATGTCTGGAACAACAAATTTTTTTTTTATATTGAAAAAATTTAATACTACGATTTTGATGCAATGTTCATTTACATGATAAAATGTAATGTTAGTGGCTAGAAAAGTAATGGATAATGTTAATGTTGTTTTTATATGCAAGCCAATGGATGAACTCTCAACTGCCGTTCCAATATAGCCCATCTGGTACATTCTTAAGAAAATACAAAGTCCATAGCTTTTAAGCCTTTTATATAATTAGCCCAAGCCCGTGTTATAAATGTGAAGATCTTACTTTACTAGCTTTATATGTTCTTCATTTTCTTTTCTTTTATATATGATGTTATTAGAGATAGACTTGGTTCATACACTTAATTAATTTACTAAAAATTTAATGAGAGTTAAACTAACTAGCTAATTTATTTAAGAGTATTCAAAAGCTTGAATTACTCTTTTCTTTTCTTTTTTCTTGTTTTTTCTGGTCAGCACCCTAGCTCATTAATTCAGGAAATTAAATGGTAAAATGAAATCCATCACATGATGCATATGGGTGAACCTGTGAAGACTTTGAATCCTAATAGTACTATAATTGAACACCAACGAAAATAATTTAATTCTCATATTTATCGAATAATAAAAAAATCAATTCATTATTATATTCAAATATATATGCTAAGGTCATGTTTGACTCTTCAAATTTAGTAACTAATTAGACACTAAGAAGATAAAATTTTTTTAAAAGGAAAATAAAATAATGAAACATGAAACTTCATTATTATTTGTTTATTTTACACAATGAAAACGAGTCAGATTTAATTGGCCTAAAATTTTGGGAGAATAGACATGCACAGTACAAACCAAGAAAGTCAAGCCAAGACTTAGACAACCATTAATAATATATACATATATAGTTGATGTGGAATGAGCATTGAAACATGCAAGGCCTTTAGTGGGAAAAGGGGGGGCCTCTCATCCTATACTAGCTAAACAAGAGACATAAATTCAAGTCGAAAGAGAAGAAGCAACATATATATATAATGTATATATGTCTATGTCCAGTCATTGTCTTATTGAAATTAAAAACTAAACCAATCCATACACAATACTAAAAGAAAAGGGGGTATGATATGATTTTGATATTTATACTCCACGAAATGGGACAGTGGTCGGTTGATATGTCATTTATCAAACTCCTATTTTCGGATGAGAAACAAGTTGTGTTTCAACTTCAACATGGAAATTAGGTCTCCTCATCTCAACTCCAAGCAGTAGGCCATGTTTGGAGGGTGTATTTATATATATACTATTCTCATTAATTAAGTACTGATGAGTAATTATTTATATATAGGTGTTAGACAAAAATTCGATGGCCCTTTGTACTATGCGTAATTTCTTCATTTGATCTCTTACAAGCATAAATGACGGTCGTCAAGGGGAGCCCCCTGCATGCCCTATGTACCTTCTCACTATGCTAGCTGTTGAGGGTGACACCACTTTATTAATTAATTTTTAATAATTTCTATAATTAATTTTCGCGTCAGAAATTATTGAAATTATATTCGTTAATCAAGTATCCGAAGATGTATATTAACTTATGTCCATGATCAAAATAAATGAATGATATAATTATTAGGGTCAAACTAATAATGATTCCAGACCAGATTGAGGTAAGAAAAAATTATTCACTGTTACGTACTTTTTTTAAAAGTTTGGATTGTATCTTGGTCTCAGTATGTTTGATCATTCTCTCAAACCAACTAATAATGATCGCTTTAGTAAGCTATTTTCTAACCAACTGGCTAATCCGACTCAAGTCCCTCCATGGTTCCTCCAAATATTGCACTGTTTTTGTGACTGTCGGACAACTTATTACTAACAAAGCCACATTTTTAAGATATACTATTAATTTTTGTTTCTATTGTCCTCTAATATAACAAAAACGCCAAAACCAAAGTCATCATTGACAATACTAAACAAATCACATCAATAGATGTTGGGGTTTGGATCTTAATCACTACTACAAATTGATCTTAGTCACTATCTATCGTTAACCATTCAAAAGTCGTGGACTCGTAGGACAAGTCATTGGGGGTTAATATATGGCATCTTCACGATGTTTAATTTATTTTCATGTGATTTTTTTAGAGGTACATGTAATTTAAAATAGAGTAATTTATCCCTTTATAAAAAATTTAAAGAAGCAGTTTACTCCTTAAGCCGAAGAGTGTAACTTGCTTGCCGAAATTAAAAATGAACAAAACGTGTTTTGTAGCATAAGGAGATAAACATAAAGTGTTTTGTACATTAGCATAACACATGAAGGTAAAGTGCCACATATTAAAATACCATGGAGGCAATGCGAAACTCTTATAAAATTACAGGAGGATAAAATGCTATTTTCTATCACAAAAAAATAATTTGAACATTATGAATATCACAGGAGAATAAATTGCCATTATTGAGTACACTCTATAAATTACAATTGTTAATTTTTTTTCTTCTTTAACTTAATTAGTTGACATTATTGCAAAAGTTTGGTCGAGTTGAAGGCATTCACCGTTACTGATTAACATTATGATTATCACAATTAGTCGTTACTAAGACTATCTACAAGGGAGTCTTTATATCTCAAATTATAAGAAATAAGAATTACACAAAAAATATGCGCTAATGGAGTCTTTAAAATATAAGACTTTCAAAATTTTATAATTTTAGACTCTCAAATATGAGAGTTCGAAGTGAATTTTTAAAAGTAAAAGTAATGTGATTATTTAAAGTAGAGTTATAAAATATAAATAAGTTGTTGGAGTACAGAGTAAGAGCATCTCCCATGGTCATCACCATTTTTTTCACCAAATCCTATATTTGGTGTAATGGAGATGAGTTGATCTCCCATGGTTAGCACACAATTTCACCATTTCACCATTTTTGGTGAAAGAATGGTGTTTTTGGCCTCCCATAGTTTTCATCAAAATTTACACCAAATTATAAAATAATAATATTTCACCATTTTTAGAGAATAAGATTTGGTTTGATCTCCCATGGTCTTTCACCAAATGTGTCACCAAATAATAAATTTGATGTTTATCATAATTTTATTTCATTAAATGATTTGTTGTCGTGTATCTTTTTATGTTGTTTAATTAATCGTGTGTTTCGCTAAGGAGTTTGTCGTCATGTATTTTATTTCATGTATTATTTAGGTTTAATAATAGAAATGTAGCTTATTGTCATTTTATTAACAATGTATTTCATTAAATGATTTGTTGTCGTGTATTGCATTTTAATTATTAATGATAATTAGTGTATTTATTTGATAAAAATCAATAAATTAATTGATTATTAAAGAATTAATTAACAATAATGTAAAGAATATTTATTGTTATTAATTATTAACAATAATTTTTTATTAATATTAATTAGTGTATTTATTTAATATAAGCCAATAAATTATTTAAAATATAGTTAAATACATATAAATTAGAATAAACATGTCAATACATTGATAATCATGCAATTAGATGCTAATTAATCAAATAGGGACAATTACACCAAATCCTATTTATTTCCCTATATTTGGTGATAAATATAGGATTTGGTGTAAAAAATGGTGAAATGGTGGAATGGTGGGAGATGCAAATTCCTTCACCAAAAAATTTGGTGTAGAAATAGGATTTGGTGAAATGGTGAAATGGTGGTTGACCACCATGGGAGGCTAAAACAAAATCTCTATATTTTTTGGTGTTATGGTGATTTAGTGATTTAGGGTGAGAGGCTTAAAACATCTAAATTAGGTGAAAAAAATAGGATTTAGTGTACCATGGGAGATGCTCTAATTGGAGAAGGTATATATCAAATCGATAACTCACTAGTACATAACTTTATTTTTTTTGGTACTAACTCATTGGTACGTATCACTACTCTTATATTAGGGAAATTTTGTGCCTACTACAACCTAAAAACACAATTAATCAGCGTATTAATTAACTTGGGTACCATTAAACAATTAACCCTAGACGTACAAATAAAGACTAAAATATCATATAGCATCATATCACTTTGGATATACACAAAAGACAGGAAATTAAAATCAAAATCTTGGAAGTAGAATTCATTGTAACTTGTGAGGCCATCCACCCAAATATTCAGATTGTTCAAGTACTTCTGTTCTTTACAGACCCAAAAAGATTTACACAATTAAAACCCCATAAGCCATTAAAATGCTAAATCATAATCTAATTAATGAGCATATGCATTCTATAGTAATACCCTTAATCCAAAACACTAATAATCATCATGCATTGCCAAGTTAATTATATTGTCTACACTAGCTAGCTACTAATTAAATTTTTCCATTTCACTTGAGACTAGCTTTGGCCGGTGTGGAAATAGCAAGTTCGGGCCAAGAAAAGTAAACAACATCAGCTATTACGCCTTCAGGTGCACCACCACCAATCTGCCACGTGTTACACCCTAGTGGTGACTCACCAGAAACCCCCGTAGTCCCACCGTGTCCTCCACCCATTTGCTCCATGGGCCATTCCAAGACCCCAAGCCCATAAACATTCGACGGGAAAAGCCCAACACCACCCGCACCCATTTGTCCAGTGGTACTCCAAAAACAGCCCAAACCACTCCCTGTGGCTGTTTTCCCCACAACTGCCTCATTCAAATCCACCATAGACCCGGAACCCAGATCCGGACCAACCGGGTTAATGGTTTGGGTATCGTCACTGCTGGTTGTGGGAGTACTGGTAGTGGTCGTACGCGGGCGTTTGTTGGAGGCGGACTTGCGGGTGCCGCCGCCGACGGGGACGTCGCGCAAGGTGCCGCCGCGAGTCCAGTAGCGGCGGCAGGACTTGCAGAAGTGGCGGGGCTGAGAGAGGTTGTAGTTGTTGTAGTAGCAGAACTTTGTGTTAGTGGAGTTGCAGCGGGGGCAGGGGAGTTGCTCGAGCTCCGGTGGCCGTGCGCCACCGAATCTAGAAAGAAGGCGGTGGTCGGGTTGTGACTGTGGTGGTGGTTTTGCGTGGGAGAAGGGGGGGTTGAGTAGAGAGTCCATGAGGAAAGAGACAAAAGATGATATTGGGAAGAGAGTGAGTGAGTGAATGAGGGGAAGTGGAATTGGAAATTGGATTTATATATTTATATTTGGTGAACATATAGTAGAAAAATATATAGTAGAAAAATACAAAACAAAAGTGAGATTTAATAATTAATAGTAAACTAGTACGAAGAATTGTTCAGAGCTCTCTTTTGAAACCATATGACTTAGTCTTGCCTAGCCTCGCTCATGTAAATTGGGCCAAATCTTATTTCAGCATGTGTGCTGAATCAGGTTCAAATTTCTCAAAATTTTTGTCTTTAAATATTTTGATTTGATGTAGTAGTATTAACATTTACTTTAAACATATACTACATATATATTTTCCCAACCTTAACAATCAAAATTTTAATTTAAATAATACATTACTCAAATCAAATTTTATAGATTTTGAATTTATATAATGATCAATATATCTATATATATGACATAAAATTATAACAATAAAGTGTGACAGAGTATCCTACCCGATCGAAAATTCGTTATGTCCTAAAACATTGAGTTTTTATTTACAAGAATAACACTAACAATTTTTACTAATTAAAAGAATAAAAATGAAAGGAAAATAAAGTACAAGTGATATTTTTTATTAAAATCCTTCTACGGAGTATAAGCTAAGCATTCATATCAACGGGAGCTAGGTACGATCACATTTTAGTATTAGAAGTGACAACATTGGGATCCAGACAATAAAATTTACTACTACTACAAAATATTACTAGTAATTAACAATAACAAACCTAGGAAAGAAGTGGGAGTTAGGGTTGCGTGTCAAAGAGTCTTGGCTACGACGATGAAAGATGACAAGACAAAGTACAGTATAAATTAAATTAATTATAGGGATTAGGGAAAGAAAACAGAAGCGACAATATGATTTATGTCGGCGGTGTGGCCGGCAATTATTGGCTAGTGTGCTGGTTTTACTGCTGCTACCGCCGAATATTGCTTTGCATGCGCCACTTTTGTTTTAATTTAATTAACCCCATTCCGCCATTTTTACTTGCACCATGCATATATATCAAGTTCTCATTTCAAATTTCCAGGCGACTAATAATTAATAGTAGTATTAATTTGGTGTACCTTTTAAATACTTTATCCGGCTCAATTATCTTTATCTTTTGATACAGTTGATCAGTTAACTTAATCAAATTAATAATTATATTAAATAATTTAATTAATATATATTACTAATAAGTTGATAATATTATATGATATTATATATTAATATTTTAAAAATATAATACACCACAAATATAAATAATTTAATATAATAAATCACTTAAAAAATTAAAATTTTGACCGGATTTTATAGCCAATAAAATAAAAATAATAGGACGGAGGGAGTATATAATTGAATATAATAATAACTAAATTTCAGGTACACAATAAAATAAAAAAATAGTCTTACTTAAAATTGATACTATATTTTTATGCACTCCCTCTAGGTTCTATCATAATTCTAGCAAAATTATTGTCACATTCAATTAATTCTTTATTACTTAATTAGCCTGATTAATTGATCGGCCAATATTATATAAGCTTTCAAGAGTTAGGGCGCGTTTAGTCATAAAATATTAAGTTACAGTTTAAATATATGACAATATAAATTGTCACTTTGACAACTAGAATAATGACAAAAAATATTAATACGTTGATTTGTCCAGTAGTTTGTTCATTATTATCATCATCAGTTAGTACTTTGTCATTAATTACAATTTAAACGTATTAATATTAATGTTTGCATATAATTTTGGCCCTGTTATGCCTTGATGTCATCGGGGGTTTGGCATCAGACCATACATGGCATCAAGGAACTGTTTGCATATAAATTCAGTATCGAGGAACACCTCGACGACATCGAGGGACCGTTGACATCGAGAAGTACCAAAAATATTGTTTGCGGTAAAACTGATATCAAGGGATGCTTGGCATCGAGGGGTTGACATCGAGGGGTTATTGGCATCAAGGTGTGCCAAAATATTGTTCGTTGTAAACCTGTCAGTGAATCCCTCGACGAGCCAATGGCTCGATGCGAAATGCCTCGATATGATATAAAATAATGCGGGCGTGCCAATGTTTGTGCGTGCAAACATAACGATTTGAAAAATAGACATGTTGATATCGGTAAATTGATAAAGTAAATGTCCTGACAGAGACACGTTGATATCAAAATAAGTTGTCCTGATAAGGCTGACTTCTAAACGATTGCGACAGAGTAGGCAAACACTACCCCTAGTTCTTTTCTATGCCTGCCTGGCCGCAGGACTTAAATAATTTCCGAAAATCTCTCTTTGAGTGCCAAAAACTTATGACCAATCGATGGCCTGCTTAACATATCAGCGGATTTGAAAATCAGCAAGTGCCTTGACAATCAATCAATTTAAATAAACACCTTGACAGAAAACACGATCTTGACAGAAAACAGCATATCAATGGAAATCAATTGACGTAAAGTATATTTATGTAAAAGAGTCAAGACGTACGAGCCAAACGACTTCCATTAAAAATAAAAGAGTATTGGCAAGTTCCCCGATGTACAAACATTACAAAAATATACAAAACGATGAGTCTCCTGTTTCGGCATGATCTGCCAGATGAGTTGATAAATATTTTAAGTTATGAAAATTGGCTCCTTGATCGGCAGGTAAACCCGCCGATGAGCTGATAAGGCATGAAAAACGACTTGTTGACAGAAAGTAACATTGACGACGGGAGACCCACCGTCAATGGTTCGCCCAACCTTGATGGATGGCCATCAATCGGGCTCCTGATCAGCGGGTGGCCACTGACCAAGGCATCGACGAAGCAGATGGCTACTTAGCCGATAGCCGTCAAGCAGATGGCTACTTGACGACGAGCTCATCAGGCAGATGGCTACTTGATGAGTTTGTCATATAAATACGTGGGCACTTACATGACAGTTAACAGCGAGCTACTTGCTGATATGAGTGGTATCGCTCGAGTCAGTGTCAGCTGACGGCGGAAGAGAGCGGCGGCGGCGGCGGCGGCTTACTGTGAGCGGCGGCGGCGGCGGCGGCAAGACTTCAGGCTGTCAGGGATCACTGGTGGCTGAGGAGGGACAGACTGATATCGAGGAGTTGGCGGGCTGATAACTTGACAGAAAACAGCTGTTAACTGCCTGCTATCAAGGGGTTTCGCTCGAGACAGCGTCTGGACAGCGGAAGCAGCGGCGGCGGCGGCTTAATGTCGGCGGCGGCGGCAGACTATTTTTAGTGGCGGCGGCGGCGGACCTTGGGCGGCGGCGGCGGCAAGACTTCAGGCTGTCGAGGGTGGCTGGTGGCTGAGGAGTGACGGTTGATATCAGGGGTTCTACAGGGTGTTTGCTGAAAAAGAAGCAGCGGAGCGCTGGACTTCCAGAGAGGCGTTGAGCCGATCAGTGTTAGACTGAGATTTGTTGATTGAGTTGTGTCTCCTTTCGCGTATGGCAGCCTCCTGCTGTATTTATAGCTGCTGGAAAAAGCTGATGGCTGTCAAGTAACCTCCTGATGGCCTAAAATCAAGGAGCTGATGGCCACTATCCCACTTCTCCCACTACTTTGTTATTTGCCCACTACCTCCACTATGTTAATGGTGGTTTTCTTCTATGTCTTTGCTGAAAATTAAGGTAGTTGGAGAAGAAGAAACGTGTCTTTCAATTTGAATTTTAATTAATGATAACTAACTAGAGATAATTAAGGAAGTTGTTGTTTAAACCAACTAATATGGCTTATCTCTATCTCTTATTAATTATCTCCAATTAATTAACAATTAAAATCAAATTGGGCCAAAAATCAAGGGTTGGCCGATTTTGGGACTGGGCCCAGGTTGAGTTCGGGCCGATCGGGCCATTTTGGCTTCAGGTCGAGCCATTTTGGTCTTAATTCGGAGTTATAATCGGCCCATTTATATAATTGCCCAATTAATCAACTAATGGCCTTATTTATCAAGTGGGCCACTTAATTAACCTTGGCCCAATTAATTAAACAACTTAATTAATTAGTCCAAAAACACTTATTGAATTTAACTGGGCCTAATTAACCATAATTTGGTCTTTAGTTTGTAATTAATTAAACTTAGCCCATAAATTAATTAACTTTATTAATTAATTAATTTATGTTTGGCCCAAAATTAATTAATTGCGAGAATTGGGTCGAGTTTTGAAATTGGGCTCAATGGCTAATCCGTTGGTTCGATTGGACTCATTTTCGGTCCAGGTTGGACCCGATTTGGTCTGATCTTTTTGGGGCGACTTGGTTCGGCCTATATGCCATTTTTGGCTTGTCGTCGAGCCGTTATACCTTGATTTATCGAGGGCGATTTTTTAGGTACAAACAATGCCCCCCGTAAGTCGTATCTGATAAATTTTATTTGATAATAAAATTTTATCGGATAGACTTAGTTTTAAAATTTCCCCTTTTTATTCTTCGATCGGCATTTAATTTGATCATGCTTTAATATTTAAATTAGCCATTTTTAGCCAATTGAAACATAACAGCATTTTTGGGATTAAAAATGTTTCCCAATCAGTTAATTCTATGCCAGATGTTAACTTCCCAACTCACTCCCAACTTCCCGGGGAAAATTCAATTGGAATCTATTCCTAGTTCCCAATTTGATTGGTAGTCTATTAACACACTTTTCCCAAAAAGACAAAACTCTTACACTTCCCTGGGCCCCACACTTACTTTTTCACTCTTCCTTCTCTCCTTCCCTCACACTCGGCCGCTTCATCTTCTCCAAAAAGACTCCATAGCCGAAAATTGCATCTCCAAATCAAGCTCCTACACTTCATCTTTCATTCTTATTTTCGCACCAACGGATTCCCCATTTCACGAAGAACATAAAACCCGTAACCAAATCCCAAAAAACCCCAAATCCGAAAACACCCATTTTCGGAATCCACCATAACCGAGACCTCCAAGCTTCGAAATCAAGCTTTCTTGGTTCGGTTTCCTCGTGTTCTCACTATTTTCGGGTTCCTCTCACTCCAAAGAACCCAAAAACCGGAACCAAATCTCCAAACCAGCCCCAAATCCGAAAATCCATTTTTGAAACTCAAGAAACTCCATAGCCGAAAAAACCTTCAAGGTTCGGCTTCTCTACTTCGTTTTCTCCCATTCTCGCTGAAATCGGGGTTCTCTTTTCTTAAGGGAGCAAAAACCGCACCCCCACTTTCCAAATTTCAAAAAAAATCGAAAACACCCAAACCCGTAAAAAACTACTCCATAGCCGATTACTTAAGCATTTTCAGATTAGAAATGGCCGCTGGGGACATCACACACCGTGAAGTGCAAATTCCCACTCAAGTGTTACAAGAAACGCCGCAGGGCATTACAATCGGCCCGTTCCACACCCCGGCCGATTTGCCACCTATAACCGAGCACCCAATTCGACATCCGAGCGAGGCTCTACCTTTTTCTCTTGGCGAGGTCAGTTTTAAATCATCCACGAGGGGATGGCCATGGGCAGGTTCCGTTGTCCATTCGGATTGGCTTGTTTGGTGTAGTAGGGTAGAAAGGATATTTGCCCCCGTTTGGCGGATATGTGGCATTTTCGATGCCATTCAATTTTGCAAGACAGGATTGTCGTTGAACCTCCCTCTTATCCGTGCCGCGGCCCAATTTTGGTGCCGAGTTGATAACACGTTTCATTTCGCGCACGGCCCAATGACTCCAACGCTTTTGGATATCCTAGCTATTTGTGGACTAGGGCCTGTCGGGGGTTATATCGACCCGTTGCCTTCCGCCAGCAACGAGGCATTTCTTTTTCCTCCAGCTTATCGTTCCAGCGGTTTCAGTGATAATGCCCCGTCGTACGGCCCTGTCATCGGCCGATACAAGGCTTTGCCCGACTCTATCGAGGTATCCCACGATGAGCATGTGCACTTTTTAACCCTTTGGTTATCTCGTTATATTTTTTGCACTCCTGCCTTATCAGTGACTAAGGAATACAACGCTATTGCATTGAGTCTTGCTAGGGGTGAAAAGATAGCTTTGGGACCTCTTGTATTTTCTGGTTTTTGTGTGGGTATGGAGGGTTTTTTGGATTCTGGATGCTGTTTCTTGCAGGGGCCTATCTGGCTTTTACAGGTTTGGTTGTATGGCTACTTCCCGGATTTTTGTAAGTTCAGCGAGGCTCCGATTGGTTCTGAAGTATATGCGGCCTTTGTGGCTCGTCAAAAGGTTCCCCCTTGCAACTTCTACTATTTTTTCAGTCGACTATATGATTCTGTCAAGGGGCTTGAGCCACATTTTGCGGCATTCTATCCCTCGATTCTGTCAGCTTACAGCTCTTCTATGTCAACCGATGAATTTAAAGAGTATCAGAAATTGTGGGCCAACTTTCTTACTCCGAGAGACATCCCGTCGGGTTTGAAAGTTACGGGAGCCAAGACTGCAGCGAGGCGAAGGCCTCTCAAATGTACTGTCCGATTTTATCCGGCGCATTACGTGGCCAGGCAGTTTGGTTTGGTCCAGTCGGTCCCTCGATGTGGCTCTTCTCTTCGCATTAGGGATAGGGAGTTTGACGTACCTGATATGGACAGCTTCGACGAGCTTCGTCGTCGTTGGCGTACGGCCCGTGATTCTTTTGTGTTTCGGCCTTTTGCTCCCACTCCTGTTGCCTCGCCTGATTTCATCAAATGGTGGGGAGACTATATTGCATTGACCCGTAAAGAACCTTTCCATGTTGCTGTGACGAGGTTCGAGGTTCCCAACCACCCTGAAGTCATCTCTACTGATGGTCCCTTCCTTGAGCATACGGCTGCTGCCTCTGTCAAGGCGTCCAAAAAAGGTACATTGTATGTCATTTCTCGTTTTGAACAATTTTACAATGTTGTTTGGGATCCTGATCATAGAGATAGGGTGTATGAGCAAGCTGCCATGAATTTTGAGTCGATAAAAAACATTAGGATAGGTAAAGCCATGTTGGCTCATGCTAAGTTAGCCAAAAAACGGGGAGGTCCGGGTGAGGTTCCTCCTTGGCATACATTTTATAAACCGTTTGGCTTGTCTTTACCATTGCTTCCTGATTTTATCGAGTTACCGGGGTATGTCCCTTCCCCCGTCGAGTCTTGTGCAAGTAGTAGTTCACGGCCTCGTAGTCATCAAGCTAACTCCCAAGTCACTTTTACGGGATATCGAGCTGATGACCCACAGGCCCTGTCGACGGTTTATATTTTATGTGACTACAAGGATGGGGGTACCATTGCCCTCGATTTATCAGGTAGCTTCCTTTGTTTGTTTCCCTTGATTATTGCTATCTACTAATGCACTTGTCTGATTTGCAGGGAAGGCACAATCAATCCCCCCGTCGGACAAAAAGAAGAAAGCTCCCAAGGAACAGGACATTCCTATGGCCATTCCCTTACAGATGATCAGTCCGTCAGGGCCATCCCCGGTTGTTTCACAATCGCTGCAGACGTCGGAGGCCCAGTCCTCCGTTGACAAGGTAACTGATCACCCCGTCGTATATATCCGACGCTCTCGTCGGCTCTTCTATCAGCGAGGTGGCACGAGTGCCATAGTCGTGAGCAGTTCCGACGAGGTAGTCTTTACTTGATTTATTTTATCACACTTTCTGAACTTATTGTGATCTCTCGTTTTCTGTCAGGAGGTGAGCTCGAAAGGTAAACGGCGAGCTGCCAAGGTCGATCCCTTACCCAAAAAGAAGGTCCGACGAATAGTGGATAGCTCGACGGACAGCGATAATGATGTTGAAGAGATCGAGGAGATAAACCTTCCCCCTCGTCCGCCTTCCCCGATCGAGGCAACGGATACTCCCGCCGACAGCGCTGTGATCGAGGGGTTGAAAGACTTGGCCACCACTCCTCGTCCCGTCAAGGCCTCTGCCGATCAGAGTGATCTCGTCAAGGAGTCCCCCGTTTTGGCTTCCCCCGTTGTACAAGAGGTTTGTTTTGTCCTTAGCCATTTTCGGGTCTCCTCGTTTCATCTTGCTAACTTTGTTTTACTTCTTGTTTTGCAGAGCCAGCCGATGGACATATCTCAACGACTTGCTCAAGCATTGGCTCGATTTGCCAATGTTCGGGCCCTGTCAGCGAGTTCATCCTCTCAATCCCCTTCAGCGGCATCTGAGACATCGAGCCGTGCAGCCTTCACTCCTGATGAGATCACTCGTTTCAAGGAGCTGCTGTCAGGCTACCGGGATCAACCCTTGGACATCCTGATGATCAATATGGGTCCGTCCCTCGACGAGCTGATGCACAAGCTGTCGTCTGCGGTCCTTCCAGCTGACAAGGGGTCTTTCTATTCGGGGTATGCCGAGAGGTTTGGCCAGCTGAGGAGCAACTTTAAAACCAATGATCGAGCAATCAAGGCTGAAGTCTCGTTTTCGTCCTCCGCCAACGATCTTCTGGCGAAGTTCGATGCCTTGTTCAGTCGAGGTTCTATACTTAGCGATTCCTTGAAGAACCTCAAGGACACAGAGACTGAGGTGATTGCGGCTATTGCCAAATTGCAGGGGGAGTTAGCCACGCTTCGGAGCCAAATACAGGTCGCCTCGACAGAAGCAGAACTGATTACTGATCAGCTGTCGGACACCAACGACTTGCTCGTTGCTGCGAAAGCTGAAGAGGATCGAGTGGCGACTCAGGCAGCAGCGGCTCGAGCTGATCAAGCCAAGATCGAGGCTGATCTCAAGGACTTCTTGGACCGATTCACTAAGGATTTTCTTACTTAGCTTTCTGGCCTGCGAGCCATTGATTCTGGCGCATGTGCCTTGATGTTTCCGACACATATGACTTAGTTTATTTTCCTGCTTGTTTATGCATTGGCCTGATGGCCATAGACTGCATTGTTTTCCATTTGTGTAATGGCTTGACAGCTATCGACTGAACCTTTTTTCCTTGATAAAAGTTGTTTTGACCTTATATTATGCTTCTCGCTTGAAACACAAAACCAAAAATCAAACCAAACGTATCAACTTGAACTCTCGCCCCGACCCCTTGACGGAACATTTTTGCAACCAAACATTCAACTTTTTGCCAACACAATTCAACTAAAAATGTATCAACTCAACAGAATTTCAAATCAAAATGCCTTGATGGAAAAATTTGAAAATCGGGGAACTAAAACTTGAATTAAAAACGGAAGTATTTTGACACAAAGAAAATGTAAACGCGACTACTGCTACAAATTTAAAAAATCCTAACTTAAACAAACGAAAACGGAAATAAAAACAAGACCAAAAATAAATCCTACTTATATTTACAGAGGGATCGGCGCATCAAAGTACTCTTGGCGCCGTTCGATCTCAAGCTCTAAGGCTCGCTGATGTTCCAGACACATCGATTCCCAAAGGGTGGGCCTAAACTTTTTCAAATATCTTCCATTGATGGGGTCTCGACAAAGATTCCCATCTGGCTTTTTCAAAATGTAGCCTCCCCCTCGGGTTATCGAGTAGATTTCATATGGTCCTTGCCACGTTGCGCTCCATTTACCATACTTTTTCTCGCGCTGATGTAGTGGCAAAACAGTCCTCCAGACCATGTCCCCGACGTCAAAGTGTTTCCTGCGTATCTTTTTATCGTAGCATCGGGCGACTAGCCTTTTCTGTGCCTCGATCTTATCTAACGCGGCAACCCTGATCTCGTCGAGCTCATCAAGCTGCTGGAACATATTTTCAGTATACTCCTCGGGCGTCAGCTCGTTTTGCTGCATCACCCGCAGAGATCGGACGTTGATCTCCATCGGTAGAACGGCTTCCTGTCTGTACGTTAGCTTATACGGGGTGGTGCCTGTACTTGTCCGTTTGCTCGTCCGATAAGCCCATAATGCCTCTGACAGCATCAAGTGCCAAGCTCTTGGGTTCTCCTCGATCATTTTCGAGATAATGTCCTTGAGGACTCGATTAGAAGCTTCCGCTTGGCCATTCCCTTGTGCATAGTACGGTGTTGAATGGACCAATTCGAAACCCATTGATCTGGCAAACTCCTTGATTTCTTGACCGACGAACATCAGTCCCCTGTCAGTGACAATGGTCTGTGGCAGACCAAACCTGTGAATGATTAGGTCCTTGATGAACTTCATCACCTCGGCCTGATTGGCCTGTTTGAGCGGTTTGGCCTCTACCCACTTAGTAAAATAATCCGTGGCCACAATGATGTATCGATGGTGTTTGGAAGACGAGGGATGGATTTCCCCGATGATATCGATGGCCCAGCATCTGAAAGGCCACGGCTTAATTATCATGTTCATTTCCTCGACGGGCATCCTTTGGACTACCCCGAAGCGTTGGCACTTCTCACAACCCCTTGCCAATTGAATACAGTCTCCCACCATCTTTGGCCAGTAATAGCCATATCGGCGCAGCAGCCATGCTAACTTGTGACCATTCTGATGGGCCCCACAAATTCCCTCATGAGCCTCCATCATAATTCTCATGGCCTCTCGCTGATCGACGCATAACAGGAGCACGCCGTCATGGCTTTTTCTGAACAGTTGATCACCTATCAAGACATAATTGACTGCCCTGAGCCTCGTTTGTCGAGATGCTCGGCCCGACGGATCAGCCAGATATTTTCTGATCGGCTCTCTCCAGTCATCAGGGTCCTGAAACACACTCAAAACAGTCAGGACGTTGTCTCGATACATAAATGAAGGACAGTGTCGTCTCCTGACGACGTAGAGGGATTCCTCGATGTCATCAGGGAGATCGACACCAGTCGCTAGTTGGGCCAAACTGTTGGCCTCGCTGTTGTTTCCCCTCGTTACATGGTAACATGTAACATCAACAAACTCCGACAACAAGGACATCGCAGTTAAATAATATTTGTCAAGTATTGGGTTTCGGCATTTGTAAGTACCTTGTAATTGCCTGATAACCAACTGCGAGTCCCCGACGATGACGACAGACTTACTGTCGAGCTCTCTAAGCATTTCCAGTCCAATGATCAAGGCTTCGTATTCGGCCTGATTGTTAGTACATTCAAAATCAAATTGAACTGATAGCTTAGTTTTTATATTTGATGGAGAAATCAAGACTATACCTGCTCCAGACAGCCTGTCGGTTCTAGACCCATCGAAGGCCAGTGTCCATGGCCTGATCTCTACTGTCATCGAGTCCAGTTCCTTGAGAACGGCTTGATCGATATCGAGACATGGATGGTCAACCAGAAAATCAGCCAATACTTGGCCTTTGACTGCTTTTTGCGGTACGTACTGTAATTGATACTCCATCAGTTGGATGGCCCATCGGCCGATCCTCCCCCTCATTACGGGCTTAGCTATCATATACTTTATCACATCAATACCAGAGATAACTAATACTTTCACAGGCAACATATAATGACGTAATTTCTTGCAAGAGAAAAACAAAGCAAGGCATACCTTTTCTATCGGGGAGTACCTCTGTTCTGTTTCTGTCAAGTGCCTGCTCAAGTAGTAGATTGCTCGCTCAAACCCATCATCGTCGTCTTGTGCCAGAAATCCGCCGGCGGTGTCATCCGTGGCAGATATATATAATTTCAAGGGTTTCCCCTTGACAGGCGGCATCATTACAGGCGGCGTTGTCAGCTTATCCTTGATTTCCTGAAACGCCTGCTCGTGCTCCGTTTGCCAGCAAAACTCTTCTTTGTCCTTCAATTTTAACAAAGGTGAGAAAACCTTTGTTTTTCCAGCCAAGTTAGAAATGAACCTCCGTAAAAAGTTGACTTTCCCAAGGAATTGTTGTAATTCCTTCTTCGTCGACGGAGGTCTGGCCGTCAAAATAGCTTTGGACTTGTTTTTGTCAACCTCAATCCCCTTGCGATGCACTAAGAAGCCAAGAAAATTGGCCGACGCAACTGCAAACACACATTTCAAGGGGTTAAGCTTTAACCTATGCTTTCTCATTTTGGCAAATGACTTCGCCAAATGTGTTAGATGTTCGTCGTAACTAGCCGATTTAATAATGATATCATCGATGTAAATTTTAACAAAGTCATCGATATACTCACTGAAGATGCAGTTCATGGCTCGTTGATAAGTTGCTCCGGCGTTTTTGAGTCCGAATGGCATCACTTTCCATTGGAAGGTGCCTATTCCGCCGGGACATTGGAAAGCCAGTTTTGGCACATCGTCAACAGCCACAAAAATCTGATTGTACCCTGCACTTCCGTCGACGGCTGTCAGGAACATATTGCCAGCGGCAGCATCGATTAACATGTCCGCCATTGGCATCGGGTATTCGTCTTTAGGAGATGCAAGATTTAGGTCCCTGAAATCAATGCATATCCTGATTTTCCCGTTCTTCTTCATTACGGGGACTACATTTGCTACCCACTCCGGATATCGGGCCACCTCGATAAAACTGGCCTTCAACAGCTTCTCGATTTCTTCCCTGATCAGTCTGCAGACCTCGACAGACATCCATCGCAGGGGCTGTTTCCGGGGTAAGTATCCTTCAAGTATCGGAATACGATGTTCTACTAACTCCCTGCTTAACCCAGGCATCTCGTCGTAATTCCAGGCGAAACAGTCCTTGTACTCCGTCAATACTTGGATCAATCGATCCTTCTGGCCATCATCAAGCAATGCGCTGATGTAAGTTGGCCTATGATCATCTTCGCTGCCTAACTCAATCTCGATAACAGGATCCTGTACTTGGATCTTGATGTCGTCAAGCTTGGCTGGCGCCGTTGCTAACTCCTCTAATTGAATTTCATCGCCGACCGACGGTGGCGTTTCTTCTTCGAAAATGAGATCGCCTGTATAACATTCGGCCACATAGGCCCGAAACCTCCTGATTAAATCGGCACATGCTTCCTGCTGCGGCCCGATAATAACGATCTCATCAATTTCCAGTCTATCGGCCTTACAGGCCGATGGTCTTTCGTCATCAGGACAATTCATTGATCCTGACAGTGTTCTTCCTGCGGCCCTGATTCCTTGATGTGGCAGGGCCGACTTAGCTCCTTGGCTAAACAAGCCATTTCCAATTGCGTCAACTTCTTGTTCGAAGTGACTTCCTGTGGTCGTCCGTATTTATCCTGTCCGATAAATCGATAAGGACCTACATCATCTCGATAATACGCTGCCTCGACAGCGTTGATCTTGGCAGTGAATGGCCTGTTGTCGGCCATAATGATTTCAGGTTCGGGGGTGTCTCCCCAAATTAATAAGCACTGATGCAGGGAGGACGGCACACAAAGGGCTGAGTGAATCCAGTCCCTCCCCAGCAAGGCGTTGTATGAGGTGGCTGCATCAACCACAAAGAAGGCGATTTTCAAACTGGTTTTTCCAATCTTTACCTCGACGGGCAGAATTCCAAGTGTGTCAGCTTTTCCTCCTGTGAAGTTGCTGACGATCACCTTCGTTTCCATCAGGTCCTCGCTGACCTTACCCAGTTTGTACATCGTCGATGCAGGCATTACGTTGACGGCTGCCCCGTTGTCGACCAGCATTCTGTCGATGGGTTTTCCGTCGATATGGCCTGATACGTAAAGTGGCCTGATGTGTCGAGCCATGAAAGATGGTGGCTTCTGGAATATAGTTTCGACCCTCTGATTCCAATCGGTCTCTTTCTCGTCGTCGACCGATAACAATTCTAAGTCCTCTGCCATTTGTACTACTGGCATCCCCTCATCCCAAAAGCCATCAGTGGAGTATTCCAGTTCCTCGTTGACGAATTCAACAAGTTCAGAGTCAACGGCGTTGCATTCCATCGTCGTCGAGCCGTCTGTCGGCTGACTGATGGCAGCTTCTTCCACTGTCTTTGTTTCTGTTTTCTTGTCGGTCGCTTGCTTATCGACCACCTGCTCCTCGATTCCTTGCTGCTCAGGAGGTCGATCGACCTGTTTCTCGATTTCCTGGCCAGTTTTGGCCTCGACGGTCTGACCAGTTTTGGTCTCATTTTCCTTGTTGCCTCTGTCGTCATCGAAGATCTCGGCAAGCTTTGCCTTGAGATCATTTCCATCATCGTCATCAGACAACAAATCATCTTCCGCCATTATCTTTTCTATATCGATTGTACCAAATTGGGCTTTCCCCGGAGTCCACTTGGAAGTGTCGATCTGCATCGAGGTCTTGGCCCCGATATTGGTCCCTTGGCCAGATTTGGCCTCTATCGCTTCCTGTTTCTGTTTCTGTTCCCCTGACGGTGAAGGTTTCTTTGCTGATTCTTCCTTCATCGGGGCTTTCCCCTTAGCAATTTCCAGTCCTTTCCGTTGACGTAAGAAACGCCTATATTGAGTCCGAGTCATTTGGTCAACCTTTCGGTCGCCAGGGAACTTCGGGTGCCTGACGGGAACCCATCGATCTATCTGTGTATCAGCAGGGGTGTGGACAGTTCGCGGCCTCGATGAGCCTGGCGGAGTAATTTTTGGTGACGGACCATGGGTCTTGTCTCTACGGCTGGCGGTCGATCTGACCTGCCTGATTGGTGTCCTGTCGGGGGATCTCTCCCTGATTCTGCTGTTTCGGCTGGTACCTTCCTGATGCCGTCGAGGCATCGTGGTTTTAGCCTGTTCACGGCGTTGTTCCGCCGTCGATGTTGTATGTTCAGTATTTTTCAATGGAGCTGGAGCCTGATACGATTCCGTGGGTCGAGGTGGTGGTATCACTTGCGGCTGCGGGGCTGTCTGAGGCGTTGCCTGCGGTTGCGGCATCGCCTGATAAGGATACCCTGTTGGCGTTGTATTGAGCCAAGGCATGTATGGGCTATATAATGCCGGATTAAGGAACAATGGCATTGTTGCCAACTCTGTTTGGCATCTTGCACATAAACCCATCTCCCTGATCGTCGGTGAGCGTTCTGGCTCCTCGTCAACGTACAAATGTTCCCCGGTTGCTGGATCCGTGACCATCAGCACATTAATCCCCACCTCATTTTGTTGGAAAGGATTGGTGTCAACCGTCATCGGCTTTGTGATTTTCCAATCAGGGGCAAACCTTAAAATGCCTTTATCAAGGTGATCTTGCACCATCCACCTGAATACTAGACATTCATTCGTAGAGTGAGTCCAAACATCATGATACTTGCAATATGTTTTACCTGATATTTTCATTGATGGCGGAATCACGTGGTCCCCTTTGAGGCGAAGGATCTTGTCAGCCAATAATTGATCAAAGATGGCCTCTGTTTTCGTGACGTCGAAAGAATAACGTCTTTCTCTGTCAGTCTTATATTCAGCGTCCCGACGCACCAAATTGTTTGGCACTTTGATGGTAGGTTGAGGCTCTTTCGGCTTGGCGAGGGCTGGACAGACCGTGTTCTTTGGGCAGACGACCTCTGCCAGTCCGATCTCGATCCCCTGTTGCTCAATCGGTCTGCTGACCTGATTGATCTGCTCCTCGTTGGATTCGGCCATGCCCACTTGATAGTAATTCCCTCTGGGCTGTCGGCCGTTTTCGTCTCTCAAGACTCGTTCGTAGCGGACCGCGTGATCGGTCAATTCGAATAAGTCCTCGTGATACTGTGCCATCATGATCTTTCTCAACTCGAAGTGCATGCCATGGATGGCAATCTTGATGCACTCTTTTTCTGGCAATGGGATGGCGCAGAAGCCTCTGGCCCTAATAAACTTCTTCATGTATTCCTCGACGGTCTGTCCCGTCAGCTGTCTCATATTCGATAGCTCGATGACGGAGACCTCAAGAGGGGCCTGATAGTGGTTCATCACAAAGACTTTTTCCATGGATGGCCAATCGGGGACCGATCCAGGTTTCAAGTTGGCGTACCAGTGGAACGCCATTCCCGTCAAGGAGTTAGGGAACAGTTTCAATTTCAGATCGTTAGTCATGTTGCCACATTCCAAAGAAAATCGAGCAAGATGCTCCGTGGCAGACTGTGATCCCTCGCCAGAAAACAGAGTAAAATTCGGCGGCCTGTAGTTCAACGGGAACGGGATCTGATCGATATATTCCGGGTGAGGCTTATTATACCTCGCTGCCCTGTTTCCTTGCCTCCTGACAAACATTTCTTCGGCCTGATTCACCGTCAAGAGGTCTTCTGGACCCTCTGCAGCGCGGTGAACTGTCCTGTCATAGGCCGATAGATTGGCCTGATGTACTTCATGGCCGTACCCGACGGCCTCTGATCTATCTTCCTCGAACCTGCCCCCCGAGTCTGGGCGGGCGTTCCTTGCCTTAGATGTGCTTCCTCTCTTATCCTGGACATTAGATTGTCCATTGCCTTGCTTGAAAGGCGTCTCTTCCCTCGATGAGCTTCCCCCGATGTGGATCGCGGGGCCTTTTCCTTTGTCAACGGCAGTTTTCGGCGGCCCAGTCCAGGCCTGCGCTTGTATGCCGTTAGCAAGAGCGTTGATGCTCTCTGCGAGTGATGTCATCTTGGACTCCAAGTGCATCAAGGAGTTATTTACAGTGTTGCTGGCTTCTGTGTTGGCCTGACTAGCAGCAGTGGCCGAGCCTAGCATATGTTCAAACTTGCTGACGACGTTAGACCATTCCTCATGTTTGGTCTCGAGGTCCCTGGTGAAATTTCGGACCTCTGCAGTCAGCTCCTCGATCTTGTCGGCTCCTTCCATAGTCAGTGGAACCGTTGATAGATTTTCCAAGGTATGCGTTAAATCAGACTGTGTTCTCGTCAAGGTTGATCGGGTCCTTCGTGGTACCTGTGATGTCATCTGACGACAACAAGACAATAACCACTTAGTATCAATTGATTGACTGTTTGGCAAAGAGACAATCACAAGTCAGCTAGCCAAACTTGGCTGAAATCGTTTTTATTGGCAACTCAACTAAAACACAGAATCATTTTATGCCCCCCGAGCCATAAAATGGTGTAGATGGCTGGGGTTTTGACAAAAAGATTTTCAGGTCCCACTGGGCGTGCCAAAATATTGTTTGGCACGAAAATCTTTTTCGGCGGAAAGATTATGGTGATTTTGGTATGAGAGATTATCAAGTCCCACTGGGCGTGCCAAAATATTGTTTGCATATAATTTTGGCCCTGTTATGCCTTGATGTCATCGGGGGTTTGGCATCAGACCATACATGGCATCAAGGAACTGTTTGCATATAAATTCAGTATCGAGGAACACCTCGACGACATCGAGGGACCGTTGACATCGAGAAGTACCAAAAATATTGTTTGCGGTAAAACTGATATCAAGGGATGCTTGGCATCGAGGGGTTGACATCGAGGGGTTATTGGCATCAAGGTGTGCCAAAATATTGTTCGTTGTAAACCTGTCAGTGAATCCCTCGACGAGCCAATGGCTCGATGCGAAATGCCTCGATATGATATAAAATAATGCGGGCGTGCCAATGTTTGTGCGTGCAAACATAACGATTTGAAAAATAGACATGTTGATATCGGTAAATTGATAAAGTAAATGTCCTGACAGAGACACGTTGATATCAAAATAAGTTGTCCTGATAAGGCTGACTTCTAAACGATTGCGACAGAGTAGGCAAACACTACCCCTAGTTCTTTTCTATGCCTGCCTGGCCGCAGGACTTAAATAATTTCCGAAAATCTCTCTTTGAGTGCCAAAAACTTATGACCAATCGATGGCCTGCTTAACATATCAGCGGATTTGAAAATCAGCAAGTGCCTTGACAATCAATCAATTTAAATAAACACCTTGACAGAAAACACGATCTTGACAGAAAACAGCATATCAATGGAAATCAATTGACGTAAAGTATATTTATGTAAAAGAGTCAAGACGTACGAGCCAAACGACTTCCATTAAAAATAAAAGAGTATTGGCAAGTTCCCCGATGTACAAACATTACAAAAATATACAAAACGATGAGTCTCCTGTTTCGGCATGATCTGCCAGATGAGTTGATAAATATTTTAAGTTCTGAAAATTGGCTCCTTGATCGGCAGGTAAACCCGCCGATGAGCTGATAAGGCATGAAAAACGACTTGTTGACAGAAAGTAACATTGACGACGGGAGACCCACCGTCAATGGTTCGCCCAACCTTGATGGATGGCCATCAATCGGGCTCCTGATCAGCGGGTGGCCACTGACCAAGGCATCGACGAAGCAGATGGCTACTTAGCCGATAGCCGTCAAGCAGATGGCTACTTGACGACGAGCTCATCAGGCAGATGGCTACTTGATGAGTTTGTCATATAAATACGTGGGCACTTACATGACAGTTAACAGCGAGCTACTTGCTGATATGAGTGGTATCGCTCGAGTCAGTGTCAGCTGACGGCGGAAGAGAGCGGCGGCGGCGGCGGCGGCTTACTGTGAGCGGCGGCGGCGGCGGCGGCAAGACTTCAGGCTGTCAGGGATCACTGGTGGCTGAGGAGGGACAGACTGATATCGAGGAGTTGGCGGGCTGATAACTTGACAGAAAACAGCTGTTAACTGCCTGCTATCAAGGGGTTTCGCTCGAGACAGCGTCTGGACAGCGGAAGCAGCGGCGGCGGCGGCTTAATGTCGGCGGCGGCGGCAGACTATTTTTAGTGGCGGCGGCGGCGGACCTTGGGCGGCGGCGGCGGCAAGACTTCAGGCTGTCGAGGGTGGCTGGTGGCTGAGGAGTGACGGTTGATATCAGGGGTTCTACAGGGTGTTTGCTGAAAAAGAAGCAGCGGAGCGCTGGACTTCCAGAGAGGCGTTGAGCCGATCAGTGTTAGACTGAGATTTGTTGATTGAGTTGTGTCTCCTTTCGCGTATGGCAGCCTCCTGCTGTATTTATAGCTGCTGGAAAAAGCTGATGGCTGTCAAGTAACCTCCTGATGGCCTAAAATCAAGGAGCTGATGGCCACTATCCCACTTCTCCCACTACTTTGTTATTTGCCCACTACCTCCACTATGTTAATGGTGGTTTTCTTCTATGTCTTTGCTGAAAATTAAGGTAGTTGGAGAAGAAGAAACGTGTCTTTCAATTTGAATTTTAATTAATGATAACTAACTAGAGATAATTAAGGAAGTTGTTGTTTAAACCAACTAATATGGCTTATCTCTATCTCTTATTAATTATCTCCAATTAATTAACAATTAAAATCAAATTGGGCCAAAAATCAAGGGTTGGCCGATTTTGGGACTGGGCCCAGGTTGAGTTCGGGCCGATCGGGCCATTTTGGCTTCAGGTCGAGCCATTTTGGTCTTAATTCGGAGTTATAATCGGCCCATTTATATAATTGCCCAATTAATCAACTAATGGCCTTATTTATCAAGTGGGCCACTTAATTAACCTTGGCCCAATTAATTAAACAACTTAATTAATTAGTCCAAAAACACTTATTGAATTTAACTGGGCCTAATTAACCATAATTTGGTCTTTAGTTTGTAATTAATTAAACTTAGCCCATAAATTAATTAACTTTATTAATTAATTAATTTATGTTTGGCCCAAAATTAATTAATTGCGAGAATTGGGTCGAGTTTTGAAATTGGGCTCAATGGCTAATCCGTTGGTTCGATTGGACTCATTTTCGGTCCAGGTTGGACCCGATTTGGTCTGATCTTTTTGGGGCGACTTGGTTCGGCCTATATGCCATTTTTGGCTTGTCGTCGAGCCGTTATACCTTGATTTATCGAGGGCGATTTTTTAGGTACAAACAATTAAAATGTTGAAAACAGAAAAGACTGGACTCCAAAAATAAATACTACAAAAGTTTAAATTCTAAAATTACTTGTTGACTTGTTGTGTTGTGTGTCGTAAAATAGAATTTGAGCAAGTTAATGTAGAGAAAGAGAGAATCATATCAATGATCATATATATCGGCTGCATGTGTGTAAATCGAAAGAAAAGAAAAGAAAAGAAAAATTAAACGCAGATGAGAATGAATGAAAGCGATTGAGTAGATGGAGCTGCGGGCAGTGCATGGATCGGAGGAAGGAATCAGGCGGTTGTGTTATGTTATGTTATACTACCGTCCGTACAAAGGGGTAACTAATTAAACAAACAAACGTGTCCAATTGAGACAATTTTGTTCAGGCACGCGCAACACACACCATCAGAATTCATTTCATTTCATTTGAATTGAATTGAATTGAAGACTGAGTCCAATATAATTAATTAAAGTACGTAGTACTGATCGATCGATCTGATCATATATAACATCTGTCTTGTCTGCCTAAGAATCTCTGTTACGTTATGTCCTTTTCATCTTATTTCCCATCTAACTCTAACTCTATCCATCCCCTATATTAAATTAATTGAATTCATTCTTCAAATTACTTATGCAAAACCTTTTCTTTTTTTGAGAATAAATAAATTACTCATGTAAAACTAGTCCACAGAAAAAAAAAAAAAAAAATAGAGTTATCATAATTAGACATTCCAGAGAGAAAAAGTAAGAGTAAACAATTTAAAACTAAAGTATTAATTTCACAAGAATATGTTTGTTAAAGTTTTATGGGTTTAAATTGCGAATGTTTATTGAAGTCATATATATGTGTGTGTCATATATCTATGAAATCTAACAAATATTAAAATTTATACTTACGTACTTTTTATTTATTAGACCTCCGAAACTTCTAGTAGTTTATATATATGTCATTGATAATATAATTGAAATTAAATTCAAACACATTTGTTCTTTACACGTTTGGACTTATTTTGGTTCAAGCGTTTTGTATTTCTTTTTGTTGGGCTAAACATTTTCTGGATCTGCATTTACCATATTAAACACATGAAATAAGAAGTGTTTGCTTTAGGACAAGCAGATTTCAAACAAATCAATCAATCATATAATTTAATTTCAATTAATTCAACACAAATAGACATATTTTGACGGTCATTACTTATCATTTTTCCCTTAAAACTTCAACATCCAAAATACATTTAAACCAAAATCAATATTTTTTTGAACTCAATCAACTCATAATTAAATCAGTATAATTTTATATTAAAAAAGATTCTAGCCCAAATACACTCACGTCATGTTTCAACTATTTTACAAACGAATCTTTTTAACTCTAAACCAACATACAAAATCAA
The DNA here is from genome assembly GCA_003313485.2 of Penstemon barbatus. Classification (NCBI taxonomy): domain Eukaryota; kingdom Viridiplantae; phylum Streptophyta; class Magnoliopsida; order Lamiales; family Plantaginaceae; genus Penstemon; species Penstemon barbatus. Next base: position 7,568,376 of record CM064879.1, read on the forward strand.
ATTGGACCAAAATATATCCACAGAGGGCATGACAACTAGAAAATGCAAGATACTCTCTCCTATTACGCTAAATCTGTAAAAAATTATCTGTGAAATTTTTATTGCTTAAACTTCTTGTGTTTTCAAAATCTTTGTAAACAACACCCATTTTCTTTATAAATTAAGTCATCTTGGATCGACATATTTCAAGAAATAATTTTTAAAATATAACACATGAAGTTGTAGGGATCAACTTGAAGTATTTTAAAAATATTTTCTTGAAATATGCCGATCCTATTTTTTATAAATTAGGTATTTTTTACCGAGTTTTGGAAAGCATAAAGAATTTTGGTGCAAAAAAAATTTCACAGAATTATTTCTTAGCTTGCATGTTTAGCATAACAAATGGGAGTAATTTTGCATTTACCCTAATAATCTATTAACAATAAACTTAACTAAAGCATAATTATTAAACTGTCAAATTACATAAAATGTCGTTATACTACAAGATCAAAACTACAGCATTGATGTCAAACATCAGATTTCAATGAAAATAGGAAGAGATTGTAGCCTAAATACCAATCTCATCAATTTCTTGGCTTTATGATAGCTAACATTGGATGCAGCTTATGAGTAGTTAGCCCCAAAGTATCGACGTTATCTTCTTCTCCATCCTTCAATCTCCATTCAAACTCTTGTACTAATCTGCCAATTGCTATACAAGAAATCAACATTGCTTGTAGAGCACCTGCACATACCCTCTTTCCCCCACCAAATGATATTGTCTTGTGCAAATCCATAGAATCATTTTTCTCGTTAAGAAATCTCTCAGGCATCCATTCTTCGGGACTCTCCCACACTTTTCTGTCCTGGTTGCAACCGTATATATTTATAGCTATCTGCGAATGCATAGTTCAAACTTAGATTTTCTGTTAGCCTTAAATTGAAAAATCGGAACCTTATATATCTTTTAATTCCTGAAAAAACATTGCAAGCTTCCTTTTGCTGATTAGTCAAAGCATGGGGGGTATTTCTGCATTTCACTCCAAAACCAGATAATATCGAATCAGTGAATCCGGATCAGTTTTGGATGGTATTACCAAATGCAACATTCCCTACCTGTTTGTCGTGAGAAAACAAATTTGAAAATCAGAGGTTGTGAGAATAGTATTAACCTCACTTCCGGATGGAATGTTATATCCTCCTATTATTGCATCTTCGTCCACGTATCTTAAAGGAACAATTGGAACTGGACTATGCTTTCTTAATGTTTCATGGAAAACAGCAGACAAGTATGGGAGTTGGCATAATTTCTCCTCAGTAAGCTTTTCATTGCCACATACTTTTTGAATCTCCGAAAATAGACGGTCCTGGTTCAACGAAAGAAAATCATTACGTAAGGATCAAAACGAAAAAGAAATCAAAATTTTGGTGAGAAGAAAGATTGAACAAAATTCACCTGTTTCTTAGGATTTTTAGAAAGTTCAAACAAGGCCCATTCGGTGGAGATTAAAGTAGTATCCGACGACTCGATAATGGTTTCCCACACTAGCATCAGAATTTGTTGTTCGGACAATGTGTTTGCTTCAGACAACAAATGGTCAAGGTAACAATTGATTTCCTGTAATAAACTCTCAACATCAGTACCAAAGGAGAATAACAAATACTGCAGTACTATAGGAAAATGGGTGAAATGCAAAAATACACCTTATGCTTTGCCTAATTAGCAAAAACCTCCTATGCTATTTTTATTATCAAAAGATTTTGCTTCAGATGATTTATACCTCCACCAAAAGATGCAAAAACACCCTTATTCACTTAAAAATTTGACAATAATCCACATGTTAACTTTGAAAATTGGCAATAACCCCTCTGTTATCTTAACATATTGATAGTATGATTTATAAATGAATTTCAAATGTGATTTTTTTGCTAATAAAAAAGAATGTATATATATAAGGGTGTTTTTTGCCAAAAAACAGTGGGTAATAGACAAGAATACCTCGCCAGAAGCTATACGTTTCCTCTGCGATTCAATGAGGGCTTCCATGACAGCTTGCCTACGAGAATGCATCTGATGAATTTTGTTCTCAAAGCGTTTGTTAGGAATCCATTTTAGATTAGGGAAAAAATCTCTCCAATCCACGTCAATAGCACCTTCCATCGGGTCGAGTACCAAAATCTTGAATATCTCGTCTCTTGACATAGTAACCCCCAATTTCTCCACATATATGGACTCAATGTCCTTCCCTATAGCCTGACATTGAAAAGAAAAGCAAACTTATTTGTTGAGCATTGTAAACTATTCATATTAAGTAAAACCGTAATCAAACTTACTTGTTTGAGTGCTAAACCAAAAAGTTCAGACTGAAAGATCTTCCTAAAGTTCACGGCTTCAGACGGGTGTGATTTTAAATGAGCATGAAATTGTTCACATACGTTCTTTATCAGGGTGTCCTTGTGAATACGATGCCTTTTCTGCTATGATAAACATATATAATTAGTGCTAATTTTCTGGCCTTTGAAAAAATTAATGGTTTAGTAAAAGAAGAGACCTGAGCATTTGTTCCAAGAATACTTGTAAGTAAATGTCGTTTTGCTGTCTTGTAGAATTCGTTGTAATCACTCATAGCAATTATACTTTTGTCGTGTGTGAGTATCTTTAGCGCATTAGATAGCTTTCTCGATGAAATGGATGAGTATCTCGTAACCATGGCCTAAAAGGAAACAAATCAATTGAAATATAAAGTATGCAAACAAATTGTTTTATCAATTCAATAGTAAAAAATGCATGATACAATGCTCATTAGACCTTGGATTTAGAAGTCAAACTCGTAAAACAATTCAACTAGACATATGCATTCCATCACTATATCATAGACGAAGAATAATAAATATATATATATATATATATATACCTCCTTGGCGACATCATTCGAGTTGAGAACAACCATAGTACTTGCCCCAGTCCGGATTGAATAAATAGGTCCGTAAGTCTCGGCCCATTTTGTGAAAGTTTTGTGGGGTTTTTTCTCTTTCAGTTGCAGCAGATTTCCTACTATTGGTAACCCTGGCACCTCTGCACTCAAACCACCAAGTTCTGTTGTTAGAAAAATAATTACAAATCATACAAAAGTTTGTTAATTGGTTTAACAATTTTGACTTATTTTTTAGAGTTAAATGCAAAAACACCCCTTGTGCTCTGCCTAAACTATAAAAAGACCCATCTGAGATTCCTTCATAAATCATACGGAGGTTTTTTGTCAATTTTTTAAATAATTTTTTAGGTTAATAGGGGTGTATAATAGTCATTTTGGCTTGGGGTTATTTGCTAATATTAAATAAGCACAGGGATTTTATTTGCTAATAAAAATATGACAGAGAGTTGTTGTTTGATAGTTGGCCAAAGCTGCGTTTATGCATTTCACTATCTCCTTATTGTTAATCAACAAGTATAGCTAAATCACACTCACGCAGACACCTATTCTATTTGGTAAATAAATAATTTAATAAGATTTCCATACAAACTTTCAATCTTACCCTTTTATCAACTGAGAATTTATTATTATAAATTTTCACACCTACTTGATTTGCATTCAAGCTAAGCTAGAATTTTTTTCTTTCTATTTCTATTTGATCACTTGTAAGTACAAAAAATATCCAACTAATAAATACAAAGAATTCTGGACTCTTATTTCGAACCCAGGACCTCCATCTAGGTATGCAGAGTCCTCCGCAAAGCTAGATTTTATTTTTTAAAATTGATACATACTGTACTAAATATTGATGTTCCCAACAACAAAATAACAAGTTACATAAGTACACGCTTAAAATTAAATAAATTTAAACTCAAATAAATTGTGCAAATGATTTATATCCAGAAAGAAATGAATTACCAGGTGGAGGAAGGAGGCCAGAACTAGAAGATTTCTTCTTTGATCATCGACATAAGCTTTGATGAAAAACAGAGTAAGCCCACCAACAGCTACAATTGGGCCTCCAATTGCAGCTCCCAATGGAACAGCTTGGAGATTCAAAAGTGTATCCATTTAATTAATATTTCAAGAAAATCAAGTGAAATTATTTCTATACTTTAATGGGTTATGTTAGCACAAAAATAGCAAATACTCTGCTCTTTTGACAAGCTAAAGGGAAAGATGGAAGAAGTGACAAGAAGAAACAGTATCTTTGGAAATTGAAATTGAAAACAGCCGGATCAGATGATATAATGCTCAAGTCTGAAGAGTAAACGACAAAGGCTTCGTCGTTTACTGAACTTAGGCAATGAAAGAGAATATGCGCCCTGAGGGTGGGATGTGGGTAACACGTGTTATGTAATCATGTTTTCCACCTTTATTTATATACTGCTAATATTATTAATATACATATCCTATACTATCATTTCATGATCTGAATGACAGATTTCTTTATTTGATTTTAGAAGAAAGCTATAATTAAATGTAGAAGAATAAAATTCTTGTAATAGTGCCATGATCTGCTTTAATTAAATGATGGAATATTTAAACAAGGAAACCTTTTAGATTTTTTTTTTTAATATATTTTATTGAGTGAAGGTGTAAGTTGACGCTAAAAAGATAACAAGGGCCAAAATACGAAACGAACCTTTTAAAAAGGTTAATTATTCAGCTTAAATTAAGTTTATTTATTTATATGTCAGTGTTTATAGTTTTGTACAATATTATCTTCTAATTATGGCGCACATTAATCAAAATTTCTATACATTTCAATCGAAAATATTAAAAGATTTATGATTTTGAGTTACTCGAAATAAGAATATAAAGTTGTTTTTATTTCAGCACATTTATTTGATTTATATTTTCCCAAATATTTCTTGTAAAATTTTCTTAGAACTTTTACTTTTTAACTAATTGAAACATACTACTAAAACAAAATTTTAATTCAGTGAATAAAATACAAATCATCAACA